>JAJEKV010000307.1:0-361377 GCA_021234155.1 Isoetes taiwanensis | reverse complement strand
GGTGGGCGTTAATAAAATTTCATGCATTGTATTATTATTTCACGATGCATCTACCCCTCTGAGCTGCTTTACTTGGCAATCAAGCTTTCAAGCTTGCGCCCGGTACGAGGGTTGATATGTATCGTTGATAATCTTGACGAGATCCCGCATGAAATCCGAAAATGCTTGTCAAGGTCTATCTTCATCATCCAAGTAGCATCCTCTGCGGTAAGTTAGCTGCCACCAACCAAGTATTGCAACATTTGAGTCCTTCTGGTTTGTTTATATGTTGATCAAGAAGAGCTTCGGGCACTATCTCCAGCGCAACTCCTCTGTCATTTTCGAGGGTTGGGGTGTCCAAAACCTCCTCCCGGATGGGGGGTGTGTTGTTTTGGAAGACTCACGTGAAGACGTGGATCCCTCAAGCGGGCGGCAATTCAAGCGATAATACTTTTGCTCTCCAACAAGCTCAATAATTTGGAGCGGTCCAGCCCATCGGAACAACTTCTTTAGGTGCCAATCTTAAACAGCTTGTTTACCTTAATCTCGCTAAAGGCGTTCACCCACACACGGAAAAGCAGCGTGGGGTCACGATTATATACGGCTACACTTTTCGGCATTGCGTCGTCTTAAAAGTAACCACGAACTTCTTGGAACAAGACTTGCATCTCCAAGAGAAGAGTTGTTGGGAAACCTCCACTTTTGGCAGGGGGTTATGCCAGTATGCAGATGGAACATTGATAATCATAATTTATCGCAAGGAGCGATGGAAGACTCTGTTTCATCTTTACATTGTGAGCAAACTTCGACCAGGATAAATGTAAATGACCCATTGTGATTGCTTACTCACATAGCTTAGCGGCATATCCTCTATAATGCGGTTGAATTACGCTCTGTCAAATACATCGTGAGGGATGGCGTTATACCCGTCTCATAAGCTTGAATTAGAATGGTGGCAAGAAATCCTTGAAGGCACTAATTTGGGATCTGATGGATATAATAACTTCGTGGCATTCCGGTGTAATCTGAAGATCTCCTTGGCAAATGGCAGGAAGGCGGTATCGAAGAGAACATCCATTAGTGCGACATGACAAAGAAATGAGCCATTTTTCGACAATTTTGTCGACCACTACCATTAAGGCATCATATCCCGCGGGTCTGGGTGGAAGGCCCACAATGAAATCCATGGTTCCACTTCCCATTTGGCGTTGGGCACATCGGAGGTTACAACTACGCGGAATCATAAGCGAGCGACTTTGGTTTCAGCGACACACGCTTAATGTGCGACAATGTCCTTTTTTCATGAAGGCCAGAAATAGCTGGGCGAATCTTAAAGTAGGTTTTCATAAACCACGCATGTCGGCCTATAGGGCTGTTGCGTGTGTCGTGGAGGATTAACATGCACTCGAGAGTCTCGAGCACACAACTTATCTTTGTAATATAACAAGTTGCCCTCTTTCTTACTCACACACGAAGGCTTCCCCCTCCTTATCCGTCGCGACTTCCTTTAGCAAACTATGCCAAACTTCCCCAGAACTTCGGGATCCGTGGCCAAAGTGCGCTCTATCAAACACAAACTCCTTTGGTGAGTGTAGAAATTACATTACAATGGGTTGGGGTTTGCCGGGGATGGCGTGACAGCGCATCCATAGCTCCCCATTATTACTTTCGAGGTTTATACATAATCTCAAAATCATACTCCTCCAAAGAATTCCATCCATCTCCCTCGTGGAGGTTGAGATGGTTGGGTGGTTAAATAACGGAGGCTTCGATGATCGGTATCCAGCTGGAATCTCCTACCAAGAAAGGTAGTGTCTCCATATCCGCAGGGCATGGACGCGAACAACAATTCACGGTCATGGGTAGGGTATCGTGCTCTTGTCTCATTCATTTTGGAATCGCAGGCAATAACCCACTCCCCTCACGCATTAGGACTCCACGGTGGCAATCTTACTAGCATCCGTTGCCACTGGTTTATCCTTCGAGGATGGGGCAGTAATGTGAGCTGAAAGTTGGCGTTAAGGAGCATCTTTAGGCTGTAGCTGGAAACTTTGAACCTTTTGCCTTCGATGTTCCATCAATCCTTGACCCAGCTCATGTTTTGTAAGATTTGTAAGAGGTGCTGCAATCTTTGCAAAATTCTTTACAAATTTTTAGATAATATCACCTTGCTAATCCCAAGAAACTTGGGACCTGGAAACATTTCCGGGATAGGCCATTTCCCTTAGACCTCTATTTTTCTTCCGGATCGTAGCAATTTCCTCTTGCCGAAAATGACATGGCCCAAATAATGGAATACCAGTTGACAAACTTGCATTTAGAGAACTTGGAAAGAGCGATGGCGTCTTGGCTTTTGTAAGGCCAACCGAAGGTGTTTTCATGCTCCTCTAGGGTCTTACTATAGATGAGAATGTCGTCAAAGAAAATAACAAAAAATCATCAAGTATTGTCCGGAAGACATCATTCGTGTCGCATAAGCGTTGCGGGGCATTGGTTAATCAAAAGGCATCGCGGTAAACTCGCCAAACCCCCATATCTAGTGCGGCAGTTATGGATGTCCTCCTCTTTAATCCTTGTCGATGATATCCGGGCGTAGATCAATCTTGAGAAATATTTGGCCCTGGCGGTCCATTAGATCATACGCTCTAGGCAAAGCATGGCGATTCTTGATGGTATGCTTGTTAAGTTCTTAGATAATCAATACACATCCTCAAGGAGCCATCTTTTTTCTTAACAAAAGAATAGGAGCACCAAAGGCGAAACACTAGGTCGAATGAAACCTAGGTTTAGTAACTCTGAAGTTGCTTCTTAAGCTCTGCCAACTCACGGAGGGACTCATATGATGCAGGGCCTTCTTTGGTAGGCTTAGTACACGGCTCTAAAAGCTATCTCACATTCTACCCTTCTAAAAAGGAGGAAGCTTACCGGATCTCATCTGGAAAAAGATCACCAAATTCTTGAAAGATTAGCAATCCCCTCGTAGTGTCGATGACTTGTTCTTTTGCATCGACTCATTGGAGAGCAAGTCTAATATGAGAGAACTTTCCCTTCGCGTATAGCTTTATCTAGCTTGTCGATGGACATAGGCGCATAATAGGATTGAATGGTTCACCTTTTATAGTCCACAGCGGGCTCCATTAGGCTGCGTTGAAGGTAACTTCCACGTTTCTCATGATCTATGTTTGACTTTTGCGGAATGCCAAATTCCATAATGAGATTAGGTTGCCAATATCCATTAACTTTCGGTAGCAACTGGTGCACACAGGCGGTTGCATCTTGAGGTTGATCACGTGACCATGGGTATGTCGACCTTACCACCGGCTGAAGTGGCAGGCCTCGGTGGGACCTCAATATTTCAATTTGTAAGGCTTGGGCCATTCTAGGGAGAAGCAAAATTATGTGTACTTCCATATCCATAAAAATTATAAAGGCTTCTTGTCATTGTTCTCGTTGATAATGGCGGTGACTTCGGCTTGGCTGCGGGTTTCGCCGTGCAGGGATCAATAGGGCAGCGAATATTACTGAGCTAAATCACCGGCAGGTTAAATTTGAGCTCGGTGTTAAGTAAATTAAATATAGCGAAGTGACGTCGCGTAACCTGGGACAATTGCGCGAAGGTCGCCGGGCATGCTGTCGCGCAGCATCGACGGGAGCTGTTGCAAAGAACCTCTTTAGAACCGGGTGCGAGTTCGACTTCTTTCCGACATTGTTACATTTATCGGCGTGCGGTGACTTTCTTTCTGGCGGCCATAAGAGTTTAGCAGAAGGCCCGGGACAGCAGCGGGGTTTATGGGTGTGGGCAACCGTGTTCCTGCAGTAAGGGCGGGGCAGGATACTGGTTCTTTGGTGTGTCCTCTTGAGGCTCAATGCTTTAGCCTCATTTCTCTGCAAAGCGATTTGGTCCTATGGCCTTAACCATTCGTTTGATTGATGGGGCCAACCCTTCAATGTAACCCTCCACCCCCTCTTTTCATTCATACCTGGTACATACAGCCTCCGGCACATAAATTCATCGATTAATAGGCCAAACTACCCATACGCTCTAACACGTAGAAGGTGCAGTTTGTTGGCATTTGTGTACGGGCACATAATGCGACCGCTTTGGCAAACTTTTGAACTTTTACCGCTACGTCCGGATGCTTGGCTCGGGCATAGCCCTTCCACCATCTGGAGCACCCGGTAAGGTTTGTGGTGGCCACCTTCCACTGTATCCTTTTTACGTCATGCCATAGGAAGTTCCCAAACTCCTTCATTTCGTCCAACCATGACTACGCATTTAGTCAGCCTCTAGATTTCCCATCAAAGCGGGCGGTTCCTATTCATCCATATACTAGTTATGGTTTGTATCCTGCGAATCTTCGGTACTCCTTATCCGGCTTTTGCATGGTGATGGCCCCAATCTGATACCGACTTCGAGGACCCGCAGTGGCTGATTGTGAGGAGGTGGCGCCCTCCTAGAGGAACTCCGGCGGCGTTTATTGCAGGGGTCCCCTACGTGCGGAATCTGAGGGCTAGTTGCGGTGGAGATGGGCTGGCTGCGTGGGTGGACTTGGGGAGTATGGGAGGTAACTCCGGTCCGTCTTCTTGTATATGTTTGTGGAGGGTTGGCATGCAACACATAAACTTAACTTCAGCCTAATTGTCTCTTCATTAACATAAGTTCCTATTCAGGTGTTAGTCTACTGGCATTTGAGGGTGTCTGCCAGGCAGCGTTACGTTCCCCGTCTATATCCAGCATAAAAAAAAATAAGGCAACTTATAGTGACATAAGGTCTCACAAGGATGCCATTTTGAATAGGTTAGAAAGAATACAAGAAAAAGTACAATGGCAAGGATCCTTATTACAGGTGCAAGCAGTCATTACATTAAGGTTCGATTACATTGGTAGTGGCCAGTTAATACAAAGATATAATACAAGGGCCGGTTATTATACATTGGACATTTAAAGTTCAACTCACATATAACATCACAAGAACAACTAAAGAGACTGGGCCTAAGGGTTCGCAAATGGGTACAAGATTGAATAGCGAACACTTTCACGTACGGCCCTAACGAGCTTGTATCGTGCCCAAGCCTGGACTATCACAGATTGGTAATCTAGCATTGGGCTAATAATAAGGAGATTGAAAAGCCTCCTTAATGCATAGAAGATTTGCCCGCCGGATGGTGGTTGGCGTCCTCGAAAGCCGTGCCTTGACATGTCCCAATAGTCCCATGTCTTGAAGAGTGCGCCCGGATCCTCGTGGGCTCGTTCCACGAGAATGTTAACTATCTCCATCCCTTGGCTGGATCATAGGGCTCCCCGGTGGCGTGGGTTCCATCTCGTAACCTTCGTCCCATTCCGGGTACTCCCCATACCTTTGGCCATAGTCCTGGTCGGGTGGTCATGGATCGTCCCTCCTTATCAGGTCGGTAATTCTCTCTTCATATTCTTCAAGTGTTTCTTCTGCAAGACGATAGAAATGAATATAGAACATTGAACAATTTCGTCATGCCCTAAATTCCAATAGATAGATGAATAGCATCATGGAAGAGAACAATTTTAATTGTATTCATTAATATAATAGTCACAATTGCTAAGAAGATGGTATATCATAACTATAGAATGGCTAAAGAAAATGCCAAACCAAAAATTTACAACTATACGCAATACAAAATCGTAATACAATTATCTAAGAGCTAGGTCCCCCTCCTCATCCTTGGGCCGAGGGAGGTGGTGGCGGCGATGGGTGTCCATGATGTGGGTCACCCACGGTCTCTCTTGGGCGGCCGCAATGGAAGCAACCTCTGGTGGATAGGTGTGACGTCCCCTACTCGTATACGGTGCACTCACCGTATACAAACAGGAGTTCATCCCCATACCAGCTCCATGCCCGTCTCTGAGGGCCCTCCACATAACAACAATAACCGTGGCGGGTTCCGGTGGGAAGAGTGAAGGGGTCATTTACCCCGTCTCCCTCGGGGGTCTACCTAGGCTGCGAGGCGTAAACATACATGTCGGTATATAACATAAGCACATAGCCACCTCGAAGGTGGTCCATCACATCTGCATAAACAAGGTGAGCACAATGCATATGGGGAGTTCTACCAAAAGGCTCGGGGCTCAAAGGGAATGGCCCGGCGGCTTGGGTCTCCGAATCGTTCTTGAGGCGAGAATTCATGGCAATGGATTTGGGCATAAAACTGTAAGTAGGGTTGTCCACTCCATCCGCCCCTCACATTGCACACTTTGCGGAGTAGGTTGAAAAGTGTTGGGACCCGGTAGCCCCGGGATGCATGGCCAGAAAGGGCTATTCAGAGTTCATCCTCCCGATTCAGATGGGGCGGTGGGGATCACTCCCTCGAGATCTACCTGGCGACTCAAAGGTGACTAGAGGGCCACTGTCCTTATTCGGTGAACCCTTTGGAAAGTGAACACCACTTCACGGGTGTCGAGCCCATGCCTTGCCCACCTTGATGCTGGCAAGCCATCGGACCTAGTCACAATGATCCATGGTAGGCTTTACACACCCGGAGGATCGTTCAAAGTCGGGGCAGGAACCTCCTTCTCGCCCAGTCGGCCCTTTCACCCACAACCCGGTGTGGCTCTTGTACCACAGGCGAATTTATATGGTGCTAGAGGGCTAATCTAGGAGCATCCACTACCAAGCTTTAGGTCTCTACCCCCTTCCCAATACAAAGAATTCATAGAGATACATCATCCACATACATCATAAGAGAACTAAAGAACAAGATCTAATCTATATCATAGAGTTAGGTTCTTTAGTTAGAGTCTGCAGTATCTAGGGATCTAGAAGGCTGCTATGAGCAATTTATTAGGCTAAACCTACTGATTTTATGACTAAAAAGGGTTTAAGCTATTAAATTGCCTAAATACCCCATCCTTGAGGGACTCCTCGACTGAGCTCGACCATCCTGCTGAAACACTTTCGAATCAAAGGAAACTAAAGGTGCAGTTCACTTTCGGGCGGGGGTGCAGGATGCGGTTTTGGCTCTTGAGGCAGCCAAAGCGAGTCCTAAAACCCCTAGAAACGAAAATGGGCAAGTTAGGGTTTCCCCTCCTAAATGAACATGGGGGTTGGTTAGGGTTTCCAATTATCCCCTTTTGGCATGTGGGATAATTGGGAATGGGCCCCACTGCCATTAATGGTTAGGTGGCAAAATGTGCCCACATGGAAATGTGTGCACATTAATGAAGGTGCACATTGGAAAATGTGCACATTAATTACACCTATGGGTATGGCCCACTTGGCATAAGGTGTCCATATGGAAATGTGTGCCCACATTAATGTGTACATTGGTAAATGTGCACATTAATGCCAATGCACATTTC
Source organism: Isoetes taiwanensis (assembly GCA_021234155.1). Classification (NCBI taxonomy): domain Eukaryota; kingdom Viridiplantae; phylum Streptophyta; class Lycopodiopsida; order Isoetales; family Isoetaceae; genus Isoetes; species Isoetes taiwanensis. The sequence continues at coordinate 354,065 of JAJEKV010000307.1, read as the reverse complement.
TAACAAGTTGCCCCTAGGGCTACCCACTTGGCTATATGTGCGTTACCGTCGGTTCGGGATGGCGTGTGCGGCGTGTGGCGATGCGATTATAGATCACGGGACCAGGTATCTTTGTCTTTGGAAAAACGTCATTCTCACCTGAAATGATCTTTGTCCAGCGACATTGTGGTCTCCCCACCTTGGGCCCTTCACCGCAATCACCCCGATACATATAATATACTCCTATCACATTTACACATCTATTAACATTACCTTAAGGTAATATTTTTAGAACATTATTACTAACGATTATATTATGAAATAACTTATCAATTCATAACATCATTAAAAGCGGGTTTTCGATACTTCACTTATCATGGCAATTAAGTTTATCAAAATTCAAATTAACAACCGGGGTACTCTTCATTCCCTTGCGACACATTCCAACAAAATTTGTGTTGCAAGTCTTAAATCTTCGACCTCCTTGCCCTCCGGATGCTCTATTGGCTGCGCGGGTCGACACTACGTTAGTACCATTTAGTTATTAATAAAATTTTGGTTATATGGTGACCACCCACCTATCTACATGGATGCATGGCTAATCTCCTACAGCGTAGGAAGAGGGTGAATCTTCCATTATGGCCATGGCGGCCAGCGCCTATATGCCTATATGCGCTCATGCCTACACCCTAGTTGCCCGGCGTGGAGGATAGGTCCTTCCGTATATGGGGGCGTGAAGGCCTGATTCCTCCTATCAAAAGCATATATGGGGCTAGAGGTGCTTTTCCTATCGATGCATTCCTTCATGACCTCCCTTCTCTCGAGGTTGTCTACTTCCGTTGGATGCCGGAGTAGACTTTCTAATCTATCTTCCACTCGTCCAAGCGGAAGCAGCGGTCATGTCTACATTGACATTACACCACGCCCTAGAGAACACCGTAGTGGTCCCATCATCGGTAACAACGCATGCGACCCATACCAAGCATAGGTTGCATCGTGTGGATTAATCTTAACTAAACATAGAATTAATCTACACAAATCGACATGCACGAGCCGATTTCTTGAGGAGATGACCTTGCCGTCCCATTGCTCCATAAACTGTGGGTACTGTTTTACTAATTCTTTCTTAAGTACCCATGTCGCGTCTTCCAGTGGCAAATGTTTCCACTTGACCAAATACTGGAGGAATTCTGATCTCCTCGTTTTCTTGAAAGCTTTATCAAGAATCAATTCTGGAACTATTTCCGGCCGTTCCTCAGTCATTTCCAACAACGTTGGAGTGTCCAAGACTTTGTCTGGATTTGGAGTGAACTTCTTTAACAAACTCACGTGGAAGACCTTATGAATCTTTAGGTGTGCTAGCAAGTCTAGTTTGTAGGATTGATTGCCTACTCTCTTGACTATTCTGAAAGGTCCAGCCCACCTTGGAGCAAGCTTCTTGCAATTCCCGATCTTGAGCTTTGCACCTTTACCTTGATCTTGAGCCAAACATCATCTCCAACTTTGAACTCTCTCATTTTGTTCGATGCTTGTCGGCGATGCTCTTCGGCGACTTCTTCTTTTGCCAGCGATACCCTCGAACTTTTCCACAAAGGCTGCGCATATCGGTAACATCTGGCTTGAAACTTCCACTTTTGACCGCGGGGTTGTGCCAAGTGTGCGGAGTTATCTGCTTGATAGCGTAATTGATCATAAGCGGCGACATTTGGGATGATTCACGCTTGGTGCTATTGTATGCAAACTCCACCAAGTGAATAAATTCTTCCCACATACCTTGCTTATTCGGACATAGTTTAAGTAGCATGTCCTCTAAAATCCTGTTGGTCGCTCCGTTTGGCCATCCGTCGAGGATGATATCTTTGTGCTCATGGATAACCGTGCGGATTGTCGCCAAAGAGGTCACTGCCAAAAGCGCATGAACTTGGATCCTGTCCGGAATAATCTCCCTTGGCATGCCGTGAAGCCTAAAGATCTATTTGGTGAAGAGCTTTCTTTGTATCCATAGCCCGTATCGTGGTCACGCAAGGCATAAAATGTGCCATCTTCGACAACTTGTCGACCACTACCATCAAGGCATCTTTCCCTCTTACGGTCCTTGGGAGCCCTGTGATGAAATCCATGCTAATCACTTCCCACTTAGCGTTTGGCACCGCTAATGGCTCTAAGGCTCCTGGAATTCGGAGCTGCTCTGCCTTTGTCTGCTGACATAGCTGGCATTCTCTGATGTAGCGAGCTACTTGCTTCTTCATTCCTGGCCAATAATAGCTGCTGCGCACTTTGAAATATGTTTTCATGAATCCCGCATGGCCAGCTATTGGGCTGTTGTGCGTGTCATGGAGGATCATTCCTTATACCTGATGATTCGGGTACGCACAACTTGTTCTTATGGTATAACAGGTTGCCTTCCTTCTTATAATGTCTAAAGGCTTCCCGCTCCTTATCTGTTCTAGCCTCCCTCGAGAGGCTTGCCCATACTTTCTTGAAATCCATATCCGTTGGCAAAGACTCTTCAATCTTCTTACCAAAGTCATTTGGAGGCGTCGAAATTACATTGCAATGCACTTTAGTTGTCGGGGGGGTGCCTTGAAAGCGCATCTGCTACCACATTGAGCTTCCACGGCTTGTAGACTATATCAAAGTCATACTCTTCAAGGAACTCCATCCACCTTCTGCGCCTCGGGTTGAGGTGTGGTTGCGCGTGAATACATCTTTGGAGGCTCGATGATCGTATCCAATTGGAACTTCCTTCCCAAAGATAATGCCTCCAAATTCTTAATGCCACGACAAGCGCAAGCAATTCCTGATGCGTGCGTTGGGTAGCCGCGTTTTGGCGTCGTTCATCTTCACGGGTAAATGCGCTACTACGCTCTTCTTGCATAAGCCTTTGCCCCTGTAGCTATCTTACTTGCGTCCGTCGCTACAAGCTTGTCTTTCTCCGGGTCCGGCGGGGTTAAAGGCTGGGGCGGTTGTTAAAGCTTCCTTCAGCGGTTCAAACCACAGCTTGGCTTTCTTGTGCCAATGCTCGCCCAATCTTTCACTTTCTCCGCCCTCGTCAAATTACGTTAGCGGGGCTGCTATCTTAACAAAGTTCTTCCGCGAACTTCTGTAGTACCCTGCTAGGCGAGAAAACTTCGACTTCATGCACATTCTTGGCGCCCGACCACCGAATGGCGGCTTCAATTTTTGCGGGGATCCGTCGAGATGCCTTCTGGCGAGATCCGCGTGACCAAGAGATACTCCACCTTTTCCGTTCTTGAAGTGACGCCGACAACTTGGCGTCTGGCCGGTGCCTCTTCAACTTCTCTAGCACCCTCCTCAAGTGTTATGCGTGCTCCTCGAGGATCTGCTATACACCAAAATGTCATCAAAGAATACGATCACAAAGGTGTCTAAAAAACTCCCCTGAAGAAGATGTCGTTCATGAGCCTCATGAGCGTCGGCGGGGGCATTCGATAAGCGAAAGGCATTACCGGTAATTCATAATGCCCATACAGCGTTCTAAAAGCGGTCTTATGAATATCTTCTTCCTTTATCCGGATCGATGATAGCGTGACCTTAAGTCGATTTTGGAAGACCTTTGCCCCTTGGAGCTGATCCATCAAATCATCCGATCGGGAAGCGCATACTTGTTCTTGATGGTGTGCTTATTCAACTGCCTATAGTCTATGCACATCCTTAAACTGCCATCCTTCTTCTTTACAAAGAGAATGGGCGCTCCAAATGGCGAGACACTAGGTCTAATGAAGCCTAGGTCGAGCAACTCCTGCAATTGCTTCTTCAGCTCCGACAACTCCTGCGTTGTCATTCTATATGGAGCCTTGCTTGTTGGCTTTGTTCCCGGTTCGAGTGCTATCTGCTTTTCGACTCCCCTATAAGGAGGGCTGCTTGATCTCATCTGGAAAGAGATCATGGAACTCCGTGATCAACTTAGCTATTTGCCCGACAACTTCTTTGAGCACCTTGTCTTCTTTGCTTCCTTCCGATTCCGGCTCACTAATCTCAAGCTTGAAAATGTATGCCACTTGCTCACTCTTGATGCACTTGAGCGGTAGTTTAGAAGACATACCTTTGCATGATGGAAATAACTTCCTTACCTGTTATCTCAATAATCTTGCCGTCGGGTGTTGGGAAGGTCACCTTCCGCTTTCCACAATCGATAATGGCCCCTGCTGGTCCAAGGTACTCCATTCCTATAATCAAGTCGTACTTGCCAATGCCCATTACTTCTGCCCCCATTTGGATATTAATCCCTGGCAAGTCGATGTCGAAGTTAATTCTCTTGCCTGCCGTCTGCCTTACTGCACCACTTGCTAAGACAACGGGCCTTGGCTTTGACTTTAGTGGTTTCAACTTCAACATTTGAACCATTCTGGGGGATGCAAAGTTATGGCTACTTCCTGAGTCTATCAAGACTATGAATGACTTGGTCTTAGCCTTCCCTACTGTGGAAATTACTTTATACTGGCTCTCTGCTTGCTCTGTATCTATTGCGGCAAAGATATGACACTCACCCTGAATGTAGTCGCGGGCTTCGTCGCCGTCGTCGTCCGGACGAGTGTCCCAATCCCCAATTCCGCTAATTTGCACTCATGGCGTAAGGGGCGGTTCGGCTTGTCCTATGGCTTTGGTGGAAGCACACGGAAAGCAAAGGCTGCTTTTCTATGCACTCTGTCTCTTTTCCTTGGGCATCGCCGCAAAAGGATCGCCTTTGCTTTGGAGTAGTTTGACCCCTCCTGCTTGTCCTTGAAGGACACCTGCTTCTTCTCCTGCTGTTTCCCCTGGTTGCCACCATATGGGGCTCTAGCTGGACCTGGACTGGCTGCTCTAGGGCTATAGTTCCACTGTCGCCTTGCCTTTGTCACGGAAATCTTTCTGCCTCGCCCCCGCTATTACGAGGTCCCGTCCCTTGCAAGCTTATAGCCTTGGACTCGCCCCGATCTTGTCTTAGGGTTTATTGCCCTCACAAACTTGCGGATCTCCTCATTCACCTCTCAATATAGCTTTCTCTTGCATGCTTCTCACCCAATTTTGGCACATCTGACCTCGACCTCATGAATTCCTCTGTATATTTCTGGACTGATTTGTTTCCCTGTTGGAGCCTATAGAACTGTTGCATCATGCTGGACTTATGTTCCCTTGGAACGTAATGGCGCTTGAAGGCTTTAGCAAACTTCCTGAACTTACAAGCATCCCTGCTTAAGCCATGTGCCTTTGCATAACCCTTCCACCAAATCCGTGCGGCTCCCTTCAAGTTGGCTGTTGCCACTCTTCCTTTGTCTTTATCCTTCATGCCATAAGCATTGCCGTACTCACTCATCTCGTCCAGCCATGCCTCTGCTTCTAATCCTGACCTGTTCTCCCCCGAGAACTGTTCCAGTTTCCGGGCCTTCCATACATTGCCCAGTGCGGAATCTACCTTCTTCGGTAGTCAGAGGCCCTAGTGTCCCTTTGTCGTCCATCCGGGGTGTTTCTCGCGCCTTCCCTCTTGGTGTTCCTTTGCCTTCCATCTGTTTGGTCCTGGGCCCGCTCTTCCTCTTCCTCGGAGTCGGAGTCTGAGTCTGAGCTTGAGTCGGAGGAATCCGAGCTGGGGGATCTCCTTCTCTTGCTCCTCTTCTTGTCCCTTCCCGTTTTCCGAGCTAATGCTTGTGGCAATTGAGCATTGCCCACCGAACCTGCTCCTGCTTGTGCGGCTAAGAGAGCCTTTATCTGTTCAAGGTCCGTCCTCATCTGGGATATCTCCTCCTCACGGGGTCATGGGTTCCATTTCTTGAATAAGTTCCTTGCGGGGGGTAGTGCAGGCGAGTGCATTCTTCCCTAAGGTCTTGGCGTTGTCGCTCGCCTGAGCCTAGGCCTCTAACTGCATACACAAGTAATTCATGGCTATATGGTTAGTTTTACTTGTTCTCCCGCATTGTTTATGGTTTGTTGGCATAATTGTGGAATAAAATATATCAACAAAACATTTAAAGTGCAACAGAGATTATATTCATATATTATATAATATTTTAGTACAAAAAGTCTCAGGGATCAAGAGTCTAACTAGTCTTGAAATCGCGGTAAAAGCGGGGTTGTCCTCAAGGAACTTTTTAACTTGGGCGTTCCTGCGAATGACCCAAGTTCACGATGATGCTGGCGGCGAGCATACGCAAGGCCTCTCACCGGATCTTCTACCACGATTGGGATGTAAAGGCTGCGGTGGCCGTAATCTACGCTGGCGTCGATGGGGTATGGCGAAGTCGAAGGTCAAGTGCCATTGCTCTCTTGACCGGGGCAGCATAGTCGACATTTGGCTATCTATGCGAGCATGCTACTGCCGGCTTTGAGTGCAATCGGCATGAACACTCCTTCTTCACCTCTGGGGCTGAACTTGCGGTGGATTACGCTATTCTACCATCTAGCGACGAGCGGGAGGTAGTACCTCGGGGACACTGTCATTGTCGCGTCGTTGAAGCTTCTCATTCGATTGACCTCTGTTCTATGCCGTCCCGCGTATTCGTCGATCTCTATCTCGGTGAGCTCCCTGTAGTCTTCGATTATGGTGTCGATTCGCCTGAGGTCGATTCCTTCTCCTCTTAATGGAGGTGGTGTCGAAGGTCTCGGCATTAGAATGCTCGTGGTCTTCCCACGGATCCCCATCTGTTCTGGAGGCGACTCCTCCTCCTCCGTTGGCAGCTCTTGCTCCTCCATCATTTGCACGATCTTCTTTGTAGGCTGTATATCTGAAGTCGACTCTCTGTATAAATTGTCGGCTTCCCTTATAGGCCGGAAAGTCGAGGTTCCCGGACGATGAAGTCGTCCAAGTCCGACTGCCGTAGCTGGTGGAGTAATTCATCCAATCTGAGCTCCCTCTCCCTGCACTCGGGAAGGTTCTGGATGTCGCTGAGGAGTAAATATTCCTCTCCGTTGATGATGATCGGGGCTAGGCTTGTGATACCTAGCCCGAGTGGGGGAGCAATCCTGATGTTCTGCCGGCTCTGCTCGAAGTTCACCATCTCCTGTTCTGCTTGTTGCCGTTCCTCCTCTGAGTCGAGCTCCGTGTACTTATTGTCGTCGGACTCCTCTTCTTCTTCGTCTTTTCCTTTTTGCTCTTGCTGATACTGCAAGCGCATCTGCTCTTCCTCCTGCGCTGCTATGGGGTCCACCTCCATCGGAGGGATAGAGGTTGCCCCCATTGGGTTTTCGGCACGGTGGGATAAGAAGATGGCTAAGGCCGCGGTGTAGGAGAAGTACTTGGTCCTGTTGGCTGTCAGGACCATGTAGTCTGGCAGCCTTTGCGCTTTGTTGGTCAGGTACTTGGCGATGTTGGGGACATCCCCCAAGGCTGCTTGAAGGGATGGGCGGGGAACAAAATAGCCTATGCAAGGGGGGACCTGGACAAGGGAGGGTCCTACCTTAGCTTGGAATTCTGCTAGGACTTGTCTATATGCTGGGGTTGCATTTAGCGTAGCTTGGATGTCAATTTCTTTGCCAAAGACTTGGAAGATGTCATTGACATCTGCCTCAACCGACATGGACCTTTGGCTGGTACCATCGGTGAAGTCGGCCCGGTGGCCATTGATCTAGCAAGGAAGGGGTATCAAGCGAATCTGACGAGCGCCTCGGGGAGGCTGGAAGATCGCCCTAGCGATGGAGACAAACTTGCGGGGTATCAAATGAAAAATGATGGACCTATTTATAGAAAATGGGGAAACCCTAATTTTTGGATGACCTAGAATTTACTGAGATTAGGTGATTCTGACCTATTAAAGGATGCAATTGTAAGTTTGAAGACTACTTCTAGGGTTTGAGCATGCTAAGAACAACTAATGAACCTATTGCAACAACTTGGAGATCATTTGGTGAAGAAAATGACACGAGGCGAGGTCTCACCGTTAGCCAGGCCGATTTTGAGAAATCTCATTTTACGTCTGGCGTGACGTGTGAGACATGGGTCCTAATTGGACTAGACTTAATCAATTTGGGTGATTTAAGGCTGTAATTCCACTAAACTCGTCGAGTTAGGCAGAATTGACCCCTTATTTGGTCGATTTGGAGCTGTTTTGGGCACTTTTGGGCATGGTCTCACACGTTGCGCCCAGCCCGATTTTGAGAATCTCAAAATCTGTCCTGGCGCGACGTGTGAGACATCGTCTCAATTTTGCTTAAAAACTCCAATTTTATCAAATCAAAAGCTAGAATTCTATAACTTGACTTAATTAAGCTAGATTAGACACATTATTTATCCACAAAATTCTTTATATTAACAAAATTTCTGTTATTTACAAAAGTCTCAAGGGCGTTCTCCCTTGATGTGCCTGGCAAGATACATGTCCTGCCTCATGAGGGTAACCCTCTTCGCGTGTCTTGTGCGGTAGTCGAATCTTCAAAATCTTTGCACTATTTTTAAACCTGGCGCTTCACTGTAAGCACAACAGCATCTCATCCGTCACCCGCATGTCTGTATTATACTCCTGCATAACCTCGCGGACCAAGCGTTGAAAGCGGTGCGGGGGATCAAGAGTCCGTAACTTCTCCGGAAGTGCCGGATTTCCTTGAAGGCTCTGTTCTCCAACTTCTTCTTGCCGGCCAGCTTCTTTCACGGTGCTCGGGAGGCTTGGGCTTTGGTGGAGGGGCCGATTAATGCGACTCTTAGGTCGGTGTGCGCCTTGTCGTTCTCACCACATTGCTCACGGTAATAGGCATTGTAGGCCTCCAACTTAGCCATGTAAGCGTTGTGCTCCTTGATCCTCTTACGATAGACCTTGGCGGGGTCTATCACATATACCTCCCGTTGTGGCGTGGGGCTTTGACCCTATCCCACGTCGGGAACGGTGGGGGCTTCGCCACCTGCCCGGCCTCCTCCTGCTCCTGTGCTACCTGCTGGGGCACTTCCTTCTCTACAGGCGTGGGTTTTGACGAACTCGCTCCATCCGTGCGGAGTGCGTAGTCTTGGTCCGAGTGCGTCCCGATTGGAAGGCGGGGTCTCTTCGCTGATGGTTAGTTGATTCACGGGGACCCGTCGCCGCCACAAACTGCTTACCTTCACAACTTTCTTGCGGCTGCCTTGATGGCTTTGGCCTTTCTCTTCTTTGGCCGGTGGCGTGGTGGTCGTCTTCCGACTCTTAAGTCCCTCTGCTCCGTGCGTTCTTTGGCTTCATACTTGCTTATGAAGCGTGCAAGATCGGCTTCTTCATCCGGGGTGAGCTTCGGCGGCTGCTGCTCTTCTCTCCCTTGCTCCTCCTGAGTGTGGGTCTCATTCTGGTGTTGCTCCTCGGCTATTGGCTGCCTGTGCGCTCCTTAAACTCCTGGTCCTCTCCTCCTCATTTGCGATGTCCTCTAGGATTTGATGCATGATGTCTGGCGATTAGTATGATTGATCTCGGTGTGGTCGCTCCGATCCGATCCTGCATCTTAAATTTCGAGGAATCGCCTTCCCCGAAAAAAGGCGTTCTTGTAGGACCCTCCCCGAAGAGGCAGAACGCACTGGCCGGGATGATTCGCCGGGCGGAAGGCTTCCTTTGCGATCTGTTTTGTGCGGGCCATCATTTGCTGCTTCGTCGATCGGAGCTAAGCGCCGGAAGATCGCCTTGGCGGTCACGAGCAATTTTTCTAAGGAAGGAACGTGGGAATGGGAGGGGTCTAGGTCTATTTATAGGGGTCAATTTTAGGTCAACTTTTAAACTACCTTTTTGGGTTGCTTAAACATCTAAAACCCCTAATTAAGCAAGGTCTCACCGCGTTGCGCCCGGCCCGGGTTTGAGAATCTCAAAATCTGTCCCGGCGCCGACGTGTGAGACATGGTGGACCCACTACTAAATTTTGTACTTTTAAAACATGTAATATGCCAATTCTAATGATTCTTAGCTTAAATTTAGATTTATCAAGTTATTTTACTGTGATTTATGACTTTTTAGCGATTAAAATTTATATGTCTCATCGCGTTATGCCGGCCCGATTTTTGAGAATCTCAAAATGCGTCTGGCTTGACGTGTGTGAGACCACCCCACGGATGTTGGCTCACCACTTTTAGTCTTGTTACGTTTTTATTCATTTTAACTGTTACTAGCTTAGCAAAACTACAAAAATGAGAAAAAGTTTTCCCATTTTTCGAGGTTTAAGGATCCTATCAAGTTAGTACTACTGGGGACATGGTCAGTGCTTTGCTCTTGGTCACCAAGAACATTGCTCTGATACCACTGTGACGTCCCCTACTGAATTATCGGTGCACTCACCGTATACAAAGCGAGTTCATCCCCATACCAGACTCCATGCCGATACAGGGCCCTCCACATAACACTGCAACCGTGACGGGTTCCAGTGGGAAGAGTGAAGGGGTCATTTACCCCGTCTCCCTCAGGGTCTACCTAGCCTGCGAAGCGTAAACATACATGTCAATATATAACATAAGCACATAGCCACCTCGAAAGGTGGTCCATCACATCTGCATAAACAAGGTGAGCACAATGCATATGGGGAGTTCTACCCAAGGCTCAGGCTCAAGGGAATGACCAGCGGCTTGGGTCTCCGAGAGATCATTGCGCATGTAATTCATGGCAATGGATTTGGCGGCATAAGAACATGGCGTAGGGTTGTCCACTCCATCCGCCCCTCCCATTACACACTTTGCTTGCGAGTAGGTTGAAAAGTGTTGGGACCCGATGCCCCCGGGATGCATAGCCGAAAGGGCTATTCCCCGGGTTCATCCTCCCGGTTCGATGGGGCGGTAGGGATCACTCCCTCCGGAGATCTACCCTGCCGACTCAAGGTGACTAGAGGGCCACCCTTTGCCCTTATTCGACGGAACCCACCGGAAAGTGAACACCACTTCACGGTGTGTCGAGCCCATGCCTTGCCCACACGCAAAGGGCAGCCATCGGACCTAGTCACAATGATCCCTCGGTAGGCTTTACACACCCGGAGGGATCGTTCAAGAGTCGACAGGGAACCTCCTTCTCGGCCCGGTCGGCCCTTTCACCCACAACCCGGTGTGGCTCTTGTACACAGGCCGAATTTATATGGTGCTAGAGAGGCTAATCTAGGAGCATCCACTACCAAGCTTTAGGTCTCTACCCCCCTTCCCAATACAAGGAATTCATAGAGATACATCATCCACATACATCATAAGAGAACTAAAGAACAAGATCTAATCTATATCATAGAGTTAGGTTCTTTAGTTAGAGTCTGGTATCTAGGGATCTAGAAGGCTGCTATGAGCAATTTATTAGGCTAAACCTACTGATTTTATGACTAAAAGAGGGTTTAAGCTATTAAATTGCCTAAATACCTGATCCTTGAGGGACTCCTCCTGACCTGAGCTCGACCATCCTGCTGAAACACTCGAATCAAGGGAAACTAAGGGTACAGTTCACTCGAGGTGGTTCGGGATGCGGTTTTTGGCTCTTGAGGCAGCCAAAACGGAGTCCCAAAAACCCTAGAAACGAAAATGGGCAAGTTAGGGTTTCCCCTCCTAAATAGACATGGGGGTTGGTTAGGGTTTCCAATTATCCCCTTTTGGCATGTGGGATAATTGGGAATGGGCCCACTTGCCATTAATGGTTAGGTGGCAAAATGTGCCCACATGGAAATGTGTGCACATTAATGAAGGTGCACATTGGAAAATGTGCACATTAATTGCACCTATGGGTATGGCCCACTTGGCATAAGGTGTCCATATGGAAATGTGTGCCCACATTAATGTGTACATTGGTAAATGTGCACATTAATGCCAATGCACATTTCTAGCAAGTTGCCCCCTAGGGCTACCCACTTGGCTATATGTCGGCGTACACGTCAGTCGGGATGGTGTGTACGCGTGACGGGGCAGTACAGTATACGTCCTGGGACCGTATACTGTGCTGGAACGTCACAATAGGCGACAGCCAATGGGGCTGCCGTAAGGAGCTTCATGCTCATCAAGGATGCAATGTCTTGTCCCAAGGCCGTCAGGGCAAGATCCCGTCGTACGAGTACATAAGTGAACGTACGATAGGGAAGCTTCTTGTGCCCGGCCAATGTGGAGAGAGCACGGAGGGTCCACCATGAAGCTTCGGCCTCCGGCCCTAAGTCTCGGGCTATAAAAAGAACTTGCCCCTGTCGAAAAGCTGATAAGAAGAAGCGGGTAAAGTGGTTTCCCAATATCTTCCCTTGCGGGGTCTCTGATGTAGCCACCTCCTTGTCCAAGTCCATAGGGACTTCTTCTTACTTGAGCTCTTGCTGCTCTTCCTTCAAATGAGCAGGGTTATGATATAGATCCTCTCCCTCCTCATCCGAATCAGAGGGAACCTCGACCATATTAATATTTGGGACATGAGGTCCCATAGCTGTAAAGGCATCCGGTGAGGGCTAAGAAGGTGGATCCTGCATCACCAGTTCCCGAAGCCGTAGCAAGGTCTCTGTGACGTTCCACATATTTATACGCCTTTTTAAGTATAAATACGTGACACGTCACTATGAATAATTAATGGCACATTAATTATTCATAAGCTAAGGTTAGCTATGTTAATAATTAAATTATAAAGGTGGAAACCTAACCTTAAACCCTAATTCGAATTTAGGGCTTAATCTAATATTAAAAGGGCCTAAAATACCAAATTAGTTAATATTAGCCAACCCGGAGCTGCCACCTGGCCCAAATCGATTGGGCAAGGGAGAGTTACTAACTTGGAACCCAAATTGGGGTTTTGCACCCCCATTTCCCCCAATTCGAATTAGGAGCAAGTGGAGATGGAGGAGGAGGAGCAGCAGCCAGGCACCCTTCAGCAAATCGACCAAGAGGAGCTGAGCGTCACCTTTGAGGAGCTGAGCGCCTGCCGAGCTGAGCGCCACCTTTGCCAAGCACGTACCTGTGTAGCTGAAGCTGAGCACCAAATCCAAGGAAGATGGAAGCACCAAATGACAACGGGTCCAGCAGGAACTCAGGTGGGTGGCTAGTATAGCTTGGGAATTCTAGGGTAGCGCCCCTGTTGGGCACTTGTAGTGTGTATTTCTTCTGTTCTCTCTGTGTTTTACTTGTAGGAACTAACCCTTGATTGTAAAGGTAAGTTCTCTTTATATTCTGATTCTGGGTTTGCTCTTAAAGGATGGATTGATAGTTCTTTGCATAGTATTACTCTGGAAATGGGGGAATTAAGGGGGTAGAGACCTCTGAGCCATGATAGTAGGATGCTCCTAGGTAGATCCCTGTACTTCCCATTAGTTGCGGCCTGTGTACAAGAGACCACCGGGTCATAGATGCTATGGATTGGCTTAGCACCAAAGAAGGGACACAGTGGTGAAGTGGGGGTGGGGTCTTGCACGAACATAAAAGGCTCCTGAGACTCCTACAGTGGGCTAGGCCTGATAGCCGGTCACGTAGGGGCGGGTATGGGTCCGACACTCCCCAGGGTGTAGCGGTGTGACCCCGGTATGGGGCACCTTGCACTTTGAGTAGATTTAGGGTGAGTAAGTCGTGCGGATGCGGGGTCGCTGATCGCGCACGTATTCTCTAGCTCACCCATGGAACCATCAGGATCCCGGAAGGGGACGCTTCCACGAGACCTGCCTCATCGGACCGGGCGCCATGAACCCCTGGAGTAGGCTCAGCGGGTGATACCTCGAGCCCTCGCGTCTCCGGGGGCTGGCTATAGCGAAGCCATAGCATGATTCGACTCATCCGCAAAGTGTGCAATGGAGGGCGGATGGAGTGGACAACCCTAGCCGATGTTCTATGCCATAACGCCATGTTATACCTGCATCTGCTGATCTCTTGAGACCGAGCCGTCAGTCTATCCTCACAGGAGTCTGAGCCGGGGTAGAACCATGGGTTTGGGGTGCTTTCCTTAGGATTAGATGCATATTCTTTGCCGTTGGTATTTGGATGGATGTTCCACCCTTCGGGGTGGTTATTTATATATGATTTATCTTTGTGTGCTAACATGTATTCACGCTTCCATGACGTAGGAGTCCCATTGAAGGCGTGGGCGAATGACACCTCCTCAGAAATCCTTCACTCGCATCTCTCTATAGATGGCCCCAGATAGACGGAGGGGGTTCGCCATGGCGAGATGGTCGCCATGGAGGGAAAGTCCCCTCGTATGTATACTGTACGGGTCGTGTATATATTCGTGGAGCCGCCACAAAGGGTATCGTGAGCCATGATTTTGGTGGACCAGATCATAGCACTGGCCATGTCAAACTCGTTAGATCGTTAGCTAGTGAGTGAGGATTTTGGAGTAGTATGAGATTTGGGTGGTGTAGTAGATGTCGTCATGATTGACTTAATTTGGTTTAAGTGGGATTAAGAGGAGTGTACCCGGTGCGAAACCCTAACCCTAAGTGGCGGCGGGGGGTACCCTATTGTTCTTGCCGGCGACGGTGGGCGACATCGGGTAGGGGTGCCCGCCACCCTAATTAAAAAAAAAAAAAAAAAACCCTAACCCTAAGTGGCGGGCAGGGGGTACCCGGACGCTCCTGGCGGCCGTAGCAACGTCGAGGTAGGGGGTGCCCGCCACCTCGAAAAGCGCGCTCCGCCACTTTTTCTTTTAAAAAAATTTTTAGGGTTAAAATTTCAAAAAAATTAGTTAAAAGAAAGGGGCATATTGTGGGATTGAACCCTTAACCTCCTACAACTAAGTCAACCCCTTTACCAATGGGCTAAGTTCCTCTATTGAAGAATATAATAGTTCTCATTTTATTTATAGTGGCTCTGTTTTCTATTTAAATTAGAAGACTACCTTCTATAGATCCACGTTGTGGAGGCAACAACTCCGCTGGAGCAAGCTCTCTTGCCATAGCCGCCAGAGTAAGCAGTCTTGCGATAGCCACGGGAGTCAACCTCTCTCTGCCATAGTCGACCGGATAACTGTTAACCATATATAAAGCTAGTATCCCCTAGGAATAAACCGACCAAATGAAACGACGTAATCTAGCAAGTCCGGCCAACTTGTTATGATAACATCAACTCACTTGGTGGGACTAATTCCGGAATTTAATTAATAACGACAGGGCAATTCTCTAGGATAGCAGCATGTGTTATATCCTTGGATATTCCTTAAGCGGCGATAATAATATCCGATTATCTGGCTTCCTCGACCTATATTTTTTTTTTTTAGATGCCTTGATAACACAATTTCTTCGGGCCTTGCCATGATTCAATCCATACTACATTCATATGCATTATATTAGACCTTATTCGACGTTATATAAGTAATGTTTTATAGACATAACTGTAATTAACGTTGTCTCCCTCTAGTATCTAAACCTTGACTCGCCTCACTTCCTAGAAAAAAGGATCTCTTCTCGCCCAACCAACTAGGGACTGCATGCAAAGACCCTTCTAGCTAGACCATGGGTAGCTTTAATCCTACCACCCTTCACTACTTTTTCTCAATGGTCATGTTCTTTTTGTGGACCATTTCCCCGGACCACGATACATACCCCAGAATACGTAATGAGTGCTTGTGTTAGACCCTACAATAGTGTTAACACCTTCATTCTAAATCAATCCTCGGCTACAAACTTTGAGTATTATTTTTGTGCCAAACCTCACCGCCTATATGGCGTGAATAATTATTCGTGCCACCGCCAAACAACCGACGGCCCACCCTACCCTCTTTTTTGGGGTTCTTCCCTTTGTAAGGGTCCAATGACATCCAACTATTGTTGGCTATCCTCCTTCTAGGATATCTATCTTCTAGGATATCTAGATATGATCCGAGACAAAGTATTTCCAACCATTATTTTAATGCCTAAACGTCCCGAAGTCCATGAAATGAACTTACATATTCCAAGGGATTATGTGACTATCCCGAAGGACAATACCACACAAGACCTGCAAAGCTAGGCCTCCTCTATCCGGAGATCTTGTCTTCAAGTCTCTGAGGGTTCCTCATATGTCCTCATGGACGCCGCCAACATGGCATGACGTGATAAATGCTATCTACCTATCTATTTAATTATTAAAAATGTCTTTGGTAAATTCAATTCACCATCTTGTCCTAGGACATGGAAGTCTTCTTCCTTAAGTCATACATCAAATCTTTAAAGAGTTTTTCAGCTCTTGCTGCCTTTCAAGCCGCAGATATATCTTCGCATGTTAGCAAGGATTACCCTTCATGTTAGACAATAACCTTTCTACTCAGATTGCTAAACATCTTTAATAAGGGTCCTCAGTATTCCGACCCTTACGCTGCTACGCATACACAACTCACCGCTTTGTTGTGACCTTTACTCGATGGAGTCACCAATCCAATTACTCCTTTACGTATTCATCAATCGTCTTGTGGCTTCTAAGCCGCTATTATATGTTCCCTATATTGTTGACCCACCTATCATTGGGGTTATGATTCAACGTTGTTCTACATCCTCCAAATGTTAGTTATTACATTTCTCTCATCATGATGTTATGTTGTTGTTACGGCATTCTAAATGACTTGGCATCCTCATTTAAGCCATAGTCATGGCCTAAGAGCTGGTGAGCCTTCGTTACTAATCCTAAATTACCCGGAGTCATCAAGGTGTCTACACGGTATTTTATGAGTCTTCCTACAATACCGACATTTGATATAACTGGACTTGTATCCATGTTCGAGTCCTGTATATTCTCTCCATGTAACCCATGCTTTTCCCTCTGATCCGGTATGGATCATGTGGGAAAGATAGTCTTAAGTGTCTATGCAAAACACATTTGAACTTCTAGCAAGTACCTGCTATTTGCTACTCATCCTAGAATTGTACTATTGTACTATTCAACTCCATCATCTTGACCTTTATTTTGTGGGCCCTTGACATTTATTTCAAGTGCCAACTACCCTAGCATGCAATGGATTGACGGTCCTTTGTGCATTTCGAATATAGCTCCATACCCTTCAGTAGTAACTTTGGAGTACACTCATTTTCTCTCCTTTCTATGGCTACTTGGATTACTTCTCCAAGATGTTTATCATATATGTACATGGTATGTACATAATAAACATATCCCACAATACTAGAGCTCTGCTCTAACGTAAAAAAATATAACCTTCGTAGTTCTTATGATGTGGATGTACCACTTACTTCCCAAATGGGCAAAATAACTCTATGTTGGACTTGTACATGCTGATGTATTCACATGTGCAGGCCAGTAAGCAGTACGTGACCTGCCCATGTATAGAGGGTTGCTGATGGCCCGACTTTTCCAGTTTTACCTTATCTACATGTGTTACCTTTTTGTTACGGTGATGTTTGATATCGGACTTCGGTCCTTAAACCTTCTTATGATAAGTATATCAAATGCACCTTGGTGCTTAAACTCTTCCATGTTTTAAGCTTTCATGCTATTACCTTTGGAAATAAGGAATTACCTTCCTTTTTATGTATACTTTCTTCTATTGCAGTTTTCGATTAACCGTCATTTGTTTGATTAACCCCAATCTTGAGGGAGGCATTATTTCTAAGAGGGGAGAATGTGACATTCCACGTATTTATACCGGTATAATGTATAAATAAGTGACATCGCCACCCAATAAAGGTAATGCCACCATGGAGTATCTTAACCTAAGGGGTTGACCTAAAAGGGATGAATTTAAACTTATGGTACTTTAACCCCGTACATAAACTATAATTTTCCCATGGGATTATGCCATAGTTCCAAAGGTTTCTACCATAGTCCAAGGCCTTTTCTAAAGGTTCGTTCAGTTAATTTGCGTTTCGCCATGTTTTGTCACACCTAACCTATTTTTCTTAAATTAGCATGTCAACCTCAACTTTTGATCCCTTTGAATGTTGTCGTCTTTGGCTCCCTCATAATGAAGCGGAGGCACTAAAACCTCCTGGTCTTCTAATAGGAAACCCAATGTTTCAATCTTCGTTAGTAACCGCCATATGATTATCCAATTCCTTACCCTCTTAAGGGTTTCAAAGTCATAATCTCTAACGGGTCTATGCCGCAAGGCAACGGATCCTCCAGCCTCTACTTCCGTACCTACAATTGTTCCCCCCGAGTAGGGTAACTCTTAGGATATATGGACTACTGGTCTATATAATCTCACCCCTTCTAATCTATACCTCTCGTCTTGATTTTTATCGGGACATGGAATTTCTATCTATTGCCCTCTTCTCGGTTATCCCTAAAGATGTAATCACCAAAGTCGTCGTACTCCTTCTTCTCTTCTGTCAAGGGGACGCGATTTGATATATCTTTTTATTCCCAAAACCAAATAAATGCTCTCAGCTTATAACGTTGAAGTAATTCATTCATATCCGAACCTTTGAGTAGTTAACCTCTCATTATCTAAGTTATTCCAATACTGCTCCAACCATCCTCGGGATGTTCTTCAATGTGACGTCACCGTATATGCTAGACTTACTCTAGCTATTCTCATTGATTTAAACTCTTCTCATCTCCCTTAGTAATAGCTTGAGTGCATATCTCTGGTGGACCATACCTTAACCCAATATCTTCGTATATAAGCATATCATTATGCTTCTTCAGAACATTGCCAATGTAACGTGCCACCAGCCTTGTACCTAATATTCTACCATCTTCCAATATGACATACATCTGGATGTCACAATCGACATCCTTGATATCCTCGCTAGTGTAGTATTTGATACTACTAAGTCCTTCCAACATCCAAGACCGCTACGTTGTTATTATATGATATAGTAACATGTGTGCACCAACCTTAAGTCTACACTCATATGTAACTCGTTGACATAGGCATCTAGTTATATTCCTACTTATGCCAACTTATTTCCTCAACTTGGTTATCCGGTACCCTAGACATGTCTCTAGTCTTAGTTTGCCTTGGTCCTCAACCTCTAGTCATAACTTCCACACGGGCAAATGCCATCTTAAGTTCCTTGTGGACATGTTTGATCTCTAGTATAAGAACTCTTATCTTCATTACTTCCGTATTCATATGGAATGTGAACTAAAAGTTCTAGTATATATCCTATCTTCTTTTAGTTATGTTTTTCTATTAAATGGTCCTAGTACACATATACCAACGCGGAGTTACTCCTTGGAATATACACACCATACCAAGTCCAGACCACATCCTCCTTGGTGAGATGTTCATTGGGAGCCTACCTTGTTCATACTCTAGACTTAGGTATATTCAACGTTCTATATTCGAAACGTTGTTTACAACAACTTTCAAGCACCTCTTGTCTCCCACTTGTCGTGTGGGTACATTACTTGCCTTCCTAATGTATCATTAGTTGAAGGTCAACTTTCCTTCATAGTCTGGCTTCACCAAAGATCCAACATACCCCGCAGCTTTTTAGATGCTTGTGCCTATTCCTCCCAATTGTCCTCTTCTCTTGACCTTATGTGCAAACTACGTTCCACATTATTGTCCAGTCTCTTATTCGGCATCTCCATGTTCCCAGCAGACATCAGATGTGTCCATTTCCTTAATTTATATCCTTCGTAATGGTCATGCATTTGACCAACGTCATTGAGCGTATCCAAGTGACTATGTCGTCATCTTATTCATGCACCCCCTTGCATTGTTATTGCACACCTCAGAACACCAATCTTCTTACTAAACGTAACGTGTGCGTAATTTTATAATCCGTAGTTTATGGATCCACATCCTCATACAACATTATTCTCGACCTTTCACAGTCATACCTCCATTCAAGTGGCAATAGCTATAAAATGTCGAAACCTACACTTCAAGTGGTCTTCCTTTCAGGAGCTGGGTACTTATAATTCAGATCCACCTTAGCCTAGTACCTCTCTAACGTGGTCGATGGTAGATAATCATAAACCACTTCTCCATCAGATATATGGTGCTATATCCAGTCTCCTTCTACGTGGAATGGCAATATCCATCATTATATAATAGCCTCAAAGCGGGACCGTGCATGTCTTCCCGCCGTGGACACCATAGTCACAACCGCCCCTTCGTGGATACTGAGGATTGCATGGCCATAGCATCGCCAGATAGCGACCACCAAGTATCGATTCACGTCGAATGTATCTGCGAGATGTACCTATAAATATAAGAGTGTCTCGTATGTGTGACAAATTTACTTAAAATAATAATAATATGAATAAGTAATTCAAAGGCATCGACGAATATAACCTATGGTTAAGATAGACTAGAATAGAGTGAGCGTATGGAAACATTAAAGATAATTAAAAGGAACTATTTAAACACATAATCAAACATAACAAAAGGAGATAATTATGTATGTCTTACACAAGCTTCTGAGAGAATAACGAGACTTAGATTATCTTAGAAGGTTAGGACTAGTAATGGATGAAGAACGTATTTGTAGTTCATATTAGAGTATAGGGGTAAAAATGTCACCTGCAGTACGATAAAATTGTATTAAAGGGTAAGTCTAAATGTGAGGGGCATGTCAAATACTGAGGATAGGACCTTATAAGTTGTCAAAACTATAATAACATAGGAAAACAAAAGTCCGACACAAAAATTAAATTAGCTACCGGGTCAGAATTAAATGGATTGCAAAAGCGACGGAGAATATAATACATATACAATGAAGTTAATATCATTAGAATCACTTTCTACTAAACAAGTCGAAGCTTAATAACTCCATATCATAATATAAGAACAAATAGAAGTTGCTTGTGTCCATACCTGTCCCATAATACATAATCAATTACACGTGTGTATAGAAACAATGAATTCAAAATTAGCCATACTCAATAGAATACAATAGAAAAACAAAGGAGACTTCCACACACCTTGACTGTAATGATCAGGTCTAATCTATACCTCTACCTTCTATATCCCAGACTTATAAATTGCACATTACAAGTCATTTCAAACTTAATCACTTTGAACGTGACAAAGTCTGTGTGATCTATAATCTCACGCTATCTCTTTAAGGAGGGGAGACTTCCTCCCAATGTACGATGTATGGGCCACAGCAAGAGTAGTCTTGATGCTGAGGACAACATCACTTTTAAGGTGGGGAGAATGTGACATTCCACATATTTATACGCCTTTTTAAGTATAAATACGTGACACGTCACTATGAATAATTAATGGCACATTAATTATTCATAAGCTAAGGTTAGCTATGTTAATAATTAAATTATAAAGGTGGAAACCTAACCTTAAACCCTAATTCGAATTTAGGGCTTAATCTAATATTAAAAGGGCCTAAAATACCAAATTAGTTAATATTAGCCAACCCGGAGCTGCCACCTGGCCCAAATCGATTGGGCAAGGGAGAGTTACTAACTTGGAACCCAAATTGGGGTTTGCACCCCATTTCCCCAATTCGAATTAGGGAGCAAGTGGAGATGGAGGAGGAGGAGCAGCAGCCAGGCACCCTTCAAAGAAATCGACCAAGAGGAGCCGAAAAGTCCACCTTTGAGGAGCCGAGCCTGCCGAAATGAGCCGAGCACCCCCTTGCCAAGCACGTACCTGTGTAGCTGAAGCTGAGCACCAAATCCAAGGAAGATGGAAGCACCAAATGACAACGGGTCCAGCAGGAACTCAGGTGGGTGGCTAGTATAGCTTGGGAATTCTAGGGTAGCGCCCCTGTTGGGCACTTGTAGTGTGTATTTCTTCCGTCTCTCTCGTGTTTTACTTGTAGGAACTAACCCTTGATTGTAAAGGTAAGTTCTCTTTATATTCTGATTCTGGGTTTGCTCTTAAAGGATGGATTGATAG
Source organism: Isoetes taiwanensis (assembly GCA_021234155.1). Lineage (NCBI taxonomy): Eukaryota > Viridiplantae > Streptophyta > Lycopodiopsida > Isoetales > Isoetaceae > Isoetes > Isoetes taiwanensis. The sequence goes on along the minus strand of JAJEKV010000307.1, from coordinate 332,490 downwards.
TTCTTTGCATAGTATTACTCTGGAAATGGGGGAATTAAGGGGGGTAGAGACCTCTGAGCCATGATAGTAGGATGCTCCTAGGTAGATCCCTGTACTTCCCATTAGTTGCGGCCTGTGTACAAGAGACCACCGGGTCATAGATGCTATGGATTGGCTTAGCACCAAAGAAGGGACACAGTGGTGAAGTGGGGGTGGGGTCTTGCACGAACATAAAAGGCTCCTGAGACTCCTACAGTGGGCTAGGCCTGATAGCCGGTCACGTAGAGGGCCGGGTATGGGTCTGACACTCCCTGGGTGTAGAGGTGTGACCCGTATGGGGCACCTTGCACTTTGAGTAGATTTAGGGTGAGTAAGTCGGGTACGGATGCGGGGGTCGCTGATGCGGCACGTATTCTCTAGCTCACCCATGGAACCACTGTGATCCTGGAAGGGGACGCTTCCCTGACCTGCCTCATCGGACCGGGGCGTCATGAACCCTGGAGTAGGCTCAGCAGGGTGATACCTCGAGCCTGCGTCTCCGGAAGGCTATAGCGAAGCCATAGCATGATTCGACTCATCTGCAAAGTGTGCACAGGAGGGGCGGATGGAGTGGACAACCCTAGCCGATGTTCTATGCCAGCCAACGCCATGTTATACCTCTGTCTGCTGATCTCTTGAGACCGAGCCGTCAGTCTATCCTCACAGGAGTCTGAGCCGGGGTAGAACCATGGGTTTGGGGTGCTTTCCTTAGGATTAGATGCATATTCTTTGCCGTTGGTATTTGGATGGATGTTCCACCCTTCGGGGTGGTTATTTATATATGATTTATGCTGTGTGCTAACATGTATTCACGCTTCCGCGACGTAGGAGTCCCATTGAAGGCGTGGGCCGAATGACACCTCCGTGTCCTTCACTCGGGCATCTCTCTATAGATGGCCCGGGATAGACGGAGGGCCCTGCTCATGGCGAGATGGTCGCCATGGGAGGGGAAATTCCCCGTATGTATACGGACGGGGGTCGTATATATTCAGGGAGCGTCACAGTCTCAGCTGGCTCTAAGGTCTCCTGGCGGAATTGGAGTAGCTGCTGCACCTCCTGAGGAAGCTCAATAGGAGCGAAGTCGATGAAATCATCCATACAGTATTCCGCTAGCTCATAGAGCACATGGTCCTTACGCCGGCGCTTGAATCCGGCCACCATGTGATAGGTCCAGATGATATCATCCAAGAGAAGTTATTCTTGCCCTTGGTGATACACAACTGGAAGGGCGTCCAGCCCTGACAAGCATGCAGCTTGCTCCCGGCGTGGTGGCATCTCCTCTGCCAACTGCTTTCAACGGGCGAAGTCGCCCATGCCTATATGCTCATCTTCTCCCTATTCGGAAGATTCAGGAAGTTTGCCTTTCTCTGCCGGCAAAGTCTCATCCTCAACATATTGATCCATGAGGATGGCTAGGGCGAAGGCAACTTCAAGATATTGCCGCCCCTGATGCTGCACAACGGGCAGGTGCTTGCCCCATCTAAGCTTTCCTTTCAGCACATCATACGCGTGGGTGTCACCCCCTAGCATATCCCGGACTACCTCCCGTTCCAGATACAACTGGGGAGGATCCCCAAGAGGAATACACAAAGGAAGCATCTCCTCCATGTAAAAGTCTAAGAACCCGGCATAATCTGGGTGCCGCTGCATATTAGTGATGAGATCAAGGCGCGGACATAGCAAGGGGCGCAACAGGTCGAAGGGCACTTGCGGATCCCAATGCTCCCCGTCTTGGTACCATGCAAGTAGGCCGGTGGCTGCCATGGCACTGGAAGGGAGGAGGAAGGAAGAAAAACAGATATAACAAATGAAATGAAACTTTGAAGATCCTTTTTAACCCCTTTTATTTATGCTGACGTCAGCATTTTTGTAGTTAATACAAATAAAAAGGTTTTTAATACAAAATAAAAAGTTTTTATTAAATACCAAAAAAATATTTACAATGTGAAACCCCTGCACAATATGCTAAGGATGCTCCCCCCGAATCCTGCGGGCGAGGGCTAAGTCCTTAGGCATTATGGTGACCCTTTTTGCGTGGATTGCGCAAAGATTGGCGTCACCAAAGAGTGCCACCAGATAAGCCTTCGCAGCCTCTTGGAGCGTCAAGATGGCAAAAGTCTGGAAGCGGAGGTCGGTTTTGAACTCCTGGGCAATCTCCCGAACCGACCTCTGAAAGGGGAGCTTCCGTATCAGAAGTTGAGTTGACTTCTGAAATTTACGGATCTCCCGTAAGGCGACAGTGCCGGGTCGGTACCGGTGGGGTTTCGGGCAAAAGTATGCTAGTGGGTATCAAAAAAACGCGGCCCCAGCACTTAGATCAGCACCCTGGATGTACTATTCTATCATAGTATTCCACTTGTTATTAGTTGGAGTTGTTACATATTTCTATTGATTACCTAATTACCATGTGCTAGTACCAGTAACACCTTAAACAAGCTGCCATATGGGGTGCTATATGAGTGCTGTCAGCATGTGTCCGGACGCCTGCTTTTGATACCCACCAGCATACTTTTGCCCTTTCCTCTGTGGAGCAGGGTTAGGAGGCGGCCCCCTTTTTGCAGGTACAGTCTTGGCCCCAACAACTGGTCGGGACGCATCCACCCGCTCCTGCCTCCGACTGGAGCTCGGGTTCTTCCCAAAAGCCCCGACAGTCCTTAGTTTTTCCTTATATTGACTGCCAGACTTCCGGGCCACGGATTTCCTCCGGTGCTTCACCGTCGTATGCTCTGTTGGGGTTGGGCCCGGCCCACTCCCAGATGCCCCTTCCCCCTGTGGGTTCGGCTGGTCTTGCCGAGCTGTCTCCTCCTTCTCCCGTTGGATCCTCTCCTGCTCTTCCCGAAACTCCTGGGCTCTCCTAAGGTCTTCTTCAACCTGAGCATAATGTTGTGCTACACTGGGGCGAAGGAGTTCAGCGTGGTATCGGTTGGGCCGCTGGGCCATATCTATCTGAATTGTTATTAAGTAATCAATGCTAATATCAGGGATCTCCCCCCATATGAAGCTGCGGGAATCCCCATCCCATCGGTATGGGGGAATCTCGATCGCCCTGCCATCTATGACGACGACTCCATCCCCGAGATACCAGTACTCCCTACCCCGAGCCGCCGTATCGGCTCGTTCTATCTCTCGGCGGTCATCCTCCCTGGCCAAGTTCTTGATGCGGTCGGCCTCATCCCTTATGTCCCCCTCCTCGGTGTGTCCTTCACATTCGGGAGGGTAGAACTTAATCAGCATCATGACCAAGTCAGGTTGCTCGGCCATGGTGTAAGGAAGCTGGCGGAGGTTCAGTCGGATCAAGAATGGCTCCGAGAAGTGGTAAATGGGATAGGGGATCCTATCATTGTTCTCGAATCTTTTTACTAGCTCGTCTAGAAGTATGTCAATCAAAGCAGGGTCGGCAGCCATATTCCGAGCGATCAAAGCGTAGATCTGGGCTATAGTAAGGGTAGTGGGGTCCGGAGCACTCTTGGTGTTGGCCATGGCTGATGGCGCTGAGGTCTAGAAGGACAGGCGGTAGGGCGCTTGCGGCTAGGGAAGCGGGAGTGAAGGCGCTAGTGTTAGCAAGGAGCTAGGGCGAAGAAGCAAGGTCTGGTCTGGCGGCGATGGCGGGCGTCGGTTTCGGCGGGCAGAGGCGCTGAAGGCAAGGCGGGGGTAAAAACTGTAACGGCCGGCTAACTTTTAAAATTTTTAAATTTTTTCTTATTAACTTTTTATTTTTAATTATAAAATCTTTATACGGCAGAAATACGCGGAAACATACGGTCGGGGCCGCGGCATTCTACGCACTCCCACCGCGACTGGGGGTCGACGAAAAGCAAGCGGCGCCCGGGTTGACTTTCGGGCCCGCGTTGACTCGCGACGGTACGGTCGGGCGCCGACTGCATTTCTGGCTCTCCCACCCCGACTGCAAGGCGACAAAAATCAAGCGGCGCCCGAGTTGACTTTCGGGCCTTCCCTTGACCATTTCTCTGCCAGCGACGACTGTCCTAGGGTATTTGAGGTACGCCCGATCCAATGGAACCACTTTCTCCTTCATTTGAACTACCTACTAAAAATTATAACTCCTCCAAACTTGGGGTCTCCAGTTGCCTCAACTTCTTTAAACCTACAATTTCTTACTTTAACCTAACACAAAGCCAAACATCAAAGAGGACTAAGCAACACACTAGATTAGCCTCCTCCTAGCTACCGAACTAACGAGTTAGGGTTTGGCCAGTGCTATGATTTCGAGCAACCGAAATCACGGCTCTGATACCACTGTGACGCTCCCTGAATATATACGACCCCCGGCCGTATACATACGGGGACTTTCCCCTCCCATGGCGACCATCCCGCCATGAGCAGGGCCCTCCGTCTGACCCGGGCCATCTACGTAGAGATACTCGAGTGAAGGACACGGAGGTGTCATTCGGCCCACGCCTTCTATGGGCTCCTATGTCGCGGAAGCATGAATACAAGGGTTAGCACACAACATAAATTATATATAAATAATCACCACGAAGGGTGGCACATCCATCCAAGTACCGACGGCATAGAATATGCATCTAAACCTAAGAAAACACCCGAACCCCAGGTTCTACACCGGCTCAGACTCGTGTGAGGATAGACTGACGGCTCGGTCTCAAGAGATCAGCAGACAGAGGTATAACCCGGCGTTGGCTGGCATAGAACATCGGCTAGGGTTGTCCACTCCATCCGCCCCTCCTGTGCACACTTTGCAGATGGGTCGATCCACGCTATGGCTTCGCTATAGCCTTCCGGAGACGCAGACTCAAGGTATCACCCTCATTGAGCCTACTCCGGGTTCATGACGCCCGGTCCGGCGGGGCGGTGTCGGGGAAGTGTCCCCTTCCGTGATCACAGTGGTTCCATGGGTGAGCTAGAGAATACGTGCGCATCAGCGACCCCCCATCCGCATACCCAACTTACTCACCCTAAATCTACTCAAAGTGCAAGATGCTCCATACCGGATCACACCTCTACACCCGTGGGAGTGTCGACCCATACCCGCCCTCTCCGTGGACCGGCCATCGCCTAGCCCATCAGGGAGTCTCGGGAGCCTTTTATGTTCGTGCAAGACCCCACCCCCACTTCCTACTTGTGTCCCTTCTGCGGTGCTAAGCCGACCATAGCATCTACGACCCTAAGTGGTCTCTTGTACACGTGTCGCAACTAATGGGAATATTACAAAGGTTTCACGTGGGAGCATACTACCATATATGAGCTCGAGAGGTCTCTACCCCCTTTAAACCCCCTTTTAATAGAAGCTACCAAATATTTCATAGATACATCAACCATTCCTTAACAGAGCACCATTCATAATTGAAATGTAATCCTACTTACCAGAGAAGGGTTAATCTCAACAACGGCAATCAGAAAAGAGAGTACTGAAGTACTTTCATACAATTCACAAGCTAAACTACTACTAACCCGTGTTTCGGCTGGAACCGTTATCGTGGGGTGCTTCCATAGCTGTAAGTAGGGTGGCAGTAACAGCTAGTGGTTGTGCAGTGATTTTGGTGAAATCAGCAACAGTCCTTAGGCGCTCAACTGGTCCTTGGGCGCTCAACTGGTTCGATTTTGGTTGATATGGGGGTGGTGATCCACCTTATTGGATCCAATTAGTAATCCCCATGCTGGCCAATCGAGTTTGGCCAGGTTAAACCATAATTGGCTTAATTATCCTTTTTAATTATTAATTTCCTTAATCATAGGTTATTATCCTTAATGATTTAATTAACATAGCTAATTAAATCCCTTTTAGGTCAACCTCCTAGGTTACCATACCCCATGGTGGCGTATCTATATTGGGTGACGTATCAATGTATTTATACATATACCGTATAAATACTTGGAACGTCACATAGACTGGCGGGCCGCTTACATTTTTCTGGAAGGTTCAGCTTAACACTGATTTTAACGGCTTCAGCATCATAAGCATGAGCGGCAGCTTCCGGCATACATTTATTTTATCTGATGTGCAAAGCTTCTTATTTTTGACACAGCAGAGTTCTTTGCCGGCATGCATTTCTTCTCCACAGGCCTGTATCAAATGGATACATCAACAACAAGCTTAAGAAAACCTCGGATTCCCAGTGTTTTTGTCGGAAAAATCATCTTGCTTCTTAAGAAGAGTTTTTTCATTTAGGATCATCCCTCTGTTCCCCTATTCTTCTATTTCCCATTTTTCATCCCGTCATAACAGAGCTCTTCTTGATGTGTTCTTACCTTATAGGAAAGGGTGTGCCTTGCAATGAAGCGGCCTCTGCCATAGCTTACGAATGTTTCCGCCATAGCCGCTCAACATACAAAATGGAAGTTGGGTCTCTATTTTGGTCGGAAGATGGTTCATGTTTCGCCACGTGTACATTCTCTCCACTGCGGAATCGAAGTTGGGTCGACGATTCCGCTTATCCGGTGAACAACCGGTACTCTGCTCCTAGACCAGATCTGCCATAGCCTGTAACTGTTTCTGGGCACTCTGCAACTATGGCAACTCCAAATTCCTCTGTTTTTGTGGGCACTAGTCTGATGAATTGCTATTCTCTGCCAGCTCCAGTTTTGGGTTAATGCCTCTGCTTTCTCCGATTAAGCTGTAGTTCTGGGCAGTGTTTCGGACTTCTATTCTACCATAGATGAGTTTCTTTGTTTTGGGTCTTCATTGTCTGCCATAAATGCCATTTCTGGGTGATAAATTTCTCTGTGGTCGAATCTTGTTGGGCGGATTACATGGCGATAAAACCTCTTTGCATTTGGTATTAAAACCACTGTTCTGCTATTCTGGACTGCATGAGTTGGGCCGCTTTACATTTTCTGTTTTTGTTGGGGCTGTTGCACAGATAACCTGCACACACAATCATAGATGCATCGGAGACATAACTCTGCCCGCTTCGAGAAGGCAACTCCTTCTCAAATAATTTGATTGCCGGATCAGAGAACAAGGGACCCATTTTGGAACACATGTAATAGCATCCTATGGAGAACAATTTATCTCTTGAAAAGCTGCCAATTTTTTGCTCTATTTTGAGAACTGAGGTGAGAATCAAAGGTTTAGGGCTTAAGAAACATCTCCTGTGCTTTAAGTAATCGATGTTTTCAAGATCGAAATTTCATGCGCTTTTTAGTACACTCGAAGAATCTGTCAATTCTTCATTGATTTCCTCAGAAGGCATAATGGATATTGTCGCAAGCTTCCTTTTTATATGATTCATGGAACTAGGGTTTTTGGAAATCTCTTAAAAATTGCAGCAGGAAATTTCAGATACAACTAAACAAATTATCTGACCCGATGCTTATAAGGAAGGTGGATGGTTATGGGGACAGAAAATATGCAACTAGGCATTTGCATCATTGAATATGTGCTTGAAATGAGAGGCTCTACACTTCCAGAGTAATACTGTAATTTTATTGCCAACGCCTCCTTCCATGGGGTTTATTCCATATACGGGGCCTTCATTTTGGGTCCTTCCAAATGCAGTGTATAAAAGAAACCTATCAGACTGATCTATCAAAAAATCAAATACCATGTATTTGTTGAATCTTCTATTTGCTTGAGAAATTGATCAAGCTCCTCTGAGTATTTTGAGTTGGCCTGCTTTGCCATAACAATGCAGTTGCTTCTTTCTTTAGTTTTAAAATAGTTGTAGTGCTTTGCAACAGTTAATATTTGCTTTTGAGTTAAGGGCTTGAAAAGGGCAAAGGCACGTGCAATGCACTTGGCTAGTCAGGTTTCCATACGGTATTCAAATCTAGCAGCAAGCTGCTCACGAGCAACAACAGAATGGGTATTTGAAGAAATCTAGAGACAGACCGAGGAAAGCATTGGGGGCAATATGTCTAGGCTTGCAGTATGGCAAGATACAGTCCTCGGCACCCAGGTTGCTAAAAAAGCAACTGGCAAGAGAAAAGCAAAGCATTTCTAGTGTAGAAATGCGCATGCAATGGCTTGATGATTGCATTCAACTAACACATCTGAAGGTAGCAGGATAGATCAGACATCACTGACCACTAGGCTGATCTAGCGATGATATCAACTAGAATAGATACCATGTTTTAGGACGGGAGGTGTTTTGAGAAAAGATTAAAAAGACTATATCATAGCTTCAAATAAAAGCTGTGGAGATGACCGCTAGGATTAAATGAGTTGTTCAAATAACCAACACAAAAAGTCAAATACAATAACATCGTCATCCTCATGCTCTATAGAAATTACCACTCTAGAAATGGTAAAATCTTTCTAAGCTATACGGGGGACCTTTCTATAGTCGATCTCTTCGGAAGGGCCGGGTATGAGTCCGACACTTCCTGGGTCGATGGTGGCACCCTAACCCTCAAGAATTGTAGGTGTTGGTTTGGCTCTTGTTTTGAGAGTTCAGTCGGATACAGACATGTGTCATCACAATTCTCTAGCCGACTATCAAACTACTACGCTTTGGGAAGAGGAGATGCAACCCTTCCTACCTCATCCGACTGGGGGATGCAACCTGGAGTAGCCTCGTTGGGTGATACCAAGAGGTTACGTCTCCAACAGGTTACAGTCACGACAGAGCCTGATGTAGCCCATCTGCATAGTATGCACAGGAGGGGCAGATGGATGGTCAACCCTCGCCATTGTCTATTGCCAGCCCAAGTCATTGTTATATCTCGGTCTGTTCTATTTTGAGACCCCAGCCGTCAGTCTACTCTCGCCACAAGCCTGAACCTTGGTAAGATCTCATGTGATGTATGATGTGTTGATATCTATGATGGATCTATGGATGAAGAGGTTGAAGGAGCAAGATGATCTTTTAAAGAGGAATGCCGAAGTCATTCGGCAGAAAGAAGAAGAAAATGAATTCAACCAGCTTATGCTTCATAGCCAGGAGAGGCATTTCAGTCAGTTAAATAGAAGGCTAGATCGGAGAGGAAGGTTATGCCCCAACAACTGCACTGAGGTGGTTTTGACTGCAACGAGGTTGCTCATTCAAGCAGAAGAAAACGTTGTGGCAGTGGGACGGGAGCGGGACATATACAAAGATATGGTAAACCAACTGGGCTTAGATGTTTTAATTGCGCACCTAAGGAGAGGAGACGGAGATGATGATGAAGAAGAGTTTGCATTGGAGCAACAATGACTTGTTCTTCTTTTTTGTTCTCCAGCGTAACGATCTTCTCAACTTTAAACAACGTAATATTTTTTTATTACTGTCCAGGACATCATCACACCACGCGAAGTCACATGAATGCAAATAATAGCGAAGATGACTTTTTGAGCTGTATGATCCAAATATGATCATATGACGCGAAAGTACACTTAAGCAAATGACGATGTAGACATGTACTTCACGTCGTGTGAACACACTATGCATTACAAGTAGGCTTTATCGATTCTTTGTCTCTTAGATTTCCACTCTTGCAATGCTTGTGGGGCCTTGGAACATTACCACGCGAGCTTCCGTTTCCTCTTCAACATTATGCCAATGGTGTTTACCACTTCTGGGTTGCTCCTTAAAGCCACCGTCTTGTCATATTTAACCATCACCATTCTATATAACTACTCTGTCATCTGTCCGAGAGAGTTGGTTCCCACATTTCCACTCCTCTTTGAGTGTTCCGATGAAAGGCTATTTTAGCTTGTTTATGCAACTTTCCTATGCCTTATGCACTCCAGACTGCTAGGCTACCATACTTCCTAAACAAGGTGCTGCGCACGGAGGGTTGCCCTCCATGGCCGGAGGGTGAAGTAACTTAAATCATAGTTCAAAGTCATGTTTTAAGAATCAATTCAAATAATTGCTACTTCAAGACAATAGAGTACTTGATACTTGATAACATATGAAACAATAAATCAAAATTGCTATTTTAAAACATTGACATTTTGTGAAGGTGATGGTACCCATTTGCATCACTAACTCCTCCTTAGATGTTGAGCCTAGGCCCTGTCGAAGGCAATGATTTGGAGTCTGTGGTTGAGCTCGAATGTGCATTTACCCCGGCTCAACCAACGATTAACGATCAACGATTGAAGCAATCAACTATTGAAAAACTTAAACCATAATGTCATGCAAGTTTAAGCCCTGAAGTAGCTCCTGCATTGGTCGATATTCTCCCTTAAATTTGAAGTTTCAAAAGTAAGGAATTACTTAAAATATTTATCCTTGCACGAACCACCCATCCCCACAAGACAAGGATTGAGGGAAACGTATCAAAGCCCACCCCAAAAAAAAAAAAAAAGAAATTGACCATAAAAGACAAACTTCACAAGGGTTTGACCATTTATAACCATAGACAATGACCATTTATAACCATAGACATTTCCCCCAGCAAGAATTCTCATAAAAATCCCATTCCCCCCACTAAAGATTGCCATGCAATACCCACTGTCCAATGCCAGAGACCATAGCCAAAAGTCTTAAATGAGACCAAATTGTATCTATCACATACCATCTAGTTTTGAAATGGATAATGGTTAAGTATCTTAAATTCCCATCTTAAGACGACAACGTAAACACATGTAATGTTATATATTCTGTAGTTCATGAGAGATTTGACAAAGAAAATACAATAATAGCCTCAACTGCAACCAGCCTCAACTGAAAAATGGGCTGATATCTGATATTCAATAAAACAAGCCCATAAGAAAAATGGGCTAATACTGGGCTCAAAGCCATTACACAGAGAGCTGTGTTCCCTTGTTACTATTGAATCAAATACCAAGAGAGCTGATCCATGTTCGACACGGAAGCCTATCCAATCTAGATTCCTGAACTTAGCATTATTCTCAAATACTTCCCACACTCGAATCTGTCCGCCTACAGATCCTATTCCATCACTTCTTCTTAGAGGTGTCATCCCTTGATTAACTTGTGACAAAGAAGCTAGAAAACTGCCCATTTGCACAGCCTTTCCATTTGTATGTCTGGCCCAGTTCGAGCAACAAGCAAACACCCTTATCTCAGTGCTCCGCCAAATTGCATTAGGACTAGCCATTGAATTTAAAACATATTTCAGCTGTTTATAAGAACTATAGAATGAAGACAAAGAAAAGTAACTACAGGTGCAAAAAACAAAGTACTGACCGCTTATAAGAAATAAGGTTCCCACCAAATAAACCATTGCTTTAATATTCTGTTTATAATATATGGCAGGCTCTGCAAACTGTATCCCAAAACCAGGTAGGATATAATCAGACGTCTTGAAGTAAAGCCCGCTCCAGGTTATCCATTTACCCCAAGGATTCAAGGCTGCATCTACCAGGCCAGTTGAGAGAAATTCACAGATGCACATACCCTGTTTTGCAAGTACCAGGAACGGTCTCCAGAAAAACCTCTCAAAGGAACTCCATTGTTTCATACAAAATGGAAACAACAGTTCCACCGTGGCTGCATCAATCAGGCCACAGGAAACTAGTTCATAGCTGCAAATATTCTGTCGTGCAACTACTAGGGATGGACATGGCTGGCGCCCTAACCCTTGGTACTCATTTCTCCATTGTGACACAGATGTTCTCATACAATATCCTTCCAGATCAGATGTTTTATAGCCAACATCGTCTTCATCCAAGTTCTTGTTGCTAACACCTTCAAATACTTCTGATCTAATCCTCCAAAGAAACCTGTCAAAGAAACTTCATTCTTTTACACAAAATGGAAGCAAGAGCCCCATCGTGACTGTATCTACCAGACCACGGGAAGCAAAACCACAGGGGCACATAATCTGCTCTGCAAGTAACGGGGACGGCCATGGCGACCGCCCGAACCCTAGCCGCTAGGGTTTTCCGGCCTCTTTTTTCACACGATAATATTTGCAGCATTAAGGGTGAGCATATGTTTATTGTTGCTTGAGTGAATGTAGATGTGACAACATGTGCAATATTTCTATCCAAATATGCTCCTCTAACTTAATCATCGTTCCCTAACAATCATTGTTCCCATTACCTCTAACTTAAGCATCATTCCCTAACAATCATTGTTCCCATTACCTGTGTTCATTCTTGAGTAAGACTAGCTAAAAACTATCTTTTGTTGCAAATGCTGCTACTTCTCTTAAGATTTGTAGTCCATTAGAAACATGATACTACTTAGACCTAAAGAAGGACAAGGATAGTAAAGTGAGAATGGAGTCGAGTTATTCTCATCATATTCTAATCATAAAGTCGCTTAAATTTTTTTGGAGAAGCTATGAAACCTGATGATTAAAATTCATGATCAAAGTTACTTAGGCTATACAAATGCATTATTTTGGAAACTCTGAGGTTTGACAACTGAAGCATTACACTTTTTACAAAATTAAATTTCTCCACATCACTGCTTCATTGTACAAGACTTGTTTGTTGTATCATTTGTTTTAAAAGTCAGACAAGGGCATTTCATATATTACATAATTCTAATTACTTCAATCTCAATTGTTTCAACAACTTCAAGAAGCCACCTACGCACTAAAACTGTACATATCAAATGTTTCATAAATATGTTTGCGTTTAGCATCGTTGATGCTCGAAATTGAAGAATACAAATAAAGGACATTCTACATTGCTATGTGCTTTGAAAACACAACGTAGAGAAAAAATCTCAATGCCTATGGATGCTTTTCAAGTGAGAAGTACTAACCTCGCACGATGAGATTCTAAAATGACCACTGTCAAGTATTCAATTGAGGCATGCTTCCCTCTCAAAAAGCTTCTCAATAATGGTGCAATATGCAAATTCGTGGTGTTTTTCGTTAGCAGCCTACAAGTCCGCAAATGGGAGCAAGCTTTTATTCACCATATTCTTTAGCAAGCCTATATGTGTTTTCATGAGAAATGATAGTGACTGTTTCGTGGAAGGAAGTGTAGACGAACTCTAGGTGCCTATACAATCAAACAAACATACTTGCAACATCTCCATGTTTTAATAACTATTTTCTGGATCCTCATAATGACAATAGCCACTAAGCTTCCCAGTACTGTAACTGCCAGACTTCAAATTGCATCGTATGAAAAAGATTGCAGACACAACACGTTTAAAATAATATTATCCCAGGCATCATGCAGAAGATAAGTTCATCCAACATACCTGATATTTATTGAAAACAAATATGAGATGCTAAAGACAAAGATTGCAGACACAACATATATATTTAAAATAATATTATCCCACGCATCACGCATAAGATAAGTCCATCAAGATACCTGATATTTACTGAAAACAAACATGAGAAGCTGAAGAATAAGTTCTAAATGTGGCGCAAGTTCCTCAGCAGCTCCTAAAAAAGGTGTTAAAAAAAGATGATACTTTATTTTCGCATTCAGATAAATTGCTCTTATTATACCTCTTGAAAAGTTGCAAATGCTGAGCATACTGCCTTTTGCACATGTTTATTACTTTCAAGTATTTGACGAAGATGACCGTTTAAAAAGTCATCAAACTGGTTATGCCCATCCAAATGCCCTGATTCCTGGTGACAATAGCAAGATGGCTAAAACAATGGCACTAAACAAAGTCATCTATGTACATGTATAAGCAAGGGGACCAACCTGAACTATCCATTTGATGTAACGTGACAATGTCTAGCATGTAATACTGCACACAAAAGGATGTTTATCACCCAGCAAATCCAACAAGTTGACATAGCCTGACCCTTGCCTTTTGAGGGCAGAATGACAGCCAAAAAAACAATGAGTATCTATATGAAACGTCTCGGACTAGAAGATAACGAAGGTCTGTTACCTGCTCTAAGTGTGATAGACAACCACTTATATACCCTTCTACAATAGCACATAAAGCTACTTTGACACTGGCCTAGTTAATACTATAGATATAAATCCAGCAAGCATTGCATGGTCTAGTTAACATTATAAAGTACAGGGATCCAGTAAATCAAACTCAAGACAATATAGATCTGCAATTCACGTATGCCAAGCTCAAATATTACCATGCCAAACTCATATATGGCATGCACAGTTTAGATGTAACTGAATATTGTAAATGGTCATGGCCAAGCTCGTTGCAAATCCAGATCTATACCCTGACTAGTTGAAATCCACAAGAAGTTACTCCAAATAAGTCTGCAATCACATAATGTTTACAGGATCTGCCTTGCAATTACTTAAATTACTTCCATGTCCTAAAATCACGTTTGCATAATTCTTATACTAGAAATTTGGATCCATCATTTCCTGGACGGACACGTTTATGACAAATAAAGATCCCACTCAAACGTTCATCTGACAAGCATCCCATCACTAAGGAGATAATTAGTTAGGAGTTAATTAACTAAAGATAGACGGAATACCTTCATCAAAAAGACTCTTTAAAGCCCATAAATCTCCTAGAATTGGGCCACCGCCTCCTGCAGTCAGGGAGATCTTTGAAAATTATAGAGTTAACGTAATTATAGAGTTAACGTAATTCGCACGCGCTTTTGAATAGAAAGAAAAAGCAGGGCACATAATGGTGCGTTTGAGAGTTCCACTGTGAAAATTTCCATGACATAGTCAACTATGCCCAAGAGCTATATTGATAGGTCAGATATATGGACATTACATCCTTTGCAAGCTTGGGTTCTTTCTGAAATTCAAATGTACCCGAATTTATGATCCTAAGAACTAAACTCATGTCAAGGGAACATACCGAGACTAACCTCTTCCACCAAAAAGAAGTAGACGCTTTTCCACCATTGTAGCAGTATGTCCACAACGAGGGGGTGGCATAGGTCCAGTTATTGGCAGCAACCGCCACTCCAGAGATACTGTTGTGAAGGGAGAACCTTAATCTAAGGAACTGTAAAATGTAATATATGCCACAGTTTACACACTTGTGTCGAGGACATAAACATCTGAAAGCCACTTTGTCCCATCCCATCCGCCACAACTACAGTACAATGATTACGCGTTAGAACCTGAAATGACTACTATTCTTGACTTCTCGATGATCTTACATCACAAGCTTGCCATCCCCAAATGACGTGCCTGCAGCAAAATCAGATCCCCATATCCAGTAAGTTCTTCCCACTACCATGTATCTACAAACATTTGCTCTTAGATTTATGTATCCATGAGATAGTTTACAGCTCTTAACTGGCAGTCCTTGGTGTTTATCACACAATCACACAGATCAGGGCATTGGATTGTAGCCAGATTATATACAAGAACAAGCAGATGTACATGATAATCAAGTAGGGACTCAATGTAAGTTAAGGCAAATACCCTGCTGCTCTTGCCAGTTATGGCAACCGGCTCTAATAGCATGTTATCCCCTCTTCAAAGAATGTGACATCCTTTGAATGAAGTTCCAAAAGTATAAAACAACTATAGTAGTCATCTCTTGTAATACATATCGAAATACCTTATTTCATGGACATGGACAAAAGCAAATAAGAAAGCCTTCTATTCCACTGGTTTGTTTCATTCATAGAAGAATAATAGAACAATGAGGAACAGAGCTTGATAAGTAAGACATGTAACCAGACCTTTCAGAAAAAGCCTTGGCAAATTAGTCAATTTGATGACTATATCAGCTTCATCCTGGGCATTAACAAACAGCATTGCATGACCTGCCATAAATAGCAGACGATTAAGTTTGGTGCCAATATACATCTTCAGACAGCAAAGACACTGACAGCAAGAGACACATTCCAATAACCATAATTCGCAAAAATTGCAGACCAAACAGAAGAAGACAGAAATATTACATAAGTCCAAATCCGATCCTAGGGAGAACATCAAACTTAACAGCATAGTTTTAAAAATAATCCATGACCTGATCCCCGGAGGCACATTCAAGAGTGTTCTGAAGCCAAGGAAAGTCGGAGAACTGGTAAGCAAGGCTAGGGGTCTGCAGTTTGGTTGTGGAAAATGTGCGGTGCCGAATCCCTCCGATCTCATCTTGGGCTTCCAAAACCACCGGATCTAAACCATGGCCAAGCAGATGCTTACAGGCGCACAGGGCACTCATTCCTGCTCCGATGATGCAAAGTTTTTTGGCCCCCATAATAGCTCGAGCTCCAGAGTGACCGGATAACTGGCAGGGCAGATAAATCACGCACCTAATCATAACGCACGAGACCGCCAGTTTACATGTAACAATGGGTTTGGAGCAGTCACCAGCATATCCTAGGTATATTCTAGAATATACCTAGGATATGCCACATACCCACATAAACAAGGGTTTGCCCCCCTAGGGGCAACCCAAAAACCAAGGTGCATGAGCCCAAAAATGTGCAAATAGTGCGTGACTTCGCTCTCTCCCCATGTATCTAGGTAAGCCTTAATACATTTGTTATTTGCTTGGATGAACAGTTTTGCATCTTCTTTTGTGAGGTCCATTCTTTGAAGAGAAGATCCGCCCTGTTCCAACCCGACGAAGGAAGCAAGGAGAAGAGAAGATTAAGAAGAGTAGAAAGACGAAGAGGAAGGGAAGATGTAGCAAGTGTAGTTCAACAAACAACTAAACAGAGGAACAATCAAGTAGAGTAAAAATCTATAGCTTCTGAAACAGAGTAACAATCCATGGTGTTGCAACAAACAACCAAACAAACAACTATAGAGAGCAACAATCCATAGTTCTCTTCAGCACAAGAATTCTACAAATCCCATCGTTGTTTATGAACCTTAGGGCAAAAAAACATCCTCCTTGCTAACTATCAGATTATGCCATGACCAGAAGTGCAGATCCACGATGCATAAAACCTTCAGGCTTCTCATAAATTTTCCAACTCTGTCTTCTGCAAATCGATCGGTTGCATTTCAACCTTCGGGCAAAAGAAGCCCCATCCAAGGGTTAAGGCAATTTTCACAACCAACAAACCTGGCAGAAAGCTGTCATTCTGACTTAAAACCAGGAGTTGAGAAGAAAAAGGAGACTCTTGAACAAGCCAATGAATGGACCAGTAATTTGGTAGAGGTAGGTGACAATTTTGCAGTGAATGTTGAGGTAGACAATTCAGAGGGTGTGGACTTCTACATCCTCAAGTGCACAGAACCCAAATGCAACAAAGATGGATGGGGGCAAAAATTTGGAGTGCATGAGGTTATCTTAAGTGGATTGTATTATCAATTCTTGGGTAATTTCAAGTACATGTTGCTCACTAAACAACCCGAAGCCTCCGTGCACAGCCATGTGGTAAGATATCCTAAAATTGATATGGACAAAATAGAAGGCACAGACATGTACAAAATTTCACAGGAGACCCATGAAAAAATTATGGCCAGTCTCCCAATAACATTGTAATTCTTTGACACTTAACCAAATTGATGTAATTCTTTGCAAGTGATTTGTTGTTCCAGCACCTAAGCACGTAAGCACACATTTGTATATATATTAATAATAGTGAGGATGCACAAGGGTGGTGTGCATGGACACGTACTTCGAAATGAAGATTGAATTGTTGTTTAAGAATGTACATTTGTGACATTGGAATAACATTCAATTATTTATTTTGGTACCATCACTATCCCAACATTCTTGGCAAAATTATATTGTCAAGGCATTTCCTCGATGTGACATGTGTCAATTCCAATGGTCATACGAAATATTTAAGCCTGGTTACGAATTAATTGTTCTGGCGCGTGTGAGGTTTTTCGTACACTGACGCGCCTAAGCATAGGATTTAAGCACTAGGCCCCTAATCATAAGATTTAAGCTCTTCTTACGCCCTCATGCTTCCGCCCAAATCCTCTTCTTATGCCTCTGCAACGGCATCTTGCCCAAACTCCTTTACAATGGCCTCTGCATGCAGTGGAAATCAAGCACCAGAGTATGTGCTTAAGCAGGTGCCTGAAGATGCGGACGTCGCTTCGCAATACAGGAACGCCTACTTTTTCGAGCCGGTTCGTCCAGATTCTGCAACAGACACTGAAGACCAAGAGGAAGAAGAAGGTATTATTTTGTTTTGCAATTTTTTTTCTTTTGTTTTTCTTTTGTTCTAACATTGATGATTTTTTTGTTCACAGAAGTCGAGCAGGAAGTGGAGAATTCTGAAGAAGAAGAAGAGGAGGAGAATTCTGAGGAAGAGGAGGATGAAGAGGAAGAGGAGGATGAAGAGGAAGAGGAAAAGGCAGATGAAGAAGAAGAAAAACAGCTGGTTTTCGAGAGCTGTTACGAAGAGCGCCCCACCAAGAGGCAGAGGAGGCAGGAATTGAAGGAGAATGTGTGGAGTGAGCCAGAAAGCCCCTAAAGACACCCCCTGAAGACACTGGCCTGAAGGCCTTTTTTTTGTAAAATATTTTGTTAATATAAAAAGTTTTTTGTCTCTACCACTTTCTCTATCAAATGTTCTTTTCGTTCTTTGTTTTTTGTTCTTTGTTTGTCATTTTCTTTCTCTATCAAATGTTCTTTTCGTCTATCAAATATATAAAGTTTTTTGTCTCATCTACTTCTTTTCAGCATCACATTTTGTTTTTTCCATTATGTAAAGAATGAATTCATTTGATGTTCTTACTTCTATTATCCATGCAGGTGGCAAAACATTGAATTCTTGTACAGTCCATATTCTGCTTGAATGTAACAGTGCTCTAGCTCAAACACTAAGCACTTTAATTAGTTTCAGCAGTGCTTGTGAGTAAGCACTGGAACACACGAGCACACATGCAATAAACAGCTAGCTTTAAACGGTTATATAGCATAACAGTAAGCACTGCACCTTAACTGCATGACAGTAAGCACTTGATAACATTAACACTTCTGCTAGCGTTAAGCAACTACATACTTAGTAACTGTCACTGCATGACAGTAAGCAGTATCTGCCATTAAGACTCATACCAGACTAGCACTTGCAGGCAATTTTTTGTTTAAGCACTTGATAAGTTTTAAGCATCCCTTGTAGTCAGCATTGAAGTAGATATAAACAATATAGCAAAAACTTATAGACAAGTCTGCATTGAACTATATAAACAATATAGCAAAAACATTCTTAAATTAATATAAGATAAAGATGGTACATAAAAAGTGTAGGATTCCTTGGCCTAAATAAATGACAATCATGCCAATAATCATAAATATCTCAGGCTTAATCACAATAATGGAGAATGACAAAGTTCATCACCATAAACCTTCTCCAATTCCTCATTCACAAACCTGCAGAACTGCAATTGTTTTCCAGAAAGTCTTTCCAAGCATAGCTTCATAATCTTTTTATCTGTCATAGGCCAGGGCTTGTATCTGTGTGTGTTCTTCACCAGTAACTTCATTTTTTCCTCAGTCTTGGCCTGCAGTATTTCTTCTATCTTTGGGGTGAGTACTGTTAGCACTTCATCATATCCATCTTGAATGCAGGTACTAGCAGAAGTTTCCAGGGACTACTAAGGTAAGACTTGTATAATGAATCATCAAGAAGCAAAGTCTTACCTTTGAATCTTGGGTATGGCTCATATATTTTCCCAAGTGGCTTCATCATGACTGGACAGCCAGGTTTGTTAGGGTGGTGAAAACTGGTCTTCACACATTTTTCCTGTCCCCATACAAATAGAAATCCGTCCGTCAAATCTGGACATAGTACTTGCAGCACATCTTCCACATTAGAGAGTTGCATTGATGACCATATACCAACACAACACTTATGTAACAAAGTCTTCAAGAAGAACACTACTTCTGGTCTGAATATCACTTTCTTTCTGCTAGTGTATGTCATTGTCAATCCTGATTCCAAGCGTATGTGTTCATTTGCACCAAATGTTTTTACCAACACACCATTTAAATCCAAGACAATGAGTTTATCTTTTGCTGCCAAATCAATATTTAGTACGTTGGAACATCCTGAATACCTACACAACAGGAATTACTACATGAATAAATAGATGAAGATGAAAATGAAAAATGGGTTGAATGTGGAAACCTTTCTGTATCAACAACAGGATTCTCTGACCTAACAGAATCAACTGGTAATCCTACAGTGAATGCAACAAAAGAAAATCAATAATATTCAATGTTTTAAGCAACATTAAGTTGTGGCCTTCTTGGCCAGCAATTTCCACACTGACTTTCCAGGATTATTAAGGGCATCAATCACTTGTTGAAGATCAGGCTCACCTGAAACTTGAGGGCCTGATTCTGCATTTTCTTCAGAACACACTTCGATAGGTGTGGTGTCATGATTGAGACTGCTTCCTGCATCTTTAGCATAGCTACTTCTTGTTCTCTTTCTTGTAGCCTGAACAACTTCTTTGCTATCCTCCAGCTTACCCCTCTTTGTTCTTCTGCCCTTTTCTTTTGGCAAATATTCACCCAAGTTGCCCTCATCCAATGGAATTACTCCCTCAACTTCCTTAAGTGCTTCAGTGTGTACACTCGGGTCTTTTGTTTTTTTCCACAACTGGTGGTGCTGTGTTTACAACTGGTGCTGTGTTTACAGCTTCTTCTATAGCTTCTTGGACAGCTTCTTGGACCGGTGGTGGTGGTTCTCATTTGCATTTCAAATCAGTCCACAATTGATCAGATCCTATAGGTCTTTGCAGGTGTAGTGCATCTTCAAATGGCACCATTGTCCTTCTTTGAACCCCTCAGTAGGGTGAGACCTCAATTGCGTGATCGGATTAACACATCCTTTTTGGTGTACTATTTGAAGCACCTCGCAAGATGGCCAAAACCTAGCTCGTCAAATACACCCTCCGCACCTTTTCGTGGGCAACCATGAATACATTGTCCTCCTCTCAACAATGAACAACAAGCTATATGATACTCGTGTTGGCAATTCAGTGCTAAACTTAACCTGTAAGCTTTAGTGAATTCCAGACCACATGCTGAACATGTATAAAATGGATCTTGCACTAACAACTTATCTCGTATAATAGTAGAGATGCTAAATGTTGCAGGAGTATCCATTTTCAGCTTCCACAAATTGTTTATGTAGAACTGCAAAAGTCTCTGTTCTTCTTCAAGAACTTTTAACTCCTCCTCAAGTTTGATTTTACATTTGACCTGCTCATTAACAGATGTAGGGTTCATTGCTTTTTGTACCTTGTTCCTGTGCCAAGTTTCCATCTGGACAGTCTGCTCCAAATCTTTAATTTCTGCCTCCAACTCACAGTTTGGATTAAGCTTGAACTCCTCCTGTTTTGTAGCCAAATCATTTGTGGCCTGTCTTAAACTGTTCTCAGCCTCTTCCAACATCATTTTCTGTAATTCAGAGGCCTTCTCATTGCCTTTCAGCTCACTTCCTACTGCTTCCAGATTCTTTGTGACAAGTGAAACTGATTTTCCAATCTCCTGTACTGCATTCTCTAAGGTTTTTATGTTTTCATCACATGCACTGATCTCATTTGATCCAGCTGCCACCTTTGACTTTGTCTTCATTTCAGTTTTCCTAACATGTGCTACAACATCTGCCTCTGTTTTTACTTGTCTATTGTTGTGGTATCTTTGGCATTGCACAGCAAATGCAGCCCAGTTTACTTTGTGTTCCTCAGGTGCAACTATTGATCTAGTGCAATTTTCAAACGCAAAAGCAAGGCCCAGTTGCTTTCTTACTTCTTTGTTGTGACAATTCTTGTAGATTTTTCGGCAGAGTGTTTCCAACTTCTCTTGAAGATGCTCCTTTGCACAGTGCCATTTTATCTTTCCCTTGTTCAACTTCTTTGTCCAAACAGAATCCCAATCTAGATCCGTGACATTATTTTCCAACCAAGTTTCTTCCTCGTGGGGCTTCACCCCCGAATTGCACTCTCATGCTGTGAAAATCATCCGCGCTCCATGCCTCCATCATCAACAGTGAAACACTGATCTGAGTTTTTCCGCCCAGGGAAAAAGGAGGGAGAAGGGTGTGACGGGCTTCGACATCCGCGAGTTTCAGCACTTAAAGTGCTTAAACGCTTCGCCAAAAGTTGTACCCCACTAGCGATTTTACACCCATCTATATTTTTCCCATCCGTTGGGGATGCTCGATGATCTCCACGTGTTGGTGATGCTATATTTTCTTTTTCCACCTCTCGGTGCTGTTTTCTATTTCTATATATGTTTGTTTACAGTTCCTAACGTCTAACGGGTGACTTTCATCTATTTTTTGGTTCATGCACTCTTTGTTGTTGTCCACCTTAGGTGTTGCTATAATAATGTTTTCTTTAATAATTTTTTTCTTTTTTCGGCATTATACCGCATTATTCTCCACCTGCGGGTGATGCTGTTTATTTCCACCTCGAGGGTGACGCATATTTCTTTTCACATGATTGTTATCCACCCGTTGGGTGACGCTTTTCTCCACCCTATGGGTGATGCTATCTCCACCTGTGGGTGATGCTGTTTATTTCCACCTCGAGGGTGACGCATATTTCTTTTTACATAACTGTTCTCCACCCGTTGGGTGATGCTGTTCTCCACCCTATTGAGTGATGCTCTCTTTTTCTGCTACATGCTTGATTTTCTCTAACCATTCACGGGTGTTTTTTAGAGTTCTTTGTGTTGCTTGCAGGTTTTACGCCATCTTCCGAGGTCCTGCTTTTTTCGGCTTCGCCATCAACCTATCTCCTTCAGTTCTCCATGCAACACATTCAAGGTTGCTGGCGATCATTTCTCATTAGGGTTTTCCTCGAAAACCCGAAAGGGCGGGGTTTTTTATCCCGATGAGAAGTTGTCGCCATTACCCTTCTATACTGCCTGTGCACATTTCTTTTGTTTCCAGGGTAGTCCGATATTGTTCCTATGGTCGGCTACCCCTCTCAATTCTTCAAACATTGTATATTGCTGCTATGATGAATGACAAGCCTATCTGCCGGTTTTGTGTCCTTTGCGAGTCCCTTCCCAGAATTAAACACCAGAACACTCCTTCTAGCAAGATCTCAAATTCAAGAGGAAGAATTAATTTAAAAAACAACTTGTGTAGGATTTGGGGTAAATCGCCGACAGAATTGATAGATTCCACTATCCAATTCTTCACTGAAGAATTCAACAAACGATTATTCAAGAGTTTTTCTGTGGTCTTGGAATAACTTGCTATACAACTGAGCGTGGCTTGTGATCTGTAGAATAGGGTTTAGATCAGGCTGAAGGCTGATTGAATTGCCAGATCATTGCAGCAGATTTGAAGTCGAGTTAGTTGATGTCGGTCCCAAAATCATTGTAGCTTGTCGTCGAGGTGTCGCCCGGATGTCCAATGATGGTTCCCAAACTATCCGCTCCCAGATGCTCTCACCGCCTCCATCCGTTTCCCCCCCCCCCTCCTTTTATAATAGCGATCTAGGCTAGATCCGATGTTTTATTAGAAAGGTGCCTCCCTTTTCCTAAAGGTATAAAACCTTATATTAGATAAAAGGCATTGCCTTTTGTTAACCTCCAATATTAACTCTTAGGAATTAATGCTAGTTTAAACTTTATCTTGCATTAGCTATTCAAGAATTGTTGGTTGCAAGGTTAGACATAGATATTTCTGTCTTTCTTTGCTCGCCACAACCACTCCCCCGAGCACTACCATATCAATTGAAGATCAAGATTGCTTATGTGTCAAAATCCTAGAGACAAAAGCAACTTCCCTAATTTTAGGTGCTCACATCTTCGTCCACATGGATGGCAAGGATTAACATCTTTAATGGTTCAGATTTTATTGAAAATGTATAAAAGAAAGTAAATGTGGATGAAAGTCCTTCCCTGTTGTGCCATTAAAAAAAAGAAGGTGAGGGAGGGGGAAGAGGGAGTAAAGAAAAATTTGAATTTTTATGATCCACCAACTTGTTCTCCACTATTATATCAAATTCATATTAACTATCTTTGTCTACATTGACAGGTGCATCTGTTCTCTTCCATCGTCATCAATCCATTTCATTGTACATTCATCCACCTATTCAACATATCAAAGTTTTCCCTATAAGCTTCACCATCATGCAGCAACGATTGTACTAATTTTTTGAAATTGTTACCATGACAGGGTCATCTGATTTTTCTCTCCATTATTATTCAATTCATTCATTCGCATTCATTCATATCCTTCAACTCATAAAGTGCTGCAATCAGCTTCACCATCTAAGCATCCATATATTTTACTAAATGTAGTTTTCTTACGGCAGGCACATCCATTTCTTTATCATTTCATACCCATTTGATGTTCGTGGGCCTACTAAACATCAACCTTGCTTTTTTTTTTCCATTGTTTTTCCATATGTTTTATTGCTGGCCACCCTTCTCCATCCTATCAAGTTTATTACATGGTTTCAAATTGGTAGTGGTTATATTACTATGAAAGTTTTCCTTGAAAGCCCAAGAAGGCAAGGTTTTTATTCCTAATAGTAAAATTTCAATTATTATATTCACGAGGACGCCGAATACATTTAGAAGAGAATAATGTGATGCGGAAACTGACGCCCAGTTTTTGTTTTTGAAACAATATGGAGCATATTTGAAAAGATCGTGAGTATTTTATTCTTCAAATTGGAGGAAATATGCAATTATGGTCTTATTTTGTGTTGTACATGGTTACAACCAAGAAGAAGAAGAAGAAGAAGAGATTTTACGTCATGCCACAAGGCAGCATCCTATCGGACATGTGACACTTTACAACACACCCAGATGGGTCCTGCCCCCACCACTTTACATTGCTGAAGTGGGTCCTTCCCCCACCAACTTTACATTGCATGGCCACTTTCACAACGAGGCATTAGAGCAAGCATTAGAGCGTGATATATTTGGAAGAACCTATATATTCTATGGTTCAAAATTATTTTATACTATATGGTGCAGATTGTATGAAGAAAGCATAAATCGTTTTGATTGGAGGAGATTGAAGACCAGGATTGCTTATATATCAAAATCCTGGTTACCAAAACAATTTCCCTAATTTTGGATGCTCACATCTTCATCCACATGGATGGCAAGGATTAAATCTCTTTAATGGTTTAGATTTTATTGAAAATGTATAAAAGAAAGTAAACGTGAATGAAAATCCACCCCTTTTATGCCTATTCGTGTTCGCTCCCTGCTTCCTTTGCCTGAGCATCCTTGGTGCAGAATTAGTCCATCGTTCGTTGCTTGTGCATGATGCCCTCTTGTTTTCACTCAATATGATGATGTTAAGTTTTGAGCGAATAGTTTTTGTGTGTTTGTGAAATCCAAGTACAAAATTCAGTTTATGTATTGGAAACCAGTTTCTAACAAGGATTTACCTCCTGTGCAAATGAAATGATTGTCATATATCTGTGAGTATGTCAGTATTCTGTCTGCCTGTCCGTTCGATTGCATGTAAACAAAACCGTCTTGCAGCTTTCCCTAATCTTATCTAGAATCGAAGTTTGCCTATGTTGTGTGAAATATTACCTTCTGTAGAGATACGAGAGAGGAAGATTAATAGCAAATAGAAAAAGCAAAGCTAGAATCATAGATTTGGCCTGTAGCCAGTATCCTGAATCAAATGCCTGTAGCATATTTCCCTGCCAGAAATCCATCATATGCTTCTTGACGTTTTAACATGCCATAACTTGGACCTGAAGGAGTCGGTACAATTCCGGAGAAGAGTTGTTTTGCTGCCCTATTCTATTTTTGGTCACTGCCCTAACTTTGAAACAAGTCGTTTCCTATTCAATTATGGAAACCTAACTAAGATCAAAATTAATATTTCATAAGTTAAGAAGTTAATATTTCAATACATATAAAATATAAAAAGATTGTTAATGGTTTATGTAACTTAAAATCCTATGCAAGGAGTAATATGAAAGCAGTGCAGCTAGGCTTGAGAGGTATAACGGAAGTTATGGGCCTAGTTGTGGTGGTGTTGGAGTAATGGATCAAGAAAATCTAATTAAATTATTTAAAATGATTGATCAAGAGAAACGAAAAATTCCTATCCTTAATAATAAAAGAGCAAGGTCATATGCCCTGTACATTGTTCCCAGGTGGCATTGTTTTATGTGGAGCACCAACATCCGTAATGCATCTAAATGGGGAATGCAATTTGGTGCAAAGAATAATGTTCATATTTTCTATGGCTAAATGGCTTATCCCAACTATGATGTACCAATTTTAAACAATAAGAGGAAAAGAATTAAAACAGGAGCACATTGGAGGGACTTCGGCCTGTTGCATTCCATAGTGCCTTGAGTCGCGATCCTCGTATCCACGAAGTACGTTATACAATGCTTCCTCATCAGAAACTCCTTTCACCAATTCAACCTAACTTTTCATCTTTCAGTGAGATTCTCATTTCACCAAAGCATTGTTATTCAAACCTTGGGTTCTGTGCAACTAAGTAATGTAATGTATTTTATCTTGATCATTTTCGTTGTAATGTGCTTAAGTTTGAATGTATGGATAAATAAAGAATTATATGGTTTTAATGTGGAGAAAATTATATTAAAGTCCTTATGGAATATTGTCAATGGTTATCATGAATCTAAAGGAGCATGGTAGTTGCAAGGAGTTTAGATGACCTAGATTTAATGTTGAGATGGCAAATCTACTGAACTTATGGCAGTTATAATTTAGATCTAAGGTTGAGATTTTCCTTGATCTAGTGGCTAGGATTAAGTAGAGTTTTCTATAAATTAGCCAAAATTCGTGTAGAATGGGGCCCCATTTTGGAAGATGACATCTGGGCAAAGTTCTTAAAGTTGTATATTTCTTGATCAGTTGAATATTATTATGTTGAAGTATGATATTTTGAATATGATTATGTGATTCTCTCATCTTTTATCTCAATTACTCTAATCTCAAATAAAATTTATGAATTGATGCAAGATAATTATGTGATGGTACGATTATATTGGTGATTGATGCAAGTAGAGTGAGGCTTAGCCAATCTCATACACCCTGAGATTTGCTTTGGTTCTTATAGTTGGCTCTTGTTCATGAGTTTACCTTGGGTGCATTGATAAAGCTAACATATTTTGGGGGGCATTGCGAGGAAGCAACACTTTGCTGGCATGATATTTCCTAACTTTAGATCAAGATGGTAGTGGTTCCAAGTTATGATGCAATGTGTATTTATGGAATATTATTTGAAATGCAAGTAGAGAATAATGTGTTCAAAGAATGGCAGTGTATCAATGGTATATTGATTAAAACTTTGTCAAAGCAAAACAAGATAGTCATATTTTAGAGAAGGAATCTATGAATCTAGATCCTATTGCAGAGGTATGAAATTGTTGCTTCCATTCTTTTTTTTGCATGGTCAGCAAGATAAGATAACAAATCATGAATCCTTGCATTTAAACAATGGTAATTCTGCCATATTTAGAGAAAGCAGACCCATTTGAACAGAAGAAGAAAATATAAAAGGAGGCAAACCAGTTTGTCGATCTATATAATTTCTGTGCCTCAAGACTTGTATTTTGTTGATTTCCTGCAAAGATAACATATCACATATCCCATCCTTCCTTGCTTCTATGCTTTTGAATCGGAGAAACCCTTATCTGATAATACACTTTTATCTGATAGAATGTCTTTCCTGCCATTAACCAAGATAATACACTTTGCGCCTATGCTTTTCCATGATCTCTGCTTCCATTTTTCCTTTGCCTCTACCCCAATGGACCATATGTACCACGATCTACAGAAGAAAAAATAAAAATCTGCCAAGTTCTGCCAATGATCATGCCGGATCTTCTGAAGTCTAACATACTCTGTTGCAGCCCTAACCATCTACCATAGCTGCCATTTCTTTGCTCTAGTTCTCTCTTTCTGCCATATCCAAGAGCCGCTAATGGCCACCCGTGCGCAGAAATGAAGCAACACTTGCTACATCTTTCCTCCATCTTCATCTTTCTACTTTCCTTAATCTTCTCTTGTCCTCGCTTGCTTTGCTGGGATGGAACAGGGCAAATCTTCTCTTTCCTCCTTCTTTGATGGGTTGGAAAGGGGCATTCTGCTCGGAATTCAGTCACAACTATGATGTATTGATGCAGGAGTCCCAATTCTGATCCATGCAAAACAAGCAGAAACATGACAGGCATCTATGAGCAAGCCTGTTTGGTCTACTCCTGCCGACAGGTCTGATACAGTGAATCTTCTTTGTGCCTTTAAGTGTTTCAATTTCATATTCTTCCATGTTTGCCACAACAGCAGGTTCAATTTCCCAAAAATATCTTTTGATCTCGTATGTTTCATCAACTGGAAGACTGCTGAAATATGTACACAGAAATTTTACAAAGTTGCACACCATTGGGTTTGAGTTGTTCCTTACTTAGCAGCCTTTTGATAACAGCACCTGCACCATCATGTTCACCTTTACCATGAGGAGTGGCAAAGTAGTTCCACACTATTTCCTTGTCATTCATTGTGAAGTACCTGCCTAAGAAAAAAAAAGGTTTTCCTGACTTGAATTGTGATGAGCAGCCATCACTCTAAACCCAATGCTTCTTATACTCTATTTCCTGTTCCTTAAGCCATGCAACATGCTTTTGTAGGCAGTGTTCCACAAATAATGAGTCATGCACTTTATCATCAGAAATGTAAAAGTGAGTCTCTTTTATGATCTTCCTACCATTGTTGAGTCTATTCCCGACCGCTCCAATCTTACGTTTTTTTTTTCTTCTTTGGATGCAGTCTTCTTAAATACACAGAACAGAATATCGGCACTTTGTCATGTCTATATGTTATGTGAACAAGTATAGAAACTTGGTCTCAGTATGATGATGCATTGACTGGGCTCATTCTCGGATCTTGATGTTTGTAATTTTTCACGCAAAGTCAATAACGATACAATTGTATCTTCCGAAATGATGACACACACTTCGCTTAAAACCGATTGGCCTGCCAATGTGCTATGTAATTGTGTGGAACAAAATCTGATATTACCTTCTTCACATCCTCTTGAAACTCTTTGGGAGTTCTCTCCTTCTGTACTAATCTCAAGACAGGTTTGTACCTCAAAGCCTTTTTTGGATTCCTGAATTCTCTGTCCTGATCCACAGGTTGCTTTTCAAATCTCTTCCAAGTAATGAACCCGTGCCATCCATTTCCTGTGGACATTTTCTAATTCTATCCAACCCACATTTTTTACACGCCAACATCAAGCAGTTATGATCAAACCACTCCTCATCATCACCTTTGCTGCAGACCACTTGTCTCCATAAATCACTGGTGCACTTGATTGTATGCTCCTTGGCTGCACATTCTGGGCTAGGGCCACAAATCTCACAGTGGCAGTTGCAATTGTCATGAACTCCACCCGATTTTCTCAGGCTGTTCAATCCCTGTTCAAATTTCAAGTGGTAGATGCAACAACATGTATGCCTCTCACGCATCCTCCTTACAAAACTCGGTTTCAACCTCTCAAAAGTCTGCAATGCAATTTTGATATGAGGATTCTCCTCTCTAAACCCGGTAGGTAGAATTGCAAATCCAGAGAGAAATCGTGTGAATGCCAAATAAATGCTACATATAATGAACCCTACAATATAGGATGAATATTTACTTGGCTGACTTCAAGAAGGTGAATTGGATGTTCCATCTTTATTCCTGTCTCTGATACATACCTCCTCACGTCTTTCTTGTATGGAGAAACTCTTGTATTTTCTGTCCAGAACTTGATAACAGCTTCTCTATTGTAATCTAACATGCTATCCATCCGCTTCCTCCTCCTGAACATTGACCAAGGTCCTTCCCCTTTGTTAGCTTGCACCCTTCTTTGAAAAGCATTTGAAATTGTTTTTCTGGGGATGCTGAGCAATCTGGCCACTTCTGTTTGATTCAATGGCTTGACACCATTTGTACCTGCTGCTGCCATTATCAGGGTGGACTTACTTGCACGAAGCATATCATGATTCCTCTCATACTTATGTTCTTGCATTGTTTCCTTCAAATTCTTCACCATTTGCTCGGCCATAGTAACCTGCTTAGATTTCTTTATAGAAGCAATTGGTAAATCCTTTGCCCTCCAAAGAAGACTGTCAAGGATACGGCCTTTGTCATTGTCATCAACATTTGTACTAATTTGGTTGAATACTTCATAAATTTCTCCTGAAATTTCTCTTATTCTGCGGTCACTCAGTCTCAATTTCTTATTCTTCTTTGAAGGCGAATCTTTAGAAGGGGAATTTTGTTAAATGGTATCATGTTATTTGGGAGACCTATGAGAAGCAGTGGCAGTAGGTCAAAGTCAAAGTCAAAGTCAAAGTCAAAGTGGCGGGCACCCCCTACCCGGGTGTTGCTGGGCTCGCTAGAAACACACAGACACCCCCTGCCCGCCACTTAGGGTTTGCGTTGACCAGTCAAAGTCAAAGTCAACTAGGGCCGATTTTTAAGGAAGGCAAGTCTATCTACTCCTGATTTTTAGGCAAGTTGGAGAACTTTCTATATGAAGGGGATGAACAATTTGACAAGTGGATGCACCCGGATTGGAAGGCAAATATGGAGATAAATACTGGAGTAAGGCATAGACAGGAGGGCTTGCAGGCCGAGATATGAAGCAGGAGATTGTTTGAGCGCCTGATTGATCTTGTTCTCAGTGTATTGAGTATCAGTTTATTGAATACATTATCTTCAAATTCTAACAGTGGTATCAGAGCCATGTCAAGCAGGTTTGGAGCAGGGTTGTTGAACTCTATTGCAGTGTATGAAGGGGGACCAGGTTTTCAGATTTGGAAGGAACAAATCAAAAATGTTCTTGAAAATGAAGGGCTCGGGAATTAGTTCAAGGAACTAGTTCAAGTGGGGATGCGATCTCTGTATGCAAGAAGAAGTTCTACCTCTGAAAGTCCGGTGAAACTTCAAGAGTCCGTGAAGTAGACTAAAGTAAAAGTGGTAAGGATGAAGTTGTTAAACTTCGTGAAGCATATGGTATTTTGACCAAAGAAAGTTGGGGCTTCAATTTTGTCAAGATAAGGGAAAGTCCCCTAGTGATATTTGGAAGTTCCTGCTCAAAACTATGAGGAAAAAAAAACGTCATCTCGTGATTGATGTTCTTGATAAAGCACTTAGGATGCTAAGGGTAAAAGAAGGTGATGACTTACCAAAGTTTTTCTCTAAGTTTGATAACATTGTGGGAGACTTAGAAGGTGTTGGGTGTTCTTGACCGAACAAAGAAAAAATTATTGCATGTGGCAAGAGCAAATTGAGGGGAACAAGCGCTTGTCAACTCTTATTAGGAATGTGGCCAAAACCGAGAGGGCAAAGAAAGAAATGATTCGAACGAGTTTGAACAAAATAAGGTATTGTATGATGATGACATTGAAGATAATGTTGAAGTGTTGTATGCGTGTAAGGGCAAAGCAAAGTTTTCGTGAAAAAAGTGCTAAAGATAAGAGTGAAATAGGTCCTTGTTTTCACCGCAAAGCAAAAGGGCATTTAAAGATAAGTTGTCCTAAATTGAAAGAGGTTGAGTGCTTTAACCGTGGAGGCAGAGGTCACTTCGCAAACAAGTGCTCAAGCAAAGAAAATGAATAGAGGCGTACCAAGTAGAGGAAGAAATTATTCTAGAGGTCGAGGAAGAAATCTTGATACACAAAGGTCTCACTGAATTTGGTGCAAGATATTGAAGAAGAATCAAGTGAAGAGGATGAAGATGCCGAGGTAAGTAATTATGACATTTTGGTTGTTTCAAAAAGAAAAATCTAATAATGATAATGAAATGTTAATATTAGATAGTGGAGCAGAAAAAAATCCGTGACCGGTTCAAACCAAATTATTCAAGGAGGAAAAAGAAGGAAGAATTAAGCATATCAAGTTAGGAAATGGGAAGTTGCAAGATGTTCAATGCACGGAATGTTAGAATTGTTTGACCTTCAAGGGAAAGCAAAGAACTTGAAGGATGTTTTGTGTGTACCTTCACTAGTCGAATTTAATTTCTCAAGGTACGCTTAGTAGACATGGATTACAATCGTTGTTTTTGACAAGTATCAATGTAAAGTGCTTTTGAATAATGAGATCAAATTTCTTGGAAGAAGATTTGGCAATTTGTTTGCATTGGATAGTGTTGTTTGCCCAAGTGTTAATTCTCATATGATTCCGTGATATGGACACTTGGCATCCGAGGTTATGTCATGTTAATCATAGCACCATAGATACTATGATTAAACAAAAAAATAATCAAAGCAAAAATGAAGTTGATGAGCCAAGAATCTGCCTAGGTTGCATGCTAGGAAAACATGCAAGATTGCCTTTTAAAAGGGCAAAGAGAAAACCAAAGGGGTGTTGGAGCTAGTGCATACAGATCTCTCGTGGCCCTCTTAATGTTAGAGGAATATCAGGAAAAAGGTATTTCATTACCTTTATTGATGACTTTAGTAGAAAGACAACATGCATGTGTCTTAAAACTAAAGATCAAGCCTTTGAGGCGATAAAATGTTTGTCGCAGAATGGAATTAGAAACAGAAAAAAAAAGTGAAATGTATTCGATCCGACCGTGGTGGAGAGTTCATATCATCCGAAGTTTATCAAGTTTTGCAAGGTAAGGGGAATAAAGAGACAGTTTTTACATGTAGTTTTTCTCCACAAACTAATGGCATTGCTGAAAGGAAAAATAGGACAATTTTAAATGTTTGTCGAGCTATGATAAAACACATAGGGCTACCCAATTATTTGTGGGAGGAAGTCGCCTTAACAAAGAAGAAAGTTCAAAATATGTTACCAAATAGAGCTGTCAATGGAATGATCCCAGATGAGCTATGGTCAGGAGTTAAACCAAACTATGAGACACTGAGAGTTTTTGGTTGTCTAAGCTTTGTTCATGTACCAAAGCAACAAAGGTTAAAGTTAGATGATCGAGCAAGAATAGCCTTTCTTGTAGGATATGATCAAGAATCCAAGGCATACCGATTATTTGATCCACAAAGGAAAAAGTTTTTGATCAGTAGAGATGTGACGTTTGACGAATCTCAATCTTATAAAAACATAAAGTTTTTCTCTGTTAATCCTAAAGAAAAGGAAGTTCGTAAATTGAATACTAACTTTATTGATGATGATGATGAGCGATGGATGTCAACAAACTCTCCTCTCAACAAGTTGGTGCTGAAGACGCCTTGAGATAGTGTGGCGGATACTATAGAAAAGGAGGTAACACAGCCAAAGGCTGGTAGAAGAACCTGCAGCTCGATCTTGCAACAAGAGGCTAATGTTGATCATGAAAGATTTGGAAGAGATAACACGTAGAAGTAGGAGAATACAAAGTGAAGCAAAGCAGGTGTAAACCTTATTGAAATCCTTGCCTTGCTGGATACTGAAGTACCAAAATCTTATAGAGAAGCTATAAGTGTGGTTGATGCAAAAGAATGGAAAATTGCCATGAATGATGAGCTGGATGCATTTAAGAGAACAGGGACGTATGAGCTTGTAAACTTACCTGAAGGTAGACATGCAGTGGGGTGTAAATGGATATTTAAAATCAAGCGAGGAGTACAACCTCACTCAATTAAGTATAAAGCCCGATTAGTAGCCGTGGATATACACGTAAGAAGGAATTGACTATGAGGAAACTTTTTCCCCTATAGTAAAAATGACAAGTATCGATGTTGTTAGCAAAGAGCAAATGCAAAGAATTTTGAGGTACATCATATGGATGTCTCTACCGCTTTCTTGAATGTCGACTTGGAGGAGGATATCTTTATGATGCAACCTCCTCGGCTTTGAGCAAGGGAAAGATAAAGTGTGGAAACTTAAAAGGTCAGATATGGGCCGAGAGACAAATACCAAGACAATGGTATATTTGCATGGACTCATATTTAAGGGAACAAGGTTTTATAAAACTAAAGGATGATGGAAATATTTATTTATTTAAGGATGGGAATGAAGTATGCTATATTGCATTATATGTGGATGACAATGTGATGGTTAGTAGCAATCTTGATGTGCTACAAAAATGCAAAGACATTCTCAAGAATCGGTTTAAAATGACGACTTGGGCTTAACTTAAAAAGTTTTTAGGAATTGAAGTCTTCGTGAGATAGAGACAAACAGTGTTCTTACTTTGACACAAGGTGAGAATATTGCAGGCATGCTCAAAAGATTCAATATGGAAGATTGTAAGGTGGTAAAACTCCCATGGTTCCGTGTAACAAACTATTCTTGAATTTGAATGATGATAGGTCGAAAATGGAAAACATTTCATATCAAGAGTTAGTTGGTCGCTTACTATATTTATCTAGTCACAAGACCCGATATTTCATTTGCAAATAATATTCTAAGTAGATACCGCCATAACTTTGAAAGGAGCACCGGCAAAAATAAGAGGGTTCTAAGATATTTGAAAGGAACTCAGAGATTATGGGATACAATTTAATTCTCGATAACATGGAGTTGCTATCATATCGTGATTCAGATTGGGGTGGAGACCCCGATGAAAGAAAAATCAACTTCGTGAATTATTTGCATGCTAGGAGGAGGGCCCATCTCATGGAAATGCAGAAGCAAAAGGCAATAGCACCGCTATCCGCAGCGAATATGCAAACCGCAACCCTTACCGCTAAGGAAATAGTATGGAGTGAAAGGTTGCTACAAGAAATAGGTATAGAGCAAAGAAAACCTTTGAAATTGCTTTTCGACAGTCTCAGGCTTGCATAGGAATGACGAAAAATCCAATACAACATGAAAGGACCAAGCATATCGAAATGAGATGCATTTCATAAGGGATTTAGTGAAGAAAAGAATCATTGAACTCGCAATATGTTCAAACCGAAATGCAGCTTGGCGATATTTTGACAAAGGCTTTGGCAGAAGTTAAAATTTAGTAGACCGAGACATATGATCACAGCAAGGAAAAATAACATGAAGGGAAAGTGTTAAATGGTATCATGTTATTTGGGAGACCTATGAGAAGCAAAGGGCGAGGGGTCAAAGTCAAAGTCAAAGTCAAAGTGGCGGCACCCCTACCCGGTGTTGCTTTGGGCTCGCTAGAAACACACACGACACCCCCCGCCACCACTTAGGGTTTTGCGCTGACCACCAAAGTCAAAGTCAACTAGGGCCGATTTTTAAGGAAGGCAAGTCTATCTACTCCCGATTTTTAGGCAAGTTGGAGAACTTTCTATATGAAGGGGATGAACAATTTGACAAGTGGATGCACCCGATTGGAAGGCAAATATGGAGATAAATACCGGAGTAAGGCATAGACAGGAGGGCTTGCGTGCCGAGATATGAAGCGTGAGATTGTTTGAGCTCGATTGATCTTGTTCTCGTATTGAGTATCGGTTTTATTGAATACATTATCTTCAAATTCTAACAAAGGGTATCGTGAGCCATGTCAAGGTGTTTGGAGCAGGGTTGTTGAACTCTATTGCAAGCAGGTATGAAGGGGGACCAGGTTTTCGATTTGGAAGGAACAAATCAAAAATGTTCTTGAAAATGAAGGGCTCGGGAATTAGTTCAAGGAACTAGTTCAAGTGGGGATGCAAATCTCTGTGGGTCGCAAGAAGAAGTTCTACCTCCTGAAAGTCCGTGAAACTTCCAAGAGTCCGTGAAGTAGACTAAAGTAAAAGTGGTAAGGATGAAGTTGTTAAACTTCGTGAAGCATATGGTATTTTGACCAGCAAAGTTGGGGCTTCAATTTTGTCAAGATAAGGGAAAGTCCCCTAGTGATATTTGGAAGTTCCTGCTCAAAAACTATGAGGAAAAAACGCCATCTCGCATTGATGTTCTTGATAAAGCACTTAGGATGCTAAGGGTAAAAGAAGGTGATGACTTACCAAAGTTTTTCTCTAAGTTTGATAACATTGTGGCGTACTTAGAAGGTGGCCGGGGTGTTGCTTGTCGAACAAAAAAAATTATTGCATGTGGCAAGAGCAAATTGAGGGGAACAAGCAAATTGTCAACTCTTATTAGGAATGTGGCCAAAACCGAGAGGCAAAGAAAGAAATGATTCGAACGAGTTTGAACAAAATAAGGTATTGTATGATGATGACATTGAAGATAATGTTGAAGTGTTGTATGCGTGTAAGGGCAAAGCAAAGTTTTCGAGGAAAAAGTGCTAAAGATAAGAGTGAAATAGGTCCTTGTTTTCACCGCAAAGCAAAAAGGGCATTTAAAGATAAGTTGTCCTAAATTGAAAGAGGTTGAGTGCTTTAACCGGTGGAGGCAGAGGTCACTTCAAAAAACAAGTGCTCAAGCAAAGAAATGAATAGAGGCAGACCAAGTAGAGGAAGAAATTATTCTAGAGGTCGAGGAAGAAATCTTGATACACAAAGGTCTGCTGTAAATTTGGTGCAAGATATTGAAGAAGAATCAAGTGAAGAGGATGAAGATGCTGAGGTAAGTAATTATGACATTTTGGTTGTTTCAAAAAAAAAAAATCTAATAATGATAATGAAATGTTAATATTAGATAGTGGAGCAGAAAAATCCGTGACCAGTTCAGCCAAATTATTCAAGGAGGAAAAAGAAGGAAGAATTAAGCATATCAAGTTAGGAAATGGGAAGTTGCAAGATGTTCAATGCACGGGAATGTTAGAATTGTTTGACCTTCAAGGGAAAGCAGTAAACTTGAAGGATGTTTTGTGTGTACCTTCACTAGTCGAAATTTAATTTCAAGGTACGCTTAGTAGACATGGATTACAATCGTTGTTTTTTGACAAGTATCAATGTAAAGTGCTTTTGAATAATGAGATCAAATTTCTTGGAAGAAGATTTGGCAATTTGTTTGCATTGATAGTGGTTGTTTGCCCAAAGGTTAATTCTCAAGTATGATTCCGTGATATGGACACTTGGCATCCGAGGTTATGTCATGTTAATCATAGCACCATAGATACTATGATTAAACAAAAAATAATCAAAGCAAAAATGAAGTTGATGAGCCAAGAATCGGCTTAGGTTGCATGCTAGGAAAACATGCAAGATTGCCTTTAAAAGGGCAAAGAGAAAACCAAAGGGGTGTTGGAGCTAGTGCATACAGATCTCTCGTGGCCCTCTTAATGTTAGAGGAATATCAGGAAAAAGGTATTTCATTACCTTTTATTGATGACTTTAGTAGAAAGACAACATGCATGTGTCTTAAAACTAAAGATCAAGCCTTTGAGGCGTATAAAATGTTTGCTGCAGAAGTGGAATTAGAAACCAGAAAAAAAGTGAAATGTATTCGATCTGACCGTGGTGGAGAGTTCATGTCATCCGAGTTTATCAAGTTTTGCAAGGTAAGGGGAATAAAGAGACAGGTTTACATGTAGTTTTTCCCACAAACTAATGGCATTGCTGAAAGGAAAAATAGGACAATTTTAAATGTTGCCGAGCTATGATAAAACACATAGGGCTACCCAATTATTTGTGGGAGGAAGCCGCCTTAACAGCAAAGGAAAGTTCAAAATATGTTACCAAATAGAGCTGTCAATGGAATGATCCCAGATGAGCTATGGTCAGGAGTTAAACCAAACTATGAGACACTGAGAGTTTTTGGTTGTCTAAGCTTTGTTCATGTACCAAAGCAACAAAGGTTAAAGTTAGATGATCGAAAGCAAGAATAGCCTTTCTTGTAGGATATGATCAAGAATCCAAGGCATACCGATTATTTGATCCACAAAGGAAAAAAAGTTTTGATCAAGAGAGATGTGACGCTTGACTAATCTCAATCTTATAAAACATAAAAGTTTTTCTCTGTTAATCCTAAAGAAAAGGAAGTTCAGAAATTGAATACTTAACTTTATTGATGATGATGATGAGCGTGGATGTCAACAAACTCTCCTCTCAACAAGTTGGTGCTGAAGACGCCTTGAGATAGTGTGGCGGATACTATAGAAAAGGAGGTAACACACCCCAAAGGCTGGTAGAAGAACTGCAGCTCGATCTTGCAACAAGAGGCTAATGTTGATCATGAAAGATTTGGAAGAGATAACACAGTAGAAGTAGGAGAATACAAAGTGAAGCAAAGGGTGTAAACCTTATTGAAATCCTTGCCTTGGCCGGATACCGAAGTACCAAAATCTTATAGAGAAGCTATAAGTGTGGTTGATGCAAAAGAATGGAAAATTGCCATGAATGATGAGCCGGATGCATTTAAGAGAACAGGGACGATGAGCTTGTAAACTTACCCGAAGGTAGACATGCACCGGGGTGTAAATGGATATTTAAAATCAAGCGAGGAGTACAACCTCACTCAATTAAGTATAAAGCTCGATTAGTAGCCGTGGATATACACGAAGAAGGGAATTGACTATGAGGAAACTTTTTCCCCTATAGTAAAATGACAAGTATCGATGTTGTTAGCAAGAGCAAATGCAAAGAATTTTGAGGTACATCATATGGATGTCTCTACCGCTTTCTTGAATGTCACTTGGAGGAGGATATCTTTATGATGCAACCTCCTGGCTTTGAGCAAGGGAAAGATAAAGTGTGGAAACTTAAAAAGGTCAGATATGGGCTGAGACAATCCACCAAGACAATGGTATATTTGCATGGACTCATATTTAAGGGAACAAGGTTTTATAAAACTAAAGGATGATGGAAATATTTATTTATTTAAGGATGGGAATGAAGTATGCTATATTGCATTATATGTGGATGACAATGTGATGGTTAGTAGCAATCTTGATGTGCTACAAAAATGCAAAGACATTCTCAAGAATCGGTTTAAAATGACAGACTTTGGGCTTAACTTAAAAAGTTTTTTAGGAATTGAAGTCTTCGTGAGATAGAGACAAACAGGTTCTTACTTTGACACAAGGTGAGAATATTGCAGGCATGCTCAAAAGATTCAATATGGAAGATTGTAAGGTGGTAAAAACTCCCATGGTTCCAGGTAACAAACTATTCTTGAATTTGAATGATGATAGGTCAGAAATGGAAAACATTTCATATCAAGAGTTAGTTGGCTGCTTACTATATTTATCTAGCTGCACAAGACCCGATATTTCATTTGCAAAATAATATTCTAAGTAGATACTTGCCATAACTTTGAAAGGAGCACCGGCAAACTAAGAGGGTTCTAAGATATTTGAAAGGAACCAGAGATTATGGGATACAATTTAATTCTGATAACATGGAGTTGCTATCATACTGTGATTCAGATTGGGGTGGAGACCCTGATGAAAGAAAATCAACTTCAGGAATTATTTGCATGCTAGGAGGAGGGCCCATCTCATGGAAATGCAGGAAGCAAAAGGCAATAGCACTCATCATCCGCAGAAGCGTAATATGCAAACCGCAACCCTTATCGCTAAGGAAATAGTATGGAGTGAAAGGTTGCTACAAGAAATAGGTATAGAGCAAAGAAAACCTTTGAAATTGCTTTCTCGACAGCCTCGGGTTGCATAGGAATGACGAAAAATCCAATACAACATGAAAGGACCAAGCATATCGAGCTGGAGATGCATTTCATAAGGGATTTAGTGAAGAAAAGAATCATTGAACTGCAATATGTTCAAACTGAAATGCAGTTGGCAGATATTTTGACAAAGGCTTTGGCAGAGTTAAAATTTAGTAGACTGAGACATATGATCAGTTGCAAGGAAAAATAACATGAAGGGAAAGTGTTAAATGGTATCATGTTATTTGGGAGACCTATGAGAAGCAAAGGGCAAAGGGTCAAAGTCAAAGTCAAAGTCAAAGTGGCGGGGCACCCCTACCCGGTGTTGCCGGGCTCGCTAGAAACACATTGCATACACCCCGCCCGCCACTTAGGGTTTGCGCTGACCACCAAAGTCAAAGTCAACTAGGGCCGATTTTTTAAGGAAGGCAAGTCTATCTACTCCTGATTTTTAGGCAAGTTGGAGAACTTTCTATATGAAGGGGATGAACAATTTGACAAGTGGATGCACCCGGATTGGAAGGCAAATATGGAGATAAATACTGGAGTAAGGCATAGACAGGAGGGCTTGCAGGACGAGATATGAAGCAGGAGATTGTTTGAGCGCCTGATTGATCTATTGAGTATCGCTTTATTGAATACATTATCTTCAAATTCTAACAAAGGGTATCGAGCCATGTCAAGCGAGTGTTTGGAGCGCGGTTGTTGAACTCTATTGCAAGTGTATGAAGGGGACCAGTTTTTTCGATTTGGAAGGAACAAATCAAAAATGTTCTTGAAAATGAAGGGCTCGGGGAATTAGTTCAAGGAACTAGTTCAAGTGGGGATGCAAATCTCGTGGTCGCAAGAAGAAGTTCTACCTCCTGAAAGTCCGGGTGAAACTTCAAAGAGTCCGGTGAAGTAGACTAAAGTAAAAGTGGTAAGGATGAAGTTGTTAAACTTCGTGAAGCATATGGTATTTTGACCAGCAAAGTTGGGGCTTCAATTTTGCTGAAGATAAGGGGAAAGTCCCCTAGTGATATTTGGAAGTTCCTGCTCAAAAACTATGAGGAAAAACGTCATCTCGATTGATGTTCTTGATAAAGCACTTAGGATGCTAAGGGTAAAAGAAGGTGATGACTTACCAAAGTTTTTCTCTAAGTTTGATAACATTGTGGCGCACTTAGAAGGTCTTTGGGTGTTCTTGGTGAAACAAAGAAAAATTATTGCATGTGGCAAGAGCAGTTGAGGGGAACAAGCAAATTGTCAACTCTTATTAGGAATGTGGCCAAAACCGAGAGGCGTTGGAAGAAATGATTCAACAGAGTTTGAACAAAATAAGGTATTGTATGATGATGACATTGAAGATAATGTTGAAGTGTTGTATGCGGTGTAAGGGCAAAGCAAAGTTTTCGGAAAAAGTGCTAAAGATAAGAGTGAAATAGGTCCTTGTTTTCACCGCAGCAAAGCAAAAGGCATTTAAAGATAAGTTGTCCTAAATTGAAAGAGGTTGAGTGCTTTAACCGTGGAGGCAGAGGTCACTTCAAGAAACAAGTGCTCAAGCAAAGAAAATGAATAGAGGCAGACCAAGTAGAGGAAGAAATTATTCTAGAGGTCGAGGAAGAAATCTTGATACACAAAGGTCTGCTGTAAATTTGGTGCAAGATATTGAAGAAGAATCAAGTGAAGAGGATGAAGATGCTGAGGTAAGTAATTATGACATTTTGGTTGTTTCAAAAGAAAAATCTAATAATGATAATGAAATGTTAATATTAGATAGTGGAGCGTAAAAAATCCGTGACCGTTCAGCAAATTATTCAAGGAGGAAAAAGAAGGAAGAATTAAGCATATCAAGTTAGGAAATGGGAAGTTGCAAGATGTTCAATGCACCTGAATGTTAGAATTGTTTGACCTTCAAGGGAAAGCAAAGAAACTTGAAGGATGTTTTGTGTGTACCTTCACTAGTCGAATTTAATTTCAATTTACGCTTAGTAGACATGGATTACACTGTTGTTTTTGACAAGTGTCAATGTAAAGTGCTTTTGAATAATGAGATCAAATTTCTTGGAAGAAGATTTGGCAATTTGTTTGCATTGGATAGTGGTTGTTTGCCCAGTGTTAATTCTGTTATGATTCCAGATATGGACACTTGGCATCTGAGGTTATGTCATGTTAATCATAGCACCATAGATACTATGATTAAACAAAAAATAATCAAAGCAAAAAATGAAGTTGATGAGCCAAGAATCTGCCTAGGTTGCATGCTAGGAAAACATGCAAGATTGCCTTTTAAAAGGGCAAAGAGAAAAACCAAAGGGGTGTTGGAGCTAGTGCATACAGATCTCTGTGGCCCTCTTAATGTTAGAGGAATATCGGGAAAAAAAGGTATTTCATTACCTTTATTGATGACTTTAGTAGAAAGACAACATGCATGTGTCTTAAAACTAAAGATCAAGCCTTTGAGGCGTATAAAATGTTTGCTGCAGAAGTGGAATTAGAAACAGGAAAAAAAGTGAAATGTATTCGATCTGACCGTGGTGGAGAGTTCATGTCATCTGAGTTTATCAAGTTTTGCAAGGTAAGGGGAATAAAGAGACAGTTTACATGTAGTTTTTCTCCACAAACTAATGGCATTGCTGAAAGGAAAAATAGGACAATTTTAAATGCTGTCAGAGCTATGATAAAACACATAGGGCTACCCAATTATTTGTGGGAGGAAGCTGTCTTAACAGCAGTGAAAGTTCAAAATATGTTACCAAATAGAGCTGTCAATGGAATGATCCCAGATGAGCTATGGTCAGGAGTTAAACCAAACTATGAGACACTGAGAGTTTTTGGTTGTCTAAGCTTTGTTCATGTACCAAAGCAACAAAGGTTAAAGTTAGATGATCGAGCAAGAATAGCCTTTCTTGTAGGATATGATCAAGAATCCAAGGCATACCGATTATTTGATCCACAAAGGAAAAAGTTTTTTGATCAGTAGAGATGTGGCGCTTGATCTAATCTCAATCTTATAAAAACATAAAGTTTTTCTCTGTTAATCCTAAAGAAAAGGAAGTTCAGAAATTGAATACGAACTTTATTGATGATGATGATGAGCAGGATGTCAACAAACTCTCCTCTCAACAAGTTGGTGCTGAAGACGCTTCAGATAGTGTGGCGGATACTATAGAAAAGGAGGTAACACAGCCAAAGGCTGGTAGAAGAACCGGCAAAGACGATCTTGCAACAAGAGGCTAATGTTGATCATGAAAGATTTGGAAGAGATAACACAGGTAGAAGGAGGAGAATACAAAGTGAAGCAGCAGGTGTAAACCTTATTGAAATCCTTGCCTTGCTGGATACTGAAGTACCAAAATCTTATAGAGAAGCTATAAGTGTGGTTGATGCAAAAGAATGGAAAATTGCCATGAATGATGAGCTGGATGCATTTAAGAGAACAGGGACGTATGAGCTTGTAAACTTACCTGAAGGTAGACATGCAGTGGGGTGTAAATGGATATTTAAAATCAAGCGAGGAGTACAACCTCACTCAATTAAGTATAAAGCTCGATTAGTAGCCAGGGATATACACAGAAGAAGGGAATTG
The DNA here is from genome assembly GCA_021234155.1 of Isoetes taiwanensis. Taxonomy (NCBI): domain Eukaryota; kingdom Viridiplantae; phylum Streptophyta; class Lycopodiopsida; order Isoetales; family Isoetaceae; genus Isoetes; species Isoetes taiwanensis. The sequence continues at coordinate 289,875 of JAJEKV010000307.1, read as the reverse complement.
ACTATGAGGAAACTTTTTCCCCTATAGTAAAAATGACAAGTATCAGGATGTTGTTAGCAGTAGCAAATGCAAAGAATTTTGAGGTACATCATATGGATGTCTCTACTGCTTTCTTGAATGCTGACTTGGAGGAGGATATCTTTATGATGCAACCTCCTGGCTTTGAGCAAGGGAAAGATAAAGTGTGGAAACTTAAAAAGGCTGTATATGGGCTGAGACAGTCACCAAGACAATGGTATATTTGCATGGACTCATATTTAAGGGAACAAGGTTTTATAAAACTAAAGGATGATGGAAATATTTATTTATTTAAGGATGGGAATGAAGTATGCTATATTGCATTATATGTGGATGACAATGTGATGGTTAGTAGCAATCTTGATGTGCTACAAAAATGCAAAGACATTCTCAAGAATCGGTTTAAAATGACAGACTTGGGCGAACTTAAAAAGTTTTTAGGAATTGAAGTCTTCAGAGATAGAGACAAACAGGTTCTTACATTGACACAAGGTGAGAATATTGTAGGCATGCTCAAAAGATTCAATATGGAAGATTGTAAGGTGGTAAAAACTCCCATGGTTCCAGGTAACAAACTATTCTTGAATTTGAATGATGATAGGTCAGAAATGGAAAACATTTCATATCAAGAGTTAGTTGGCTGCTTACTATATTTATCTAGCTGCACAAGACCCGATATTTCATTTGCAGTCAATATTCTAAGTAGATACTGTCATAACTTTGGAAAGGAGCACTGGCAGGCAGCTAAGAGGGTTCTAAGATATTTGAAAGGAACTGTAGATTATGGGATACAATTTAATTCTGATAACATGGAGTTGCTATCATACTGTGATTCAGATTGGGGTGGAGACCCTGATGAAAGAAAATCAACTTCAGGAATTATTTGCATGCTAGGAGGAGGGCCCATCTCATGGAAATGCAGGAAGCAAAAGGCAATAGCACTGTCATCTGCAGAAGCAGAATATGCAGCTGCAACCCTTACTGCTAAGGAAATAGTATGGAGTGAAAGGTTGCTACAAGAAATAGGTATAGAGCAAAGAAAACCTTTGAAATTGCTTTCTGACAGTCTCAGTTGCATAGGAATGACGAAAAATCCAATACAACATGAAAGGACCAAGCATATCGAGCTGGAGATGCATTTCATAAGGGATTTAGTGAAGAAAAGAATCATTGAACTGCAATATGTTCAAACTGAAATGCAGTTGGCAGATATTTTGACAAAGGCTTTGGCAGAGTTAAAATTTAGTAGACTGAGACATATGATCAGTTGCAAGGAAAAATAACATGAAGGGAAAGTGTTAAATGGTATCATGTTATTTGGGAGACCTATGAGAAGCAGTGGCAGTAGGTCAAAGTCAAAGTCAAAGTCAAAGTGGCGGGCACCCCTACCCGGTGTTCTTTGGGCTCGCTAGAAACACACGGAGACACCCCCGCCGCCACTTAGGGTTTGCGTTGACCAGTCAAAGTCAAAGTCAACTAGGGCCGATTTTTAAGGAAGGCAAGTCTATCTACTCCTGATTTTTAGGCAAGTTGGAGAACTTTCTATATGAAGGGGATGAACAATTTGACAAGTGGATGCACCCGGATTGGAAGGCAAATATGGAGATAAATACTGGAGTAAGGCATAGACAGGAGGGCTTGCAGGCCGAGATATGAAGCAGGAGATTGTTTGAGCGCCTGATTGATCTTGTTCTCAGTGTATTGAGTATCAGTTTATTGAATACATTATCTTCAAATTCTAACAGTGGTATCAGAGCCATGTCAAGCAGGTTTGGAGCAGGGTTGTTGAACTCTATTGCAGTGTATGAAGGGGGACCAGGTTTTCAGATTTGGAAGGAACAAATCAAAAATGTTCTTGAAAATGAAGGGCTCTGGGAATTAGTTCAAGGAACTAGTTCAAGTGGGGATGCAGTCTCTGTGGCTGCAAGAAGAAGTTCTACCTCTGGAAAGTCTGGTGAAACTTCTGAAGAGTCTGGTGAAGTAGACTAAAGTAAAAGTGGTAAGGATGAAGTTGTTAAACTTCGTGAAGCATATGGTATTTTGACCAGCAAAGTTGGGGCTTCAATTTTGCTTAAGATAAGGGGAAAGTCCCCTAGTGATATTTGGAAGTTCCTGCTCAAAAACTATGAGGAAAAAACGTCATCTCAGATTGATGTTCTTGATAAAGCACTTAGGATGCTAAGGGTAAAAGAAGGTGATGACTTACCAAAGTTTTTCTCTAAGTTTGATAACATTGTGGCAGACTTAGAAGGTGCTGGGGTGTTGCTGACTGAACAGCAAAAATTATTGCATGTGGCAAGAGCAGTTGAGGGGAACAAGCAGTTGTCAACTCTTATTAGGAATGTGGCCAAAACCGAGAGGCAAAGCGTGAAAGAAATGATTCGAACAGAGTTTGAACAAAATAAGGTATTGTATGATGATGACATTGAAGATAATGTTGAAGTGTTGTATGCAGGTAAGGGCAAAGCAAAGTTTTCAGGAAAAAGTGCTAAAGATAAGAGTGAAATAGGTCCTTGTTTTCACTGCAAAGCAAAAGGGCATTTAAAGATAAGTTGTCCTAAATTGAAAGAGGTTGAGTGCTTTAACTGTGGAGGCAGAGGTCACTTCATGAAAACAAGTGCTCAAGCAAAAAAATGAATAGAGGCGCACCAAGTAGAGGAAGAAATTATTCTAGAGGTCGAGGAAGAAATCTTGATACACAAAGGTCTGCTGTAAATTTGGTGCAAGATATTGAAGAAGAATCAAGTGAAGAGGATGAAGATGCTGAGGTAAGTAATTATGACATTTTGGTTGTTTCAAAAGAAAAATCTAATAATGATAATGAAATGTTAATATTAGATAGTGGAGCAGAAAAATCCGTGACCAGTTCAGCCAAATTATTCAAGGAGGAAAAAGAAGGAAGAATTAAGCATATCAAGTTAGGAAATGGGAAGTTGCAAGATGTTCAATGCACGGGAATGTTAGAATTGTTTGACCTTCAAGGGGAAAGCAAAGAAACTTGAAGGATGTTTTGTGTGTACCTTCACTAGTCGAAATTTAATTTACATTTGCACGCTTAGTAGACATGGATTACATCATTGTTTTTTTGACAAGTGTCAATGTAAAGTGCTTTTGAATAATGAGATCAAATTTCTTGGAAGAAGATTTGGCAATTTGTTTGCATTGGATAGTGGTTGTTTGCCCAGTGTTAATTCTGTTATGATTCCAGATATGGACACTTGGCATCTGAGGTTATGTCATGTTAATCATAGCACCATAGATACTATGATTAAACAAAAAATAATCAAAGCAAAAAATGAAGTTGATGAGCCAAGAATCTGCCTAGGTTGCATGCTAGGAAAACATGCAAGATTGCCTTTTAAAAGGGCAAAGAGAAAAACCAAAGGGGTGTTGGAGCTAGTGCATACAGATCTCTGTGGCCCTCTTAATGTTAGAGGAATATCAGGAAAAAGGTATTTCATTACCTTTATTGATGACTTTAGTAGAAAGACAACATGCATGTGTCTTAAAACTAAAGATCAAGCCTTTGAGGCGTATAAAATGTTTGCTGCAGAAGTGGAATTAGAAACAGGAAAAAAAGTGAAATGTATTCGATCTGACCGTGGTGGAGAGTTCATGTCATCTGAGTTTATCAAGTTTTGCAAGGTAAGGGGAATAAAGAGACAGTTTACATGTAGTTTTTCTCCACAAACTAATGGCATTGCTGAAAGGAAAAATAGGACAATTTTAAATGCTGTCAGAGCTATGATAAAACACATAGGGCTACCCAATTATTTGTGGGAGGAAGCTGTCTTAACAGCAGTGAAAGTTCAAAATATGTTACCAAATAGAGCTGTCAATGGAATGATCCCAGATGAGCTATGGTCAGGAGTTAAACCAAACTATGAGACACTGAGAGTTTTTGGTTGTCTAAGCTTTGTTCATGTACCAAAGCAACAAAGGTTAAAGTTAGATGATCGAGCAAGAATAGCCTTTCTTGTAGGATATGATCAAGAATCCAAGGCATACCGATTATTTGATCCACAAAGGAAAAAGTTTTTGATCAGTAGAGATGTGACGTTTGACGAATCTCAATCTTATAAAAACATAAAGTTTTTCTCTGTTAATCCTAAAAAGAAAAGGAAGTTCAGAAATTGAATCTGAACTTTATTGATGATGATGATGAGCGGGGATGTCAACAAACTCTCCTCTCAACAAGTTGGTGCTGAAGACGCTTGGATAGTGTGGCGGATACTATAGAAAAGGAGGTAACACGACCAAAGGCTGGTAGAAGAACTGCACTCGGATCTTGCAACAAGAGGCTAATGTTGATCATGAAAGATTTGGAAGAGATAACACAGGTAGAAGTAGGAGAATACAAAGTGAAGCAGCAGGTGTAAACCTTATTGAAATCCTTGCCTTGCTGGATACTGAAGTACCAAAATCTTATAGAGAAGCTATAAGTGTGGTTGATGCAAAAGAATGGAAAATTGCCATGAATGATGAAATTTGGATGCATTTAAGAGAACGAGGGGCGTATGAGCTTGTAAACTTACGAAGGTAGACATGCGATTGGGGGGTGTAAATGGATATTTAAAATCAAGCGAGGAGTACAACCTCACTCAATTAAGTATAAAGCTCGATTAGTAGCCAGGGATATACACAGAAGAAGGGAATTGACTATGAGGAAACTTTTTCCCCTATAGTAAAAATGACAAGTATCAGGATGTTGTTAGCATTAGCAAATGCAAAGAATTTTGAGGTACATCATATGGATGTCTCTACTTTCTTTCTTGAATCTTGACTTGGAGGAGGATATCTTTATGATGCAACCTCCGGCTTTGAGCAAGGGAAAGATAAAGTGTGGAAACTTAAAAAGGTCTGTATATGGGGTGAGGCAGTCCTGCAAGACAATGGTATATTTGCATGGACTCATATTTAAGGGAACAAGGTTTTATAAAACTAAAGGATGATGGAAATATTTATTTATTTAAGGATGGGAATGAAGTATGCTATATTGCATTATATGTGGATGACAATGTGATGGTTAGTAGCAATCTTGATGTGCTACAAAAATGCAAAGACATTCTCAAGAATCGGTTTAAAAATAGACAGACTTGGGCGAACTTAAAAAGTTTTAGGAATTGAAGTCTTGAGATAGAGACAAACAGGGTTCTTACTTTGACACAAGGTGAGAATATTGCGAGGCATGCTCAAAAGATTCAATATGGAAGATTGTAAGGTGGTAAAAACTCCCATGGTTCCAGGTAACAAACTATTCTTGAATTTGAATGATGATAGGTCAGAAATGGAAAACATTTCATATCAAGAGTTAGTTGGCTGCTTACTATATTTATCTAGCTGCACAAGACCCGATATTTCATTTGCAGTCAATATTCTAAGTAGATCTTTTGTCATAACTTTGGAAAGGAGCACCGGCAGCGCAGACTAAGAGGGTTCTAAGATATTTGAAAGGAACTGTAGATTATGGGATACAATTTAATTACGATAACATGGAGTTGCTATCATCTTGTGATTCATTGATTGGGGTGGAGACCACGATGAAAGAAAATCAACCGGGAATTATTTGCATGCTAGGAGGAGGGCCCATCTCATGGAAATGCAGGAAGCAAAAGGCAATAGCACTGTCATCTGCAGAAGCAGAATATGCAGCTGCAACCCTTACTGCTAAGGAAATAGTATGGAGTGAAAGGTTGCTACAAGAAATAGGTATAGAGCAAAGAAAACCTTTTAAATTGCTGCTTTCTCGGCGGTCTCGATTGCATAGGAATGACGAAAAATCCAATACAACATGAAAGGACCAAGCATATCGAGCTGGAGATGCATTTCATAAGGGATTTAGTGAAGAAAAGAATCATTGAACTGCAATATGTTCAAACTGAAATGCAGTTGGCAGATATTTTGACAAAGGCTTTGGCAGAGTTAAAATTTAGTAGACTGAGACATATGATCAGTTGCAAGGAAAAATAACATGAAGGGAAAGTGTTAAATGGTATCATGTTATTTGGGAGACCTATGAGAAGCAGTGGCAGTAGGTCAAAGTCAAAGTCAAAGTCAAAGTGGCGGGCACCCCCTACCCGGGTGTTGCTGGGCTCGCTAGAAACACACAGACACCCCCTGCCCGCCACTTAGGGTTTGCGTTGACCAGTCAAAGTCAAAGTCAACTAGGGCCGATTTTTAAGGAAGGCAAGTCTATCTACTCCTGATTTTTAGGCAAGTTGGAGAACTTTCTATATGAAGGGGATGAACAATTTGACAAGTGGATGCACCCGGATTGGAAGGCAAATATGGAGATAAATACTGGAGTAAGGCATAGGCGGGGAGGGCTTGCGGTGAGATATGAAGCGAGGGAGATTGTTTGAGCTTTGATTGATCTATATTGAGTATCGGTTTATTGAATACATTATCTTCAAATTCTAACAATTGGTATCGAGCCATGTCAAGCGGAGTTTTGGAGCGGGGTTGTTGAACTCTATTGCGGTGTATGAAGGGGACGGGGTTTTCAGATTTGGAAGGAACAAATCAAAATGTTCTTGAAAATGAAGGGCTCACGGGAATTAGTTCAAGGAACTAGTTCAAGTGGGGATGCGGTCTCTGTGGCTGCAAGAAAGAAGTTCTACCTCTGAAAGTCCGGTGAAACTTCAAGAGTCCAGTGAAGTAGACTAAAGTAAAAGTGGTAAGGATGAAGTTGTTAAACTTAGTGAAGCATATGGTATTTTGACCAGCAAAGTTGGGGCTTCAATTTTGCTGAAGATAAGGGAAAGTCCCCTAGTGATATTTGGAAGTTCTGCTCAAAACTATGAGGAAAAACGTCATCTCAGTTGATGTTCTTGATAAAGCACTTAGGATGCTAAGGGTAAAAGAAGGTGATGACTTACCAAAGTTTTTCTCTAAGTTTGATAACATTGTGGCGGACTTAGAAGGTCTTTGGGGTGTTCTTTGGTGAACAAAGCAAAAATTATTGCATGTGGCAAGAGCGCGGTTGGGGAACAAGCAGTTGTCAACTCTTATTAGGAATGTGGCCAAAACCAGAGAGGCAGCAGAAGAAATGATTCGAACAGAGTTTGAACAAAATAAGGTATTGTATGATGATGACATTGAAGATAATGTTGAAGTGTTGTATGCAGGTAAGGGCAAAGCAAAGTTTTCAGGAAAAAGTGCTAAAGATAAGAGTGAAATAGGTCCTTGTTTTCACTGCAAAGCAAAAGGGCATTTAAAGATAAGTTGTCCTAAATTGAAAGAGGTTGAGTGCTTTAACTGTGGAGGCAGAGGTCACTTCGCAAACAAGTGCTCAAGCAGCAAAATGAATAGAGGCAGACCAAGTAGAGGAAGAAATTATTCTAGAGGTCGAGGAAGAAATCTTGATACACAAAGGTCTGCTGTAAATTTGGTGCAAGATATTGAAGAAGAATCAAGTGAAGAGGATGAAGATGCTGAGGTAAGTAATTATGACATTTTGGTTGTTTCAAAAGAAAAATCTAATAATGATAATGAAATGTTAATATTAGATAGTGGAGCGAGAAAAATCCATGACCGGTTCAATTAAATTATTCAAGGAGGAAAAAGAAGGAAGAATTAAGCATATCAAGTTAGGAAATGGGAAGTTGCAAGATGTTCAATGCACGGGAATGTTAGAATTGTTTGACCTTCAAGGGAAAGCAGTAAACTTGAAGGATGTTTTGTGTGTACCTTCACTAGTCAGAAATTTAATTTACATTTGCCTGATTTAGTAGACATGGATTACAATTTGTTGTTTTTGACAAGTGTCAATGTAAAGTGCTTTTGAATAATGAGATCAAATTTCTTGGAAGAAGATTTGGCAATTTGTTTGCATTGGATAGTGGTTGTTTGCCCGGTGTTAATTCATTTATGATTCCGGATATGGACACTTGGCATCCGAGGTTATGTCATGTTAATCATAGCACCATAGATACTATGATTAAACAAAAAATAATCAAAGCAAAAATGAAGTTGATGAGCCAAGAATCTGCCTAGGTTGCATGCTAGGAAAACATGCAAGATTGCCTTTTAAAAGGGCAAAGAGAAAAACCAAAGGGGTGTTGGAGCTAGTGCATACAGATCTCTGTGGCCCTCTTAATGTTAGAGGAATATCAGGAAAAAGGTATTTCATTACCTTTATTGATGACTTTAGTAGAAAGACAACATGCATGTGTCTTAAAACTAAAGATCAAGCCTTTGAGGCGTATAAAATGTTTCTTCTGCGAAGTGGAATTAGAAAACGGAAAAAAAAGAAATGTATTCGATCCGACCGTGGGTGGAGAGTTCATGTCATCCCCGAGTTTATCAAGTTTTGCAAGGTAAGGGGAATAAAGAGACAGTTTACATGTAGTTTTTCTCCACAAACTAATGGCATTGCTGAAAGGAAAAATAGGACAATTTTAAATCTTGGTCGAGCTATGATAAAACACATAGGGCTACCCAATTATTTGTGGGAGGAAGCTGTCTTAACAGCAGTGAAAGTTCAAAATATGTTACCAAATAGAGCTGTCAATGGAATGATCCCAGATGAGCTATGGTCAGGAGTTAAACCAAACTATGAGACACTGAGAGTTTTTGGTTGTCTAAGCTTTGTTCATGTACCAAAGCAACAAAGGTTAAAGTTAGATGATCGAGCAAGAATAGCCTTTCTTGTAGGATATGATCAAGAATCCAAGGCATACCGATTATTTGATCCACAAAGGAAAAAGTTTTTGATCAGTAGAGATGTGACGTTTGACGAATCTCAATCTTATAAAAACATAAAGTTTTTCTCTGTTAATCCTAAAGAAAAGGAAGTTCAGAAATTGAATACGAACTTTATTGATGATGATGATGAGCAGGATGTCAACAAACTCTCCTCTCAACAAGTTGGTGCTGAAGACGCTTCAGATAGTGTGGCGGATACTATAGAAAAGGAGGTAACACAGCCAAAGGCTGGTAGAAGAACTGCAGCTCAGATCTTGCAACAAGAGGCTAATGTTGATCATGAAAGATTTGGAAGAGATAACACAGGTAGAAGTAGGAGAATACAAAGTGAAGCAGCAGGTGTAAACCTTATTGAAATCCTTGCCTTGCTGGATACTGAAGTACCAAAATCTTATAGAGAAGCTATAAGTGTGGTTGATGCAAAAGAATGGAAAATTGCCATGAATGATGAGCTGGATGCATTTAAGAGAACAGGGACGTATGAGCTTGTAAACTTACCTGAAGGTAGACATGCAGTGGGGTGTAAATGGATATTTAAAATCAAGCGAGGAGTACAACCTCACTCAATTAAGTATAAAGCTCGATTAGTAGCCAGGGATATACACAGAAGAAGGGAATTGACTATGAGGAAACTTTTTCCCCTATAGTAAAAATGACAAGTATCAGGATGTTGTTAGCAGTAGCAAATGCAAAGAATTTTGAGGTACATCATATGGATGTCTCTACTGCTTTCTTGAATGCTGACTTGGAGGAGGATATCTTTATGATGCAACCTCCTGGCTTTGAGCAAGGGAAAGATAAAGTGTGGAAACTTAAAAAGGTCAGTATATGGGTGAGGCAGTCCACCAAGACAATGGTATATTTGCATGGACTCATATTTAAGGGAACAAGGTTTTATAAAACTAAAGGATGATGGAAATATTTATTTATTTAAGGATGGGAATGAAGTATGCTATATTGCATTATATGTGGATGACAATGTGAAGGTTAGTAGCAATCTTGATGTGCTACAAAAATGCAAAGACATTCTCAAGAATCGGTTTAAAATGACAGACTTGGGCGAACTTAAAAAGTTTTTAGGAATTGAAGTCTTCAGAGATAGAGACAAACAGGTTCTTACTTTGACACAAGGTGAGAATATTGCAGGCATGCTCAAAAGATTCAATATGGAAGATTGTAAGGTGGTAAAAACTCCCATGGTTCCAGGTAACAAACTATTCTTGAATTTGAATGATGATAGGTCAGAAATGGAAAACATTTCATATCAAGAGTTAGTTGGCTGCTTACTATATTTATCTAGCTGCACAAGACCCGATATTTCATTTGCGAAATAATATTCTAAGTAGATCTTTGTCATAACTTTGGAAAGAGCACCGGCGAGGCGACTAAGAGGGTTCTAAGATATTTGAAAGGAACTGTAGATTATGGGATACAATTTAATTCTGATAACATGGAGTTGCTATCATACTGTGATTCAGATTGGGGTGGAGACCCTGATGAAAGAAAATCAACTTCAGGAATTATTTGCATGCTAGGAGGAGGGCCCATCTCATGGAAATGCACGGGAAGCAAAAGGCAATAGCACATCATCTATCCTGCAGAAGAGAATATGCACACCGCAACCCTTACTTGCTAAGGAAATAGTATGGAGTGAAAGGTTGCTACAAGAAATAGGTATAGAGCAAAGAAAACCTTTGAAATTGCTTTTCGATCTCGATTGCATAGGAATGACGAAAAATCCAATACAACATGAAAGGACCAAGCATATCGAAATGGAGATGCATTTCATAAAGGGATTTAGTGAAGAAAAGAATCATTGAACTGCAATATGTTCAAACCGAAATGCACGGTTAGCGATATTTTGACAAAGGCTTTGGCAGAGTTAAAATTTAGTAGACTGAGACATATGATCAGTTGCAAGGAAAAATAACATGAAGGGAAAGTGTTAAATGGTATCATGTTATTTGGGAGACCTATGAGAAGCAGTGGCAGTAGGTCAAAGTCAAAGTCAAAGTCAAAGTGGCGGGCACCCCCACCCGGTGTTCTTTGGGCTCGCTAGAAACACACGACACCCCCCCCGCCACTTAGGGTTTGCGTTGACCCGATCAAAGTCAAAGTCAACTAGGGCCGATTTTTAAGGAAGGCAAGTCTATCTACTCGATTTTTAGGCAAGTTGGAGAACTTTCTATATGAAGGGATGAACAATTTGACAAGTGGATGCACCCGGATTGGAAGGCAAATATGGAGATAAATACTGGAGTAAGGCATAGACAGGAGGGCTTGCAGGCCGAGATATGAAGCAGGAGATTGTTTGAGCACCTGATTGATCTTGTTCTCAGTGTATTGAGTATCAGTTTATTGAATACATTATCTTCAAATTCTAACAGTGGTATCAGAGCCATGTCAAGCAGGTTTGGAGCAGGGTTGTTGAACTCTATTGCAGTGTATGAAGGGGGACCAGGTTTTCAGATTTGGAAGGAACAAATCAAAAATGTTCTTGAAAATGAAGGGCTCTGGGAATTAGTTCAAGGAACTAGTTCAAGTGGGGATGCAGTCTCTGTGGCTGCAAGAAGAAGTTCTACCTCTGGAAAGTCTGGTGAAACTTCTGAAGAGTCTGGTGAAGTAGACTAAAGTAAAAGTGGTAAGGATGAAGTTGTTAAACTTCGTGAAGCATATGGTATTTTGACCAGCAAAGTTGGGGCTTCAATTTTGCTTAAGATAAGGGGAAAGTCCCCTAGTGATATTTGGAAGTTCCTGCTCAAAAACTATGAGGAAAAAACGTCATCTCAGATTGATGTTCTTGATAAAGCACTTAGGATGCTAAGGGTAAAAGAAGGTGATGACTTACCAAAGTTTTTCTCTAAGTTTGATAACATTGTGGCGGACTTAGAAGGTCTTTGGGGTGTTCTTGTTGAACGACAAAAAAATTATTGCATGTGGCAAGAGCGGTTGAGGGGAACAAGCGGTTGTCAACTCTTATTAGGAATGTGGCCAAAACCGAGAGGCGGCGAGAAGAAATGATTCGAACGAGTTTGAACAAAATAAGGTATTGTATGATGATGACATTGAAGATAATGTTGAAGTGTTGTATGCGGTAAAGGCAAAAGCAAAGTTTTCGGGAAAAAGTGCTAAAGATAAGAGTGAAATAGGTCCTTGTTTTTCCACCGCAAAAGCAAAAGGGCATTTAAAGATAAGTTGTCCTAAATTGAAAGAGGTTGAGTGCTTTAACCGTGGAGGCGCAGAGGTCACTTAATAAACAAGTGCTCAAGCAAAAAATGAATAGAGGCGACCAAGTAGAGGAAGAAATTATTCTAGAGGTCGAGGAAGAAATCTTGATACACAAAGGTCTGCTTGTAAATTTGGTGCAAGATATTGAAGAAGAATCAAGTGAAGAGGATGAAGATCTTTGAGGTAAGTAATTATGACATTTTGGTTGTTTCAAAAGAAAAATCTAATAATGATAATGAAATGTTAATATTAGATAGTGGAGCGAGAAAAATCCGTGACCGGTTTCAAATAAATTATTCAAGGAGGAAAAAGAAGGAAGAATTAAGCATATCAAGTTAGGAAATGGGAAGTTGCAAGATGTTCAATGCACGGAATGTTAGAATTGTTTGACCTTCAAGGGAAAGCGAAGAAACTTGAAGGATGTTTTGTGTGTACCTTCACTAGTCGAAATTTAATTTCATTTGCCGCTTAGTAGACATGGATTACACATTTGTTTTTTTGACAAGTGTCAATGTAAAGTGCTTTTGAATAATGAGATCAAATTTCTTGGAAGAAGATTTGGCAATTTGTTTGCATTGGATAGTGGTTGTTTGCCCAAAGTTAATTCTGTTATGATTCCGGATATGGACACTTGGCATCCGAGGTTATGTCATGTTAATCATAGCACCATAGATACTATGATTAAACAAAAATAATCAAAGCAAAAATGAAGTTGATGAGCCAAGAATCTGCCTAGGTTGCATGCTAGGAAAAACATGCAAGATTGCCTTTTAAAAGGGCAAAGAGAAAAACCAAAGGGGTGTTGGAGCTAGTGCATACAGATCTCTGTGGCCCTCTTAATGTTAGAGGAATATCAGGAAAAAGGTATTTCATTACCTTTATTGATGACTTTAGTAGAAAGACAACATGCATGTGTCTTAAAACTAAAGATCAAGCCTTTGAGGCGTATAAAATGTTTGCTCTTAAGGGAATTAGAAACAGGAAAAAAAGTGAAATGTATTCGATCTGACCGTGGTGGAGAGTTCATGTCATCTGAGTTTATCAAGTTTTGCAAGGTAAGGGGAATAAAGAGACAGTTTACATGTAGTTTTTCTCCACAAACTAATGGCATTGCTGAAAGGAAAAATAGGACAATTTTAAATGCTGTCAGAGCTATGATAAAACACATAGGGCTACCCAATTATTTGTGGGAGGAAGCTGTCTTAACAGCAGTGAAAGTTCAAAATATGTTACCAAATAGAGCTGTCAATGGAATGATCCCAGATGAGCTATGGTCAGGAGTTAAACCAAACTATGAGACACTGAGAGTTTTTGGTTGTCTAAGCTTTGTTCATGTACCAAAGCAACAAAGGTTAAAGTTAGATGATCGAGCAAGAATAGCCTTTCTTGTAGGATATGATCAAGAATCCAAGGCATACCGATTATTTGATCCACAAAGGAAAAAGTTTTTGATCAGTAGAGATGTGACGTTTGACGAATCTCAATCTTATAAAAACATAAAGTTTTTCTCTGTTAATCCTAAAGAAAAGGAAGTTCAGAAATTGAATACGAACTTTATTGATGATGATGATGAGCAGGATGTCAACAAACTCTCCTCTCAACAAGTTGGTCTTTGAAGACGCTTCTTGGATAGTGTGGCGGATACTATAGAAAAGGAGGTAACACAACCAAAAGGCTGGTAGAAGAACTGCACTCGGATCTTGCAACAAGAGGCTAATGTTGATCATGAAAGATTTGGAAGAGATAACACAGGTAGAAGGAGGAGAATACAAAGTGAAGCAGCAGGTGTAAACCTTATTGAAATCCTTGCCTTGCTGGATACTGAAGTACCAAAATCTTATAGAGAAGCTATAAGTGTGGTTGATGCAAAAGAATGGAAAATTGCCATGAATGATGAGCCGGATGCATTTAAGAGAAACGAGGGGCGTATGAGCTTGTAAACTTACCCGAAGGTAGACATGCACTGGGGTGTAAATGGATATTTAAAATCAAGCGAGGAGTACAACCTCACTCAATTAAGTATAAAGCTCGATTAGTAGCCAGGGATATACACAGAAGAAGGGAATTGACTATGAGGAAACTTTTTCCCCTATAGTAAAAATGACAAGTATCGGGGATGTTGTTAGCAATAGCAAATGCAAAAGAATTTTGAGGTACATCATATGGATGTCTCTCCTTTCTTTGAATGCTGACTTGGAGGAGGATATCTTTATGATGCAACCTCCTCGGCTTTGAGCAAGGGAAAGATAAAGTGTGGAAACTTAAAAGGTCGTATATGGGATTTGAGACAGTCCACCAAGACAATGGTATATTTGCATGGACTCATATTTAAGGGAACAAGGTTTTATAAAACTAAAGGATGATGGAAATATTTATTTATTTAAGGATGGGAATGAAGTATGCTATATTGCATTATATGTGGATGACAATGTGATGGTTAGTAGCAATCTTGATGTGCTACAAAAATGCAAAGACATTCTCAAGAATCGGTTTAAAATGACAGACTTGGGCTTAACTTAAAAGTTTTTAGGAATTGAAGTCTTGAGAGATAGAGACAAAAGCAGTTCTTACTTTGACACAAGGTGAGAATATTGTAGGCATGCTCAAAAGATTCAATATGGAAGATTGTAAGGTGGTAAAAACTCCCATGGTTCCAGGTAACAAACTATTCTTGAATTTGAATGATGATAGGTCAGAAATGGAAAACATTTCATATCAAGAGTTAGTTGGCTGCTTACTATATTTATTTAGCTGCACAAGACCCGATATTTCATTTGCAGTCAATATTCTAAGTAGATACTGTCATAACTTTGGAAAGGAGCACTGGCAGGCAGCTAAGAGGGTTCTAAGATATTTGAAAGGAACTGTAGATTATGGGATACAATTTAATTCTGATAACATGGAGTTGCTATCATACTGTGATTCAGATTGGGGTGGAGACCCTGATGAAAGAAAATCAACTTCAGGAATTATTTGCATGCTAGGAGGAGGGCCCATCTCATGGAAATGCAGGAAGCAAAAGGCAATAGCACTGTCATCTGCAGAAGCAGAATATGCAGCTGCAACCCTTACTGCTAAGGAAATAGTATGGAGTGAAAGGTTGCTACAAGAAATAGGTATAGAGCAAAGAAAACCTTTGAAATTGCTTTTCCACGGCGGTCTCGATTGCATAGGAATGACGAAAAAATCCAATACAACATGAAAGGACCAAGCATATCGAAATGGAGATGCATTTCATAAAGGGATTTAGTGAAGAAAAGAATCATTGAACGCAATATGTTCAAACCGAAATGCAGGTTAGCGATATTTTGACAAAGGCTTTGGCGAGTTAAAATTTAGTAGATCGAGACATATGATCGATTGCAAGGAAAAATAACATGAAGGGAAAGTGTTAAATGGTATCATGTTATTTGGGAGACCTATGAGAAGCAAAGGGCGATAGGTCAAAGTCAAAGTCAAAGTCAAAGTGGCGGGCACCCCCACCCGGTGTTCTTTGGGGCTCGCTAGAAACACACAGACACCCCCGCCCGCCACTTAGGGTTTGCGTTGACCAGTCAAAGTCAAAGTCAACTAGGGCCGATTTTTAAGGAAGGCAAGTCTATCTACTCCTGATTTTTAGGCAAGTTGGAGAACTTTCTATATGAAGGGGATGAACAATTTGACAAGTGGATGCACCCGGATTGGAAGGCAAATATGAAGATAAATACTGGAGTAAGGCATAGACAGGAGGGCTTGCAGGCCGAGATATGAAGCAGGAGATTGTTTGAGCGCCTGATTGATCTTGTTCTCAGTGTATTGAGTATCAGTTTATTGAATACATTATCTTCAAATTCTAACAAATTCTTCTTCATTGCTACCTTCTTTGCATACAATCTCTGCCTCTGATCTCTCTTCCTTGCTGCATCAATGGCTCTGTAAAGTGAACGGGGAGAGGAATTGGGTTTCATCTATCCCGGATTTCTGTGTATTGCAAAATTGGTGAGGGCAAATTGTTGAATTTCGGTTCAGGCAATTCTTGGAAACAATTAGTCCCTTCATTTTGCTTGAATTCAAGATGGGTTAGCCTGCCATCCACGAATATGGCGGGCTATAGGCATTCATGTTTCCGGCACCAAACAAGCTCATGATGCTCTCAGCGTGTCATTTGACGGGTGCGCACCCTACATGTCAATTGATCAATCACGCATGTCGTGTTTAAAACACGCCAATTTTAAGCACTTGTAAGCGGCGTCCGGATGGTGATTTCTGCTACCCAGTACCGATTTTGCACCCAGATAGCATCACCCTTGGGGTGGAAAATAATTTAAGCATCACCCAACGGGTGGTCAAAACTGAACAAAAACATATAAACAATAGACGAACTCAAGATAACGTATAAGGACGGGTAGGGTGGGAAGCAATGGACAAGGAAAGCTGTGAGAAGACGCCGATAACAAGCCACAAGAAGGACGAGCACCTATATAGCTGCTCGTCCCATCCCAGAATAACGATCTGAGGGCTCGGATCGATGCTATTCTGGGAAGGGGTTTTGCAAAGGACACAAAACCGGCCGACTACCAGAGAACTTCCTTACCTACAAGCCCAACCGACGGGAAACGTCTAAATGTCGAGCAACATCGAGAGGGAGAGACTATGTGCACGAACATAATAAAGCGTACATGCTGAGGCAGAAGAAGAAGAAAGGTGCGAGGACGTGGGCTTGACGAGAGGTAGATTGACGAGCCAAGGACGGTAGAGGTAAAACAACGAAGGTTGGAAGGTTAAAAAAATTTTGACGAAAAAAGATATTGCTGCCGAGGCCGAAGTAATCGACGAGAAAGACATACCAGGATGATGAAGAGAGGCAAAAAACAGCCGTGACGACGAAGGGGAAAGCAGGGAGATATGAAACAGAATGTAGACAACACCAAGCAACAAAGCGGCGGAATATAGCTATAGAAGCCGTGAGGGTGGATGGGGCGCGGGAGGAAAACACCAAAGGGAAAGTAGAGGAGGAACAAGGGAACCTCCTGGGGGGTAAATAAGCGAGAGGTCGCTGCCACAAGACAACATAAAACCACGTTAAAGGTAATTAAATTGACAACAAAAAATATCAAGAGCCACATGACGTCAACATCCCGGAAAGGGGTCAAACTATAAACCAGATAAAGGAAGATGAATATCAAGAGTGCCAATGAAAGGTAGTGATATGATCAAGGAGCTAACAAGAACAAAGGGTTAGCAAAAAGTGTGTAAACTGCCCAAGGTTGTAAGAACAATATTGAAAAGACCAAACTAAGAACATGAAATGTCAACAACAGCCAATAACATAAAAAGCAACTTCTCGAAGCTTACCAGATGCATGACAAACACCAACAGAATGATCCAGCTCAGAGCAATGTCAAGAAGAAAAATGAGGTTGACATCAACAAGAAGTCTAAAGCAAAGAGGTTCATAAGGTTGTGAAATGGGTGGAACAAGATGAGGAGAGCGAAAGTGCTAAGGTCTAGTTCAGGGTAGCATTGGAGAAATGGGTGGTGATGTCAGAAGACAAATAATACCATATGCGTAAAGCCATGAATAAAGATCCCAATAGGAAACATACTTTGGCAAACGAGGGACGAGATTGAGGAAGAGGATGTAGACATGTTAGCACCGATCAAAAGGAAGGTCAAGAAGGAAATTGAGACGAAAGTTAATTCGGATCACAACGTAAAACGAAAAAATGAGGCTTAAGTAGTCAAAAGTGAGGTTATGGCTAATGAAAAGGAAGAGATGGAGGTCAAAGTGCCAAGGTGGGGGTGGAGGGCAAGGAGGCCAGCCATATGGTAAAAAAGGACAAATGAAAACATAATGGCTAGGTAACATGACAGATTATTAATAAAGCGAGTGCCATACATATGGTCTGCTATGAGAAAGCAACGGAAGTAATGATAAAGGGACCAAAAACACAATGACGACGTGAAGTGACATATTAGTAGTAAAGCTATCCATGTGAGCTACGAAAAAAATTGAGGTGTTAGATGGAGTGGGCC
Source organism: Isoetes taiwanensis (assembly GCA_021234155.1). Taxonomy (NCBI): domain Eukaryota; kingdom Viridiplantae; phylum Streptophyta; class Lycopodiopsida; order Isoetales; family Isoetaceae; genus Isoetes; species Isoetes taiwanensis. Next base: position 271,909 of record JAJEKV010000307.1, on the reverse strand, counting down.
CAGTCTGTCAATGGCACTGTGTCTCATGAATGAGGTCGAGTCATATGCATGGTTAAGAGGCCTATGTGGAATGATACAAAATAAGACAACTCGTGATAAACATTAAAAAACTTACTCTGGACAAATAAATGGGCATATCTAGAGATGACAAATCCATAACATAACATATCAAGAGGTCAGGATTACCAGGACAACAAAGGAAATACTTTAAGACCAAGTATGAAGCAAAATGCCCAACAAAAGGTTAGCAAAACTGAACAAGAACTCGCAACAAAATGTAAACGGATACTAGACAAATCCACTCGCAAATCTCGATGCAAAAAATGACAATCCAATACATGTATATATGGAAAATTGGTGTAGAAACAAACTTGAAATAGAGCCAATGACCGTAAACCAATAGAAAAGATGTAAAAGAAGTATGCAATGCGACATGTGAAGAAGCCAAATATAGATCACCGAAGAGAAGCAATATGAGACCCAGAATATAGGAAACAAAGAACTAGGCGAGCAAAGAACTAAGAAAAAATTCGATGAAGCTCATCAAAGGAAAAGAAGGCATGCTCCCCCTTGATACTCAAAACTCAATGTCCATAAGGTACATTATACATGTCCACAAAGATATAGCTCAAAGTTGCAACATACAACCCATGTCAATAGCATCAAAAATCATAACGCCGGAAGAACATTAAGGACAAATCACCCAAATGACATAATGAACCCACAACATATTGTAACGGCTACCAAATGCATCACAAATAAGCTAAAAAAGTCCATGTCCCAAATGAAAACAACAAACAATAAATTACCTTATGCGCACCTTTGAGGTTCCCTAAGAACGTAAAAAATCCCCGCATATAAAGTGGGCTGGTTCCCGAGACAAATGGAAGAGTAAGAAGACGACGATTGCCATGATGAATGAAGTGATCCAAGAAATAACTATTGCAAAAATCGCATCCCAATGCTAGTTGAAAAATAGGAGGAGCAAAAACAAATTGTGTGGAATGTAACCTTAGACAAAGAACCCTTGAATACATGGAACCCTTGAATACATGGAAGGAAATAGGTTTGAGACCCTGTTAACCAACGAAGCTCCAAACTATATGAAACCCAATTGAGAAAACCTAGGACATATATCCCTACATAGTCTAGAATAGTGAGTTCAAAACTTCAAGATAAATAACCAATATCAGTAGAATAAAAACAGTTCGAAAAAATTAGAAAGATACCCACATGCATGTATCCAGACAAAATTGAATAAGCCAACCAAAGGGACTCGGTGAAAGAAAAGGTTCAAGTGAATACTTACAAATGAATAAGTGTAAGTTAAGGAAATGATAGCTGGTTATAGGTAGATATATGGCATGTTAACAAACTAATGGTGAAGATAAGGAGCGGTAATGTATTGTCAGTGAGGCATAGGGGTACAGGCGGCTGCATGGCAAAAATTAACCCCTGGGAAGCAAGTCGTTCTAGACACAAGTACCTTGAAGAACACAGGCAAACTACAACGGTGGAGTTTGAGCTTGCAAAAGTTCCATCCCTATGGGAATGGCAATAGGCCAATGGGAGTGTTAGTGAAAAACATCGAACAAAGCCAACCGAATGAAAATATCATATCACCTCGAGCTCATTTTCTAACTAGAAGATGAAAAAAGATAAGACCTCCAAGAAACGACAGATGTCTATAGAAGAAGAATGGAGCGTTCTGATCACAATACAAGTCCCAAAAATAAAAACCGCCATTAATCTAGCAACAACAGTGTATCTCCGATGTGCACAATGATGGTCCACCATAATAATGCACAAAAAATCATACAAATCAATTTTTGAAGCACGACAATATGTGCCATGCAACAAGGAAGGAAATGCCCAAGAGAATGCAACAAGTTAACTCCAACAAATGAAAAGAAAACAACAGTATTAGAGGGACTGAGTGGCGATCGAGTTTAAAGTCGAGGTTGAGGTCAAAGGCATAAAAATTGAGAAAGCAATATTAGGCAATGACGAAAATGAAAAAGGCTAAACACAAAAACAGTACACTAAAGTCAGAGTCGAACGGAGGGTTAGAAGGATGACTTGAACCAAAACAAGATGTTTCTCACCTAGAAGACCAAGATGAATAGCCGAAGATGGCATGGATCTAGCAAAAGAGAGGCTGAAAATGAAAATAGTAAGATGGCGATGCTCACCCAGGAAAAGGTCAAAAGTGTGAGCTAAGTCAAAGGGAGTTATGGCCAAGGATGTTAGAGGAGATGGAAGTCAAGAAAACCAAGAGCAAGGTGGGATGCAACGAGGCTCGCCACAAAACAAAGTGATTAAATGAAAAGAATGTATTAGCAAAGGCAATTGTAACAAATATCTAAGGACCATGTTAAAAAACCATAGATACATGGAATGAAACAATTATTCGACTAAGAAAGTCCCAAATTGACGTGAAACCACCTTGAAACATGGAAAAAAGAATGTAGAAAAGAGATGTCTGTATCTAGGCAAAATTGGCAAGCCAACATATGATGCATAAAAATGATTCCAAAGACAATGACCCAAGAGACGCTTAACCAAAGGAATATCAGAGATACACCAGAGGTAGAAAACTGCTGAAGCAACACTTTTTCTTCAGAAAAACCAAGTTACTAGAAGAAAAAACTCCCAAAGTCTGAATCAGGTAATGGGGCACCATAAAATTGAAATTTAATGTGGTAGCTTGGATTAGTTAATTTGAAGACAAGGCAACCCAAACTATACTTTGAGAAAAATGATGATGCTCGTTAAAGACCAAAAACACCACAAGTACTCCAGACTAATAAATGCGAGGCATTGTCAATTCAACCTCAGAGCACAAACAATAGACCAGAGAAAATAAGAGAGCACCACAAGAGTTAAAATGGAACACTTGCAATCCCCAAAAAGCTTTGGATTAGTGAGGTTCAATATCAAGCAACACAAGCTATACATGGAGAAAAAATAAAGATGGGTTGCAATCACAAAAAGAAGAACCAACTCGATGCATGAATTCAATGGTTTGAGAACGTAGGGTATTGAAAAGAGGAACAAATGCAAGAGAAATGAGATGAACTAGGATAAATTATAGATCAAATGAATATTGGCAAATGATCATGCATATCATAGAGTCGAAGGTTCCAGTAAGCACAAATGAGAATGATGAGATGCCAAACCCATAATTAAATGCAAATACCAAACCCAATCCCCATGAACAATGGTCAAAAATAATTATGTAGGCATCTAACATAAATGACTTGAACAATGGTCAGAATAAAATTGTTAGCGAAGGAAATGTATATGATTAAGAGGGCTAAGTGTGGACGAACCCAGAGCCGCGAAACAAGTTCCTCATTCGAACATTTAAATGTAAAAAAAAAATTGGAAAACACAAATCGTGAAGGAAACACAAACCTTGAAAGACGAAGAAGGCAGACCGAGGTGAAGGTGAGACGGAGGTAGTCTACCCAGCAACGAGTTTAAACAATTAAAATAAGTTTAGACAGTTAAAAGTCCCAAGGTTCGAAATAAGTGTAAGAAGAAACAAACTAGGAGGGATGAATGTAACCCGCTAATGAAGAAAGGCAACGGAATGGAGAAAGGATTAGGCCGGCCGGATCAGGGAGAAAGGGAAAAAGCTTAGGCCAGAGATTAGGGATGGCAGAAAGAAGCGAGAGCAGGGCAGATCGTGAGCCAAGGAGCAGATCTGTGAGAACAGGTTAGAGATGGTTCGTCATCAAAAAATTTCCTCCTGTGCTACATGCTCGATATATCCATGCTCTGTTCTGTAACTATCTTCGCCAAACAACCATACTTCGTTCAAATTCTTCACGAGTCTTGTCTTGTAGGTTCTGGAAATGCCATTCGAATCTTGAATACTAGATCTGTAGACTCAAAAGAGGCAAAACAGCCCCCTTTGTTGCTTGGTGCAGACCCTTTGGTTCAGGATAAGCAACAACAAATCGATTGTGCTCAGCCCCGTCCATCACCAGTTCAAGATCTGCAAAAGAAGATTAACGCAAACATCCAAGTACTTTTCCTTTTCCCTAGTCTAGCATAAGGCAGATTTCTTTCAAATCATAGCAGCAAAGAAACACAGAAGCAACACAAGTTTATTTCTTCATGCATGCAGATCATATTGTGAACCATCCTGAAGACAAACAATGGCTCAGCATAAGCTCTATTTGCAAGCTAATTGAAGGCGAGAAAACCGCGGTGAGAAGGGGCATTTGCTGGGTAAACACAGGCAGAAAAAGAAGGCAAAATGCGCTGCAAGCCATGCAAATTCAGCTAGATATGATGCCAAACTAGATGAAATTCAGAGAAATACTACAGATTCATAAAGAGAGAAGACCCAATCGTGAATCCAGCCAAAAAGCACTAATCAGAGCTAGATTATGCTCTAGCTTCCAAATCGATGGAGCAGCTGTAAGAAATCAACAGAGAAGAAGAACGAGAAGATATCGGCTTAACAGTGCCATTGCAGCTCCTTGCTTGTTGGAAAAAGCCAGACCTTCCACAATGAATTGCATGTTAGAAACTGTTACAAAGATGCAATATTAAACAAAGAGTCCAGTTTTTAAGATCTCCATAGGCTGGATAACAACGATTGGATCAGGCTTTTGTATATGGATGCCCATGCACAGTCCGAATGCATCAAAACAGAAAGAACAAACTGCAAAAAGCAATAGAAGATTGTGGAAAATTTACAATAGACGCTAAGAATGCTGAAACCTGCAAAAAAAACAACGGAAGATTGTTGAAAATTGATATAATCTACATAAGCCAGTAAATATTGTATCATCCCTTTTTAATGGATTCGCCATGTGCGAACTCGAAGGCATTAAATGTAAAGGAAAGTAATGAATCTTAAGGATTTGATCACTCCTCCATGCATGATCATACCATAAGGACGAGAAGGAGATAGAAACTAATGAAACATCTGATGGCAAGAAGAAGCTTTTGAAGGGAAAGAAGAAGAAGATTCATTGAAAAGAAGGAGAAACAAAAGGGAAATGAGAAGATTCATTGAAAAGAAGTGGGAAAACAAAGAGTGGGTGTAATGGAGGGAACCAAGAAACGGGAAGCAATGGACAAGGAAAGAGTGCTGTGAGAAGATGCCGATAACGAGCCACAAGAAGGACGAGCACCTCTAAAGCTGCTCGTCCCATCCCAGAATAACGATCCGAGGGCTCGGATCGATGCTATTGATTTTACCTTAAGCCATTCCTTCCCAAAAATTCTGTCTTTCTCTAGAATTCTCTTGCTCAGGACAGCCCGATTGGGTGGTGAGCTTACCCCTTGGAGGCTGGACTTTGTTATTTGATTTATCTTTTGATTGTTGTTCTTACTCAGAGATTATTGTTTTGCCATAACATTTTGCATTCGTATCAATTTTGGTATCAGATCTTCTTGATTCTCAAAACCAATCCCTTGGATATGTCTACCAATCGCTTCGGCATACCTGATCAGCAATACAACCAACTATTAGCAATGCCAATTATATAGCAGACCAAATGGTTATTCCAGCCTCTTCCAATCAAGCAGAATGCTAAAGATTGCTGGAGTATTTGTGTTAGCCTATAAATTTCTACCTAAGCCTCCCATGCTAATCGATGCACCACAGGATCTGCAGCAATTTGCAGCACTGGTCAACGTACAAAAATCTTCAATTGCATCATCATGTAAATGGTTGGAAAAGTTACAGGTCTACCTACCTTCTCCGGTGAAAAGAGAAACATGCCTGCAATTTTTGGATTTTCTACAGAAAAACAGAAGCTTCAAGCCATGGATAAATATTTGATAGATATGTCTAGAACTCGATGGCAATGAATAAAAATAATGGATCCAAAGATTTTGACATGGAAAAGCTTTAGAAAAGCTTTCAAAGATTATAACCTGACTGCCAATTATCATAATGGCATCAAAAGGGAATGGGACCTCTTCAGGCAAGGCGACAATGATTCAGTCTATCAATACACATTCAAATTCCAGTACCTGTCTACTCAAATTGACAGATTAAATGAAAGAGAACTGCTACACAAGTATATAGTAGGGCTTAAAAATTCTTTGTATGCAGAATTGAGTTTTTGTGGATCCTCAGACTTTAGAAGAGGCCATAAAGAAAGCTATTGCCGTGAAAAGAAAGTTAAATCCTGATTCTATAAATTGTAGTATATGGGATGGATATGATGATGATAAAGACAACGACGAAACAAGCAATGTTAAAGCAAGCAATAACAAGAACTCACACAAAGGGAACAAGAGATCTATACCAAGCATGGGAGATAATCAAGACCAAGCTCGGAAAACAAGGTGGGACAATCAACTTGACCGAGCTTTGTCAAAGAAAAGCGAATGTTTTTATTGCGGAGGACCACATCTTAAGGTACATTGCCCGAAATTAAATGCAAAAAGAGACCAAAATGACCGAGGCAATCGAGGAGAATGAAGGGATCAAGGTAGAATAGAATATAAATCAAATCCTCGTTCTAGTGGACCCCTAGCCAAAGTGTTTCAAATAGAATAGAATAGAATAGAAGAACTTCCGCTTGAACCAAGCACTAAGATAAAAAAAAAAAAAAAGTTGCATTTGCGGATGAAGTTCAAAAAGAGAAGGCGAAGTTGCAGATTGCCTACTTAAAGTAGTTTAGTTAAGTTGTTAACTAAGTATGTAGCTCCGTAAAGGAGGTAGATGAATTTCTAAGAAAATAATTTTGTTTGTAGTAAACTTTAAGACAACAATTATGGCTGCAACATATTGATCTAGTTGTCCATTATTATCATATATATTTAAAAAAAAAAAAAAAAAAAAAAAAAAAAAAAACTTTTTAGCCTAAAGGGCTGGACATGATTATTTCTAGTTGTGGATTCAACCAGGGTTGCAACCATGGACTTGGTTGTATTAAGTTTGCCATATAATTTCTTGATCGAGGACGATCAATCCTAGGAAGGGGAGGAATTGATATGGTGATGCTTAGGGGAGTGGTTGTGGGGAGCAAGAGAAAGAGAAAGAGAAAGAGAGACATAAATATCTATGTCTAACCTTGCAACCAACATGTCTTGAATAGCTAATGCGAGATAAATTTTAAACTAGCGTGAATTTCTAAGAGTTAATATTGAAAGTTAATAAAAGGCAATTTTTATCTAATATAAGGTTTTAAACCTTTAGGAAAATGGAGGCACCTTTCTAATGAAACATCGAATCTTTTAATAGCCTAGATCACTATTATGTTGGGGGTGTTGACAGATGGAGGCGGGGGGGAGCATCTAGGAGTGGACAGTTTGCGACTATGGAATATATGGGGTCTTCTAAATATGTCACGCTCTAATGCCTGCTCCTTGCTTATAACCATGTACAACACAAAATAAGACCATAATTATGCATTTCCTCCAATTTGAAGAATTCACTATCAATCCAAATATGCTCCATATTGCTTCAAAAACAAAATATGGGCATTACTTTCCGCATCACATTGACCAACTTATAAACTCATTGAAACGTACCTAGAATCCAGTTCAATCTGCAGTTGGATGATCACTGATCATTTTGAGCCATACAGTTTATGTTTATATACTGGTGGCTCTGACGCTTTGCGAGCCACCAATTGTCTACTTGGTCCGCTCAAGCTGGGACTGAGTTCATTTGGAAATTTCTTGGCTCCATTTTATTAATGTTTATCCTTTTCCATTTCAGGGCTATATCTCAGAATGGTATATGTACACCTATTTACAAATGTTTCTCCATGAATGACCATGATGATGCCTGATGATGATGATGATGATGATGATGCCTGATGATGATGATGATGATGATGATGATGATGATGATGATGATGATGATGATGATGATGATGATGATGATGATGATGATGATGATGATGATGATGATGATGATGATGATGATGATGATGCTTCCACAACTTCTCAGAGCACCATCTGTGCATGACTTGGCATTATACATACTTGAGGTTCTAGATAAACGTCTGCAATTACTGAGCCCTCAGTAGTCATTATCTCTGCTTGTCTAGTATCATCATTACTGCAAAGGTTTTTCCCTTGAAAACCTTTCGAGGCAGGGGTTTTTTAATCCTAGTAGTAATGATTGTACTAGCCCATTGTATGGGTCCCATGACCTATTGGTCTCCGTGGACGTTAAAAAAACTATTCTATTCTATTCTATTCTATTCGTCGAACCTAGGTTAATTAATAATTAACCTAGTAGTTATTAATCAATCAACTTGTCTTTGTAGAACCTCGTAATACTTCAATTTGAATAGATCTTTGCAACTTAACTTCAATACTCAAATTTTCAACAACCTAGTCAATATTCTGCAACTTTAACGCCCTCCAATTTCTCATGTTCACATAACAAGTTATGATATGATCAAATCTAAAAAGGAGTGGAACTGCTGTAAAATCAACAGCGAGCGGTAAACTCCACTTTGGAGTATGTGAACTGGGTTTGCAAAAATGTTCAGCGAGAGCTCCAATAGAGGCTAGACTGGTATGTGTGGGTAAGCCTTTAAAAAATTTTGTTGTTGAAGTTAAGGTCAGGTCATGGGGTCTGATTGGTTGCATTAGGCATGAGGGTATAAGGCTGCAACTTCTTAAGACCGACCCCAATATGCTCTATTTTTTTTAATTCAAAATTCGTTTGTTCATTATTCTTATTTACATGCATTAAATTTGGTCGTATCAGAGTTCCATTGCTTAATCAAGTGGCCAGAAGTATGTTGTTGCTGGAAGAACTTGCTGGGGTATCTTGTTGTTTTCGCGGAAGTTATTGTGAGAACTTAATCGAGTATTGGTGCAGTATCTTGTTTTCAAAACTATGGATAACTTTGATAATGCTGACGCTTTGTTTTATCAAAGTAACTTGTTTGAGTAAAACTTGAATGTTAACTATTTTCTTGAGCAGTTCGTAGTTGGACTATTTCACCAAAGTAACTTGTTTTTGAAAACTTGAATGTTAACCATTTTCTTAATCAATTTGTAGTTGAAGTAGCGGGTGATTTGTAGTTCAAGCTCCTTAAATATACCATGTATCATTGTGTAGAGAATTTTACGTACAATTGTTATTCCAAAAAATTGGAAAGCACATATGTGGCAACTGAAAATACAGAAAAAAAAAAAAAAAAAAAAAAAAAAAAAAACTAACAGTAATGCAGGCTTTGGGTAAGGTTGGTACTTAACCAGGTTGGAGTTTAGTAGATGAAGAAAAAGAGGTTTGGCATGAAGTAATCCGTGCTTTCAAGAATACAGCTCTATTGATTGCAATTTGATGAAACTATTATAAACAAGAGAAGCTTGAATTAAGATTGTTGATGATGCCTATGAATATAAGACAATATATAGCACAATAACAGAGGGTTCCAGGAGGATTTGATATAGATGTAAAAATGACAACTCCTAAACTATAGACCATATCCCTAAAACAATTGAATTAGTTGTTATAAAAAAAAAAAAAAACATGGATTTAAGATAAAAAATAATCATGTTAGCTCATGGGTTATATTGATCATAGTCGTCTTATTAGAATATTGAGTTATTTGGTAGAGGTTCGAGCCCCCATATTTTATATTCTAAAAGCTTATGCGAAGCCGTATAGAGGCTCGATATTCCATCAATACGTTAAGCGAATTCGTATTCCATATTTTAAAATCATAGGTGCCCACAATCGTAAATGACTATAAGCGAAAAGAGAAGTGCCTAGAGGCTCCAACATACGGTCTGGACCGTAAGATCGACAGATCCGATGACTGTGGTAGACTAGGGTGCACCTCGTTTGAAAGAATTTTGTAAGATGGTAAATGTGGATGTGCTAAATATTTGTTGGTTTGTTTGCTTAGTGGATGAAAATGCCACTAATTTGAGTATGCAATTTTGTTGTCTACTTTTAGTTGAATTTAAGTGTTTTTTGTTTTACACATAAAAATTGAATGGCCATAGCAATTGTCGCAATCATATTGATAATAATACGACTAGTTATTTTTCTAGTTCATAAAAAGATATAACCTTTTCAAATAGTGACTCCAAATATCAGAAACCAAATCTTCAAAAGATGCACAGTAAAATAGCATCATTTCAAATAGCACATGAAATAGAGATTAATCATACAACTATACATACAAGGGTTGGTTAGAAGCTCAAGCTAGCTAAGTACTAACTTGTATCTTGGCTAGAGACATTGAGTCATTGACTCTTAAGGTTTCCATGTAGCTGGTCTGATTAGGGATGAACAAGCAGCTCCTCCTTCATCAAATCCTCCCAATTCGATTTGGGGTAGAATTGGCATTGGAGGCCCACTTGGTTGCCTCTCAGATGGGCAAGTAGCCTGGGCTAATGGGGTTGGTCCAGGTGGCCTTGCCTTAGTAATAATTAGCTAAGCAATTAGTTATTATTGAATCTAGTCGAATGTTGCGCCTCTTTCATATTTTTGGTACTGAAATGAAAACATTAAAAAAGAATTATTATTTTTTATCTTTACTCGAATAATAGGAAAAAAAGGGGTATTTTCGCCATAGAGCCAAGGAAATTAATATGTATTCAAAATTCCAAATTCTCCAAAGTATAGGGCAAATAAAATGCATTTTTCTTCTACATAAACACTATACTCCAAACATTATGTACACTCTAGGTATTTTGCATTAAAATTTTAGCTTAGGACTAGTATTCAAATCAGCCATTATTTTAGATCAATTTTGTTTCTCCAACAAAATTTCAAAGTAGGCCACAAACACCTAGGTACAACACATAGCTTAGATTTTGGTTCCCTTGACTTCCTTACAACTTAACTGATTCATGTAACTCAAGGATCCAAACTGTTTTCTACTCCATAGTTATGGTTGTTTAACCACATAAACATGACTTCATCATAAGCATTCTTAATACTTTGCAAGAGTCTACTAATCAAGATACATATGCTAAGTATCAAACATTGGTAGCATAATGCAAATAATTCAAGAAGAAGTTGATTGATGTTGTTGTAAAACGCCACGGCACCACCTCTGGTGCATCAAGCAAAATCAGAATCTATATCTAAGGACCCGCCAAAATTTGGAGAAAATATGGGTATGAGAGCGTTGTTGCTGTAAAAAGCCATGACACCACATTTGGTGCAGAACAAGCAAAATCAGAATCTGTATCCAAGGACCCACTGGAATTTGGAGAATATGTGGGTATGAGAGCATTTCGATCTTGTCAGTGATATCAGATTGAGGAATCTAAATGGGCACTATATAAAACTTTATGGCTTAGAACACCGTTTACACCCATAAATCCCAACTGTTAGCCAATGAGGACACCTGAACTACAGACAAAGAACAACAAATATTTGAAATAGCAAGGGATTGAATGACCATTCAATTATGAAAAATATAAGCTTTAAAAATGTTGCATAGAGTGAAATACCATACATCAAGAACTAAAAGCGTAATTATATCTATATAACATCAAGAACTACATAAGAATGTTATGACCTCTAGATCTTTCAAAGTAGACGGCTACTTTTGCACAAACATCCCCATAATGAAGACACCTGTGAAAAATAGCAATATTAGTATCAATTCTAATGTTTATGTGCTTACTAGAACTATGTCATCTTACAAAGTGCATCCACAGAAAAACGCCTTAGATCCTAGCTAATAGATTCCATCTATGCGTAGCATCTATATTGACTACCTATTCAAGGTTTTGTAACCAATAAAATATACCCAAGTGATATCTATTATTGATGCAAGAAACTCATTAATAGCTTTATGTACATTAGCTGCATGTACACCATAGTCAATTCAAAGATGAATCTAGTTACAATCCAAATACTAGAGTTGTACCTCTCAGGGTTCTTGGACGGATTATACAAGCCACGTTTTCAGCACAACTGCAAGCCTTTGAAAAATGGCTGCAAAGAGTTAAAATAGATCTTGCACTCGAGACAAAACAAGTCTTCTTTTCACGATATTTATTAATCAAATCAAGGTCGGATGTAGCATTGGTGTACATGCAATTCTGATTCAGAAGTCTCTGCTACTTTCCATTCATAGGATTTAATATATTCGCAAATTTTGAAGCTGAAGTTCACTCTCCTCCAAACACAGGAGCCGGAATATAGGAATCTCAATATTTGTCCATAATTTCTTGCTATGTATATTTTCATAATTATTTACAAAAGAAAAGAGAGAGAAATTTTTAATGATTATTATTATTAAGGAAGTCTGACGCTGACGTCAGCATATCTTTAAATAAACTCTCCTTGTTCTCTTGTTCCTCCGCCACTCTTTTCTTGCGCAGATGGATGCTCCTACCCTTGGCCAATGGTACTTGGACGGTGAGCACTGGGATCCCCATGTTCCCTTCGAACTGCTCCATCCCTTCTTGCTCCAAAATATTGACTTGATTATTAACATGCAGGCGCACCCAGATTACGCTGCATTCCTCGAGTTCTGTACTCAAGATATGGTTCCGCACTGCATTCCTTTTGGCGACCCCCCCCGCCTCTATTTGGACAGGGATATGCTATGGGAGATGTTGAGGAGTGACTCTCACGGCACCAACGTGCTTAAAGAAAAACTCTGATATGCAAAGCATTCTCCTATTATTCTTCATGAGGGCTAAAGATACTTTGACGTCAGGTTTGCATTGGCCATTCTTATGGACAAATACGTCGAAGACGAAGCCTTGCCTGTAGAGAAGGGAAAGGTATCAGCTATACCGTATGAAGAGGACAATGAGCGTGTCAGTAAGGATGATTTTGTTCGCTGGAAGCAGTTAGCCGACCAACTGCCGCTGCATTGAGACCAAGACTAACGCCCTATACGAGCTTGTTGAGTATTGTATGGACGACTTCATTGACTTCAGCCCTGCCGAGTTCCCCTTCCAGGTACAGCAACTGCTTCAATTCACCAGGAGACTATAGAACCGGTTGACGTCCTCTTGCGCTTGCGACATCTTATGTTGCAAAAGGCCCCGTCACAACCACCTGAGGAAGCCTTTGTTGCTATGGAACCTCACGCTCCAGATATTCCCATGGAATCGGATGAGGACGGGGAAGATCTTTGTGACAACAGGGATCATTTGAGGGAAGAGAAGTAAGAAGATAAGGAGGAGGAAGTGACTATAGACCTCGACAAGGAGATAGCCACCTCTGTTATCCCTGAGGTTCGTGCTTTAGAAAACCATACCACCCGCTTCTTCCTTTCGGCTTTTAAGCAAGGGCAGGTCCTCTTTATTGCCAAGGATTTGGCTTCGAAGGCTGAAGCATCATGGTGGGCACTTTATGCTTTATCCACCTTAGCCGGGCATAAGAAGCTCCAACGTCGCTCGCTCGTATGTGCTCGTGCGTCGAGACATTGCTTTGGCCGCCCCGGGGCAAGATATTGCTCTATAGATGAGCAGGAAACTCCTTGTGGCCGCTCCATTGGCCACGGCATTTCCCCCAGAGATTGCATCCGCGACTTCTCTTACCATTAGCCCCGGCGTGACCTTGCTTCGTCACCGCCAACTGCCAGCGCCTCCTACTCTGATGGATGAGGATGCAAGACCTAATTCCTAATTGTATTCTCTATTATAGATGTATGGCCTTAAACCATTAAGAAATGTGTAACAAGGAATTTGGCACTTATATGCCATCCTTTAATATGACTTTTTGATATTCTATGTCTTATTCTAAAAAACCTATTCTATTCTATTCTATTCTATTTTGTCTAATAAATGACTTGTATGGAAATTATAAGTCTATAGTTGTACATCTTGCTTATCTGTATTATTTACTTGTATTTTAGATGGTGCACGTCCCCTTCCTTGGGCGACCCCCATGCAACCAGGTCGTCTACTCTAGAGCAAGAGCTCATACTTATGAAGCGTCGGCTTACTGAGCTCCAAGCCTATGTACTCCAAAACAATCCACCAGCAATACCACAGGAGTATGACCCGGAAATTCCTATTGTATCTAATCACCAGCTACCGCCACCAGTACCTGCTCCAACTACATCCACACGTTCATAATGTACACGGAGCAATTCATCATCCGATGTAAGTTCTGATTCGTCGGAGTCGTCGGATTCCTCGAAATCGTCCGAAGATCATGCCAAGTCCGTAAAAAGGACTATAAGAAGACAGTGGATTCTGCCATCACAAGCATTTGGAAGAACCGTAAGTTGGCCCAATTTTCGGGTAAAACCAGATCGGGTATGGATGCCGAATCCAGGTTAGATGAGATGCATGAGTTTGGCTAATCTTATGGAATGACAGAAAAAAATATTGGCAAGGTTGCTACCACTAACCTCATGGGGTCAGCCCATATTTGGTGGAAGGGATATGCGCGTTCTCATGGATTGACACGAGGCAGGCACTGATACAAGCTTTTTGCTAAAACATTCAAATCTCATTATGTTCCCAGAGCGCACCGTTGCTAACAGATCCAGACTTTCTACCGCCTATAATAGATGGACCTTATGGTCCAAGCATACATGGATGAGTTCATGCATTTACGGCTATATGTCCCATGGATTAATGAACGCAGGGCAATTGAAGGTTATATTGAGGGGTTATCCCCCACACGTATGAAGATGGTGTGGGCCATAGATCCAAAAACAGTAGCAGAGGCCGAAGTTAAGACCCTTAGCTTGGAGGAAGACAATCCCAAATACCAGTCACAGCGTTCCTCTACCTTTGGTCAGAACAGGAACTATACACCTTATCGGGGATGATCTCCTAGCCCAGAACCTCCTCAGCCGCCTGTACCAGAAGCAAGACAGGAAAGTCTCTTTCAATGTACCAGATAAGTCCGTTAATGCCACAGGAACCATGCGAGAGATTCTGCAAGCAATTCCAAGGGAAGCTCGTGAGCAGTTATGAAAAGACAAAGCCTATTATCGGTGTTTCTAACCAGGACATCGCATGAGAAATGCCCGATCCATATGCATATGCCGAGCTTCATTTCGCCGTCTGGTGATGATGGCGGAGGAAGGAGCTGCACTGACGATTCTGGGTTTGGTTCCTCCACCGCCATTGCTTTGCCAAAAGGAATTCGTTGCTGCAGGTCCTGCCATGTGTACGGCATCACCACCTCTATGTACAGAGCCATTGGTAGAGATCCAAGGGCTCATGTCATTTTAGATTTTTTTGTTGATAATTCAAACCGAACAGAAACAAGAAGGACCCATTAAGGTATTACAATCACCTCGCGCTGGAATTTTAAAAGTAATTTCACCACGTGATAATTTTAGCGGAAAAAAAGTATCATATTTTTGCTAAGAACCTATCGAATATGACATTGACTTGAATATAGTGCTGCAAAACAAAAGGTTCTGGCCAAACCTGTGTTCTAGGCTCTCATTTCTCAGCTATGGCGGAGATCGTGAAACTCGGATGGCGCAAATACTTGCTCTCACTAAAACGCTATCCATTACCCACAAAGGTTAGAATAGCACATGAATTTCCTTTCTAAATTTGGGACTCTCTAGAACCATTTCCAGTCTC
This sequence comes from Isoetes taiwanensis, assembly GCA_021234155.1. Taxonomy (NCBI): domain Eukaryota; kingdom Viridiplantae; phylum Streptophyta; class Lycopodiopsida; order Isoetales; family Isoetaceae; genus Isoetes; species Isoetes taiwanensis. The sequence continues at coordinate 256,426 of JAJEKV010000307.1, read as the reverse complement.
AGGAACGCCTATGAATGATCTTCTGATCTTCTTGCTTGTTGGGGATAGCCAGGAGATGAATGCGTGCATCTTAAATGCGAATATAATGATCACGTAATTTTTCTAAGAACGTGTATACTATGGCCATTTTTTAAAACAAATGAGCTAGGATTTTGAAATCCTTTATCATTCTTTTTTTCATCACTTAAGTCCACACTATTTGGAGTTTAATGTTTTTCTGCTATTAGTCACTTACTGCAGGAGCTTTAGCAGGATGCAGTGATATGATTGCACAGAAACTTCTTGGAGCTAAAAGGCTTCAGTACAGGCGTGCAATTCTCATAGCAGTAAGTCATTTGAAGACCTCTTTTTCCCTTCATATTTCCTAAGTTAAGTTTGCCATCTTAGCATCGTGATGGCAAAGTGCATGAAGATCATAAGTTGGCTGCGTCAAATTGGAGGTCAAACTATTCTTTCTGAGAGCTTAGACAATAAATCCAGTCTGCATGTGCATATCGTCTTTCAAATATGCCTTGAAAGGTTTTGGTCTGCATTTATAAATGCTGTAAACTCTGCTCCTTTTCTAAAGGGAGATCTATGGCCCAACCTTTGTTACACTATACATCTCAATTGTACATTTATGTCGTTGATAATCTTGGTTTGTTTGAATTGTTTTCAGCTATACGGGCTTCTCTATGGTGGTCCATTTGGCCATTTTTTCCATAGAATCATGGACCAGATCTTTGCTGGAAAGAAAGATCAGAAAACTGTTGTAAAGAAGGTAATTATTCCTTGTCCCGAATTTTGATTGCCATGATCATTTGGAAGACAAATTTTGTAACCCGTGTATTTTATGATTTTCTTTGCCAATTTTTTGTTTCATTGGGGACGTCATTTGCCTCATAAGGTCAAGAATTTAGATTTTCGTTTCTGAACCTCTGTCTCATAAATGCTCTTACAGGTATGTATTGAACAGCTTACTTCCGGACCGTGGAATAATCTCATGATAATGCTTTATCTTTCTTGGGTCGTTGAAGGTTGACAACTGCTTTTTTAAATTCTGGTACTTTGGGCATTCGTGAGCAATTTAAACTTAAACATACTTGCAGGACGGCCATGGACTTTTGTAAAAAGCAAAGTCGGCAGAGAGTATTCAGTGGTTCAACTTAACGCATGGAAGGTATAGCATTTTGAAGTTAGCAACAACTATCAATGTTATGGCATTTTCCTAGCTGTGAAATGAGATGAAATTAGGCATGTCTATCAGATAATATGTCTCTGCTGCTTATGTTTATGTTCTTGCAAAAAGGTATGGAACAAAACAATAATAACTATGTTTATCACCTGTAATGGATGTGATCTCAGGTCTGGCCAGTCGTGAGTTGGATAAACTACACCTATGTACCCATTCACTTGCGAGTTCTTTATAATAGCCTCGCTGCAGTTTGTTGGTATGTAAAACCCTTTAACTGCTCACCTTCATAATATAGGTCAACATGTTAATTAATAGAGATAGTAAACCTGGGTCTGTTTTACTCATCATTAACGACAATGAGGATGCATTTTTTACCCACAAAAGGATATCCTTAGGAGATAAGAAGATCGTCAAGACTGTTTCCTTACTATTCTGATTGGACTTTGACAAGAAATGTTGAATGTCTTTGTTCTGGGAAAAGGAATGATAGACAAGACAGCATGCATTCTGTATTCTATCATAGGGATAAGCTAATGTGCATATTCAGTGTCAGATCAAAAGCAATCCAGGGGGGCTGCATACGAAATCAGAAACTGTAACGGTGTTCATGGCTGTTATATATTGGAGTGTCTTTTCCTTGCTAGGGCGTTGCAAGCAGAGGCAAAGAACATGGCGCCTACATTTTTAGAAGCAAGTGCTAACATGTCTATGCTATTCTGTTAACATGTATTTATGAAGTGTATTCCAGCTTCCAGTAAGTAGCTTTACGAAAATTAAAGAAATGTCTTAGGCGTTAGACTGCTAGATTTCCTGGGTTTCTGCATTATGATGTGATTTGACCAGGTTTATTTTAATTGCAGGGGAACATTCTTAATACTGAAGACAAATGTCAAGAAAGCCAGCTAGAGATAATATCATTATTTTTGTGTGTTATATCAGCATTGAGGCTGCTTTCTTATAATAATTATAATTCATTTTCAGTTGGTAGTTGATGAATGGAATGCAACTTCAAAATCTGAAAATATCTAGACATATGTTCAGATTAATCAGTCAAGAATTCTTAAATGCAGAATTAAAATAGTCCTCACAGGAAACAAAATATTGAACAGAATAAGAATACGTTAAAGTAGAAAGTTCTTACCAAAATGAATGCCTCGAGCTACCCAAGAGTACATGAGCTAGAGAAATGTTTTATTCGAAGCAATGTGGCTCTAGGGCACGTGCATAGATTTGCTCTGCTCGTTGAGGACGTTACTTATAGAATTGTACTACAATATAGGATTGCTTTTTCATTAAACGCCACATTGAACGCCTGTAACGAAGGCTTGCTTCAAATTATACCATTATTCCGCATGTATTATAACGAGTAGTATTCTTTGCTAAATCTAAGATGGTGTGGGGCTCCTTTGGCGATTATTCTGTTTGGGTTTTGAATTCGTGGGCATAATATGCTCTGCTTTTGCTATTGGATCTGAAAAATGAAGCGATCTTCGGTTTAAGCAAGGAACAGAGTAGCAGTGGTGGATTAGAAGAATGCCAAACTCGCATCTTCTGCTGACCGCTGCCGAAACTGCACAAGAGAGCTGAAGATGAGGATGATGAAGATGAAGAAGCGTGGATAAAAGTACATGAGGAAGAAGATGGCCTAGACGACAAGCAATTTGATGAAGAACTTCAAGTGAAAACAATTATGAAGAAGATGTTTCAGATGATAGTGGAGAAGAAGAATTGTCTCTTTTGTATTGAATCTAGGTAAAAAGCATGTAAAAGGAGACAAAAATTAATCCCCAACAGAATAGAATGATCGTATATCATAATATATACAAAAAATTTATCATGGCGCGCTGCGAACATTTCTCTTCCCAACTGACTCACCATTGGTTTGAATTGTAGTAGTTAGGCCCAACATAAGTATGGACGTTTCGAAAGCCGTTCCAATTTGAACGATTGCAAAAGAAGCCATTCACATTAATTAGATACTTTTAAATTAATTGTTCCCTATTCTAGCTAATGTTTTATATGATAGTTGTTGGGGGCACGAGTTTAGGAGTATGTTGTGCAAGACCATAGGTTGCCTCAACCAGACATATGTCAAAATGTAATGCCATCAAAAATTTGTATGTCAATTTTTAAGTTCTATATATTAGCACCTGATATGCTTTAGAACTTTTCATAGAACTTCTCAGAGTGGCTTGGTCCTAAATCAAAGTTATCAAAGCCGCTACTCAATCAATAAAGAGGGGAATCAACTTCCTCAATGATAACCCAATTATTGATCTATCAAAAAATAAAGCCATTTATGGAGGCAATGTCCAAGGCGCTCAAGTTTGATCTATCTAGAAATAAAGCCATTCATGGAGGCAATGTCCAAGGCACTCAAGTTGATGTTTCTATGCATCACTCTCCAAGTGAACAGGATCCATGGCATGCCAAGCGCTGCGAAGCAAGGGGGCATTAACATCTATTGAGTTAGGAATTCGGTTGTAAAATTGCAATGATTAATGAAATCTATGTTGCATTGCTATGCCTTTAGTATGGATTTAAAACAATGCGGCCCATTAAATATTTCCAAACCCTGAACCTAAGTAATAAATGCCCCTCCTTGTGATCACTTGTCAAGTCCTATCCATTTTCATGAATCTGACAGATGATTTAAGCTGTTTTTTATTTACCATGTCATGGAATTTTGGTCCTGAAATTGCTGATTATTCTTAATTATTTATTTATTTATTTATTTATTTATTTATTTATTTATTTATTTATTTATTTATTAACTAGCTCTCTTAGGGCCTTGAAGGCCATGGAGCCTGAAACCAACAACAGTAATCACAATGACAGCAAAAAAGTGCGGTGCATGTCTACCGCCTTAAAATATGTCCCTAATTCTAGTGGTGGTAATGAAAATAAAGAATAGAAATCCTGCTTTTGAATAGAGAACTTTCGGCGGATATCTTGGTAAACCGGGCATGCTATAAACACGTGGTTCTCATCTTCTATGCATCTCAGATCACACAGCTTGCACAGTCTGGCTTCTAGAGGTAGTTTATGCCACCGACCTGTCTCAATTTCCAATCTATGCGAGCTGGTTCTGTAGCGAGCTATGAGATGTCGTAGGGACCTCGGTATGTTAGCATTTAAATAAGGCTGACTCTTGTACTCTACCATGCGGTTAGCATGTGCCATGTAATGCTGCATCCGGCTGCCTTGGTTTGCCCAAATGTGGTCAATAGAAAGCTGTTCCAATAGAACCCGAGCATCTAGCTTATTATCGGGCCAGTTCTCATCGGTGACTCCCCATTTGCTTGCCCATCTTTTCGTGATCCCCGCAACCAGCCATATTCCTCCTCGAAGTTAATCATGGCAACATGTGAGACCCGATCCTGGGGCTGCCCTCTAAGCCTGTTTACAAAGTTTATTGCTTGAAAGAGTGCCTCTAACTCTAGCGGGAACATCCCTGCCTCTGCCAACATGATGGCATATGGTATTTGGCTTCTGATGCCTAATTCCTCTTTCAAGAATGTTTTCTGTACTTGCTCCACCTCATTCCATAACTTAGCTGAAATGCTTGGCCCCCATATGGGCGCCCCATATAGGACCACTGTTTGGACAAGAGCTTTAAATAAAATTCTTCTTAAACCCCAATCATGCAATGCAGCCCTTGAGCAGTTACCGAGCATGTGATAGAGCGCTTGCTTGCCCCCTGTTACCCGTCTCTTTATGCACTCCTTCCAATTGTACTTGGAGGAGAAGTCTAAACCAAGGTACTTATAGTGTTCTATGGTTTCCAGCTCCTGCCCCTGGTATGAAAACGTTGGCCTTTCTCTAGTTCCAAAGATCATTACCTTTGATTTGGAGATGTTTACACTCATTTGCTTTGCCTTGCAGAAGGCTTCAAGACAATTTAGGTGACTTTGTAGCACACTTTTCCTGCTGGCAATCAACACCACGTCATCTGCATACATGAGCAACTGAAGCAAATAAACTCCTAGTTTTGTACCTGGTAGTGAGCGAGCTCTAAGCCAATCATCAAGCTCGTCTATGTATAGGCCAAACAAAGTGGGTGATAGAGGGCAGCCTTGCCGGACCCCAATGGTGTTGCTGATCACATCATGCAGGCTATCGGAGAGCTTAATGCGCACTTCTGCATATAGCTGGGAAATTGCACCTCTGATCTCTGTTGGTACACCTAATTGCTCCATTCTTCAAGAAGCCCGGCCCCTGATCTGTCGGCGGCTTTGGTGAAGTCAATGTAGGCAATGTACGATTAACGCCATTTGGGGCCTTAGCCTGTTCCACCAGAACTCTAAGAGTGAGGGCATGATCCAAAGTATTGTGATGCTTTCGAAATCCTGCTTGAAACTGTGAACGCTTGTCATTTGTCTCTGCCCATTGGCTCAATTTGCTCTCCAATAAACTGCCTAAGAGTTTTGCAAACACACTGCCTATCAGTATTGTTCTGTAATTTCTGACATCCTTTTTGTCCCCTTGTTTATGTATCGGAAAGACACGATTAACCTTCCATCCATCTGGTAGCCCTTGCTTCACACAGCTATTAAGCAATTTGGTAAGGACTGATATAGTGACCTGACCGCTCCATTTTATTAGCTATCATGTCTTCTGAATTTCTTCGGAAATGTGGCTCTTCTTCCTCATCTAGATGAACTTTCGATATGTCAATGTACGTTTTTGCTTGTTTCTTGCTTGTCCGAGCATTGAAATCTCCCAGGATCACCACTTCTCCATGCGTTTGGTAATCTAGAACATCTGTGCTGAGCATATGGAAAGGGTCTGCTACATAGTGGGGTATGAGCTAAATACTCACTGTATCTTTATTCCAGGCATCTCAACTACGACACTTTAAAGTAAGAATCAATTTTGTTTGCTCTTTTATTTCCTCTGTTTTTTGTTATTGCAGTCTCCTTCCTCTCTTGCTTATTGTAGAATTTGCATTGTCATCATAAGTAGCATTTATCAAATGCACTACTAGGTGATCTATCTATAAATTCCCCAAAAACATTTGACTCCTAGATGTAGTATATTTATACTTTAGACTTCTCATTTGAAGAGTTATTATGCACCTTTCAGAATTATTACTGGAGCTTGCTGCAAAGGGACACAACGCTTGAGATAATTCGTTCTACAATGTGGTCTCTACCTTTCAAAAAAATGCCATGGCTCAGCAGCTTGACATGCCCCTATGCCGCCAAGCTAAGGCTATAAAACAAACTTTGGAGACTACTTATCTATCATTCTACAAAGGCATATAGCGCTTACTCGAGCAACTTAATATTGCAATTAATTTGGAAATGTAAAGTATCACATTTCCAAACATACGTTATATTTGCTTGCTTTGCTCGACGAACTAAATATTGTCATTGCACATCTATTTTCTTCTCAGGCATGCACCACCTGGGAGTCTAATAAAGTTTTCCTTTCTATCTTGCTATTTCTTTACAACATGCTAAATTTGCAAAAACACGACACTCTAAATGAAAATCGGGGGGTGCACTCAGTAAAAACTGTAGAAAACATGTGAGTATATGGGAGGGGGTTTTTTTGGGGCCAAAACCGTACCCATATATGGGAGGGGGTATTTTTCTTGTTTGAATTCCATATATATATAAGAGAAAAATGGTAGGGGTATATGAAATATGAGGTATGTTTGAAGCAGCAAGGGCATGTTAGAAGAGTCTAGTAGATAAACATAAAACTCCTTGAGAGTTTGTTGTGGAAGATAAAGTTTGGCTCAAGATAAAGGTGAAGCAAGCGAAGCTCCACATTGACAATTATAAGAAACTTGCTCCAAGATGGGTGGGGCCTTTTAAGATTGTCAAGCGATTAGGAAACCAGTCGTATAAGCTTGACTTACCTGCGCATCTAAAAGTTTATAAGGTCTTCCATGTAAGCTTTATTAAAGAAACATACTCCAAACCAATAGGAAGTTTTGGAGACTCCAACCTTGTTGGAAATGATAAAGGAGCAACTCGAGATTGTTCCTGAGTTACTTCTTGATAAGGCATTCAAGAAGGTCAGAGTTCCTTCAGTACCTAGTCAATTGGAAACACTTGCCCATGAAAGATGCGACATGGGTATTAAAACATGATTTAGAGAAGCAATACCCAGATTTCATGGAGCAATTCGACGGCCAAGTCGCCTCCGACTTAGTCAATGCCGGCCAGTTAGATAAGTGTAGTAGCTTAGTGTAGTGCATAGAGCCTAAGGAGAGAGGCATAAGATGCAACCATGGGTAGTCTAGATGCATCTTATGTGGGTAAGCAAGTGATCATCGGCGATGATAGGATCATCCTAAATGTAGGTTAAAGGGGTGATCGTGGGCAATGATGGGATCATCTTAAACATTCCTTAGACATGATGCATTGCATATGCGCATGATCGGAGGTCATGTAGGAGGTAAGTATCTAATCATGGGCAATAATGGGACCATTCTAGATATTCCCTATGCTTAAATCTGAATGAGCCATGATTCAATGCAGGTATGCAGTGGTAACCTTAAGCTAATAGTTTGGCTCAAGGAGGTAATTAGGGGGGGTGATCCCCTTAAAACCGCAACTTTTAACTAAACTAACGTGATGTGCTATGTATTGCAGGCCATTAAAGGAGGATCATCGAGGAAGGAGCACATCATGAGAAGAATAGGAGTTATAGTTTTTGTGCTTAATTATAAACTCCTAAACATGTTATGACATTATATTGTTTACTTCTATAATGATGAACTATTAAGACCATATAAATTTTGTATAAGTATGTAAGTATAGCCTTACAATTATCGTTATAATTAAATACTAGGAGTGAAGCGCTTCAATAAGGTTCTAAACGATATATTCCTTGTTATTGTATCTTGTAAGATTGATGCAAGCTTATCACCTTATCGTAATGCTGAGGACAGCATTATGCTTTTGGGGGGATGTGATATTTCTATAAAATATACGATATAAATACATATAATTTAGACCACGTCACCATACAAACATGCCTTAGTAGCCTTGTATAGCTTAGTGTGAAGGAAGCATTGCTAAGTCATTATATATAACTTAGCCAACCTTAGGTATAGAACCATTTCCACATGGCTCTATCCTATTGGTGATCCGCCACATGGATGCACCTATTGGAGCCACTTGGCGTGACATGGCAACCCTAACCTACTAATGGCCAAGCCCTAACCCTAGGCTATTTCTCGGCTCCAACAATCTTGGAAACCTGTTCGCGCTCGAACTTTATTTTGAGAATCGCCTGTGCATAACATAGTGCAGCAACCCTTAGAGCATGTGCGCATCAGAAGGAGTGGGAGCTATCCCAAACCACTGCAGAGTGATAGAAACGCCAGGAGCAAGTGGAAGTTCCTCCGGAGCAAATATTTGGAGTAGTTTCCTTGATAGATCATCTAGAAGTTAGAATTCCAGATGAGTTAGCATCTCATATCTCTAGTAGAACCATTCTGGAACCCTCAGTTTGGATCTCGAACCCTAATCAATGAACCCTAACTTAAGTTAGATGCATGTGATTAGGATTAGATGTTATTCTTATTATTTATCATGATGAGTGGATATACGATATTGGTTAATCATGTTTGCACCTCCCATATTGGGAAGAAGGTAGAGACCTAGTAGCCTTGTGTAGACGATGCTTCTGGTTTAGACCCTTTAGTTTCTATTATATGCGGCCTGTGCATGGAGCCCACCCGGCTATGAAGGCTATGGAGTGACTGAGCACCACATAACGGAGTGATACGGTATTCATCTAATCACCTGAATAAAGTTTAAACCTTTACACAAATTAGTAGTTAAAGCCTTATTCAAAAGAGCCCTCCACCCAACCGGACCACTGAGCTAGCAATATTAGTCTGGAATATAAAGACAGTAAGACATATCTGACAATCAGTTTTCACTTGTAGCTCCTTTCTTGAGCTAACAGTCCTCAATATGATACACCAAGAGTCAGGTTCTAGGATAGTAATCGAATATTAAACACAAACAACAGAAGCTCTAGGAAAAAGTAATGGCTTTTGAGGAATCGATTCAAGAGTGAATGAGTAGAGCGGTTTTTCTTGACCCCCTATCACTCTTTCGGCTATAACTCTCTGGGCGTTTGGTCTAGTGGTAACACACTAGTTCCTTAGCAATGTGGTCTCGAGTTCGAGACCGCCCAGAATCGCACTCGGTACTGTTGGGGGTCAAATCCCAACAGACGCAATGTAAGGTGATTGGGGGCAGGGCCCAACCAAGCAATGTAATGTGGTGTGTGGTCACATATCCAGTTGGATGCTACCTAGTGGCGTGACGTTAAAACTACTATCTATCTATCTTATTCGCTCAAGTTATGGGAAGTGCGAGACGATTCCAGTGAAGTAAATGTCACCTCAATCGGAGCAGTGAAGTAAATGTCACCTCAATCGGAGCTCTGGTTGCCGAGATATCGCTAATTGAAGTTCTGGTCTATTTATAGAAGTCTCAACATCTTTAGCCTTCTTTGGCCTGCCTTTGCCTTTGCCTTTGCCTTTTGTTCCCAACCATGATATATACTAGCTCTATATGATTTCGCCCAATGCATAATAATATTGGCCACTCCCTCGAGCTCATTGTTAGATATTAGCCTTAAACCATATCACGGAGTCAGTGTCAAGATAGAGGGAGCCCCTGCTAAGCGCGACTACTAGAGACTTGGAGCAAGTTAGGCTTATAGCCGTCACTTTGGGAGGACTGGGTATGAGTCTGACACTTCCTGAGTCAATGGTGTCGCCCTGACACTTAAAAGTTGCAGGTGTTGGCCTTTCTCTTGTTTTGGGGAGTTCAGTCGGGTAAGGATGTGTGTCCTCACGATCCTCTAGCTGCCAATCGAATCATTGTGTTCGGGAAGGGGGAGATGCAAACTGGAGTAGCCTCGTTGGATGACACCAAGAGGTTACATCTCCGGCAAGTTACACTCATGACAGAGCTTGATTTAGCCCATCTGCATAGTATGCACAAAAGGGGCAGATAGATGGTCAACCCTCGCCATTGCCTATTGCCAGCCCAAGTCATTGTCATATCTCAGTCTGTTCTATTTTCAAATCCCAGCTGCCAGACTACTCTCCCACGAGTCTAAGCCTGGGTAGAAGCTCATGTGATAGATGATATGTTGATCTACGATGGATCTATGGATGGATAGATGGTACTACACTATGAGGTAGCTGATTGTACTATATTACTAATGCTGATGTTTATGTTTATGTTTATGCTTCTGTTGTATAGGAGCCCATAGGGGATGGGCGCGCCGAAAGGGGGTTCACTTTTGGGTGCCATACAATGTGCCTGAGTGACTTGTAGGGGGGTTTTCTGGACCCATTTCCACACGTATACGACGGAGTTAGGGGGTTTTTGACCACTACTTGGAGTAAGTTTTGTATGGAAGGGGTCAAATTTGCCTTTCAAAAAACCGTATACGGGGGTGTTTTTGGTCATGCTCTGCACGCACATGGCATACCCCCTTTTGTATAAGTGCATCCCCCCGGGGCACGCCAAGGCACCTAGGATCTCAAAACAGCCTCCACGTCACATTTCCGCTCTTTTTTTCCATGCCATGTAGGATACCAAACTCTCGTAATTATAGATTTACTTGGAATATTCCCTCGAAATGGGAGGGTCTCACATTTATGGCGCCATTCGTCTTTATTTCTGTTGGTTGTCAGATAAACAGATAAAACGTGTGGCGCTCTAAAAAACCACTTGCATCAAAGCATGATAGTGTCCGTTTGTTAGATACCAAGTGCGCTCGTCTCCTATTCTGATCTTGAGCCATCTTCATTTAGAGGCCATGCCCATACAGGCTTCCCGCCCTCTACAATTCAAAATTTGAATGTTTGTAGGTTCATGCTTTATATCCCACTTTCATTTCAAGATGATGCGCCTTAAGTTCATCATAACCTGGGATCTTTAGTTCATCCCAATATAGGCTTTTTGCCCCCTGAATTTGCTGAATATATAAAAGCATGGATTGTAAGAGAATTAACTTTTTTATTTTCATATGCTCCTTGCAAATTTCAAGAACAGGATTTGTACGGACAATCGGCTCACACGACGCGAATTGGTATAGGGCATACAAACTGTACACCTCAATTTCGCGCCGTGTGATCCGCGCAGTATGGAAGCTCCAAACAATGTGTTGATAAGAATCCAATTGACTGATGAATATGCTCCAGTCTTCAATCGCAAAAGGCGAGGTCTAAAAAATAAGAACTTAGACCTCGACATGTTGCGTCTTGCAGGCTCAAAAAGTGTCGACATCTCAGCAGATGGCAATTTATATCCATTGGATCCTTGAGTGGTAAGAAAACATCATTTCGAGATGTGCCAAGTTTAGTCCGATTTTGTGGTGACGGTAACTCTGGCCTTCTTGGATATTGTGAGAGATTAAGAGGCGATGAAGGCATTCGGAATCAAAGATAGTTTCTTGAGAGGAGCTGCTTCCAATAGTCACAAGAGAGTTATAAATTAAACCGACAGCTCTTTTTTCTCTCGCTTCATTACTCCACTATAATGAAGGAAAGGAGTGATGGCTTCGAGAGAGAAAACTCTCTGAGATACGAAGTGGACAAGTCCAAATTGGTAATAGGGCAGTTGCAGGAAAAGATCCACGAGCTCGAAAGAGCAAACTTTGGGCTTCAGTGTAGGTTAAAGAATTTGAAGAAGACACTGCTTGGCTTGCGAGATAGGAAGAAGAACTTTCGACCGATAGAGGAACTGAAGTTTGGACTAGGTGCATTCAGATGCAGGGTCACGGCCACAAGGTGTGTTTACAACACTAGCAAAGGCCAATCAAGATGTGGCAAAACTAGAAGCAATCTTGGCTACGTAGTGAAGAACCTAGCGACAAACAAGGATATAGTGGACATGATTCGTCAGCCTTATAACTCTTCTCTAAAGAAGATTGTATTGGAAATGGTCTTAGGAGAGATATACAAGAAGGTAGAAGCGGCAGATGTACTGACTGTTTGTGACGATGTAGGCATTAGTAGACTTGGTTGCCATTCTCTGTTCAAGCCATTCCACCAAGCATTGAAAAGAATGGGCACAAAAAAGTATTTGCTCCATGCCCACAAATTGTTGAGAATACAAGGGTTACTAGGACAAAGATGGTGTATGCCATATTAGAAGAGATGCATCACGTTGAATGTGCTGGGCCTACCATAGCCATAAAGGGTAAGAATGGCAAGGATTGTTGTGATATAGTTGGGATGAATGAATGCAATAATCTTTGGCTTGGGCTAGTTGGTCCCTTACAATTTCTTGTCAAATATTATGACTTAACAGTTGAAGAAACCAATGGTGAGATTGAAGTTTGCATAAAATTGGATGAAATGAAACTCACCAAGTTTGAGAAGTATGAGAGGATATCCATTGTCATCATGAATAGAGCAATTGAGAATGCAATTGCACGTGCTAAATCAAAGAGGAACAACAATAACAAGAAAGATATAGAGGTGACGGACGCGGAGAAGAAGGCTGTCGAGAAATGGTTCTCACGTCAATCTGAAGATAACACCTGGTGGTTAGGTCTCTTTAAAGTTCAGAAAGAGACACATGAGGTACTAGAATGGGTGTTTAACCAAACTGACATCATGATATAATATCCAGATTCGAGGGAGGGAAAAAACTGCAAGTAGATCATTATGGTTCTTACAAAGTCATCTTTCGCTTGGCCTCCAATAAAAAAACTGAGAAAGCAACGTGCAACATAAGCGGTAAAGGACAATGAACACGCAAAAGTTGTCTCTACTGCAATTATGCAAGGAATTCAGATACTGGAAGGATGGTTTCAATCTTGTCCCTTAATCAAGCAAATGCTCCTAATAGAGGAGAAAAGGATCCCAAGTGCAAAAAGAACAAGTGTGACTCAAAGTGTCAATTGAAGGGGTGAAAGCTTGATGCTTTATAAAGAATCATAAAGAGGCTTCCAACAAAAACAATATGGGTGAAAAGGTCTATGAATATGGAAAATTGTTGTTTGATGCAGAACAAGACCCCTCTTCGACGGTTGGAATGAGGCATCCTCCTCTGGGTTCAGCCATTGCTATGCTTGCCATGCATACGATGTTTTTTGTTGTTGTGGTGTAGCGATTAGGATGGTTCGTGAAGAAGGATGAAAGGGGAGGGAATGAAAAGGAAAAAAATATCGATATATAGAAAAATAAACTTAAACTTCAATATATTGGAACTTGTTCTTTGGATGAGATGTTAGTTTTCAAACTGTAGATCTTGAGTTCGATTCCTTTTAAGTACATTATCAAGAACATGATAATTTTATTTTGAAGATGTTTATCCCTGAATTTGAAGATAAGTCTTAGGTGAGAGATGAATGCTCAGGTATTTATGGAACTTGACAAAAAATACCTTCTATGGGCGCTCACAATGGCGCTTAGGGTTTCAGCCTCGCTCTTTTGCTCATAGCTCAGGATTCCGGTGTCAGATTTGGGAGCTCTTGGGCTCATTGGAAAGCTTGTCGCACGACCTTTCTGTGCTGTATGATTTGTATGGTGATTCTACTATTTTGATGGAAAGAATTCGTCTGACAATCCCCGCCCTCTTTTGGCAGTGCTAAGGTTTAGCTACAATCTTCTTTTAGTAATAACTTCTATATCTGGTGGCTGTTTTGGGCATGTTTGGCTTGTTGGAAAGCTCTTTGAGCACTCCATCCAATGATGCTTAATCTTTTCAAAAATTGGCCTATTGGAAAGGTCTGCTCAGCTCTCAAACTTCGGCCCCCTTTTGTGGAGATGACAAGATCCAGTCGCAACCCTCTAAAATCTTCTGGTAATTTTAGTGTTAGTGCATGGTGGGATTGAAAAAGAATATGCTGCAGATTCTTCCAAAATAAGTGTACGTGATATACACAAAATGGTTTCGAGGGGCTCTTTCGGCTCTTAAGAGTTTATTTTCTTTGGTGCACCTCAATCCTTTACTGTTGCCCAATATGTCTTCTAATGGCACGAACGAGGTCGGCTCATGTGACGTTCCATGTAATTATATGGTATACGTATAAATACTATGACACGTCACCCAAGTATAATTAGACCCTTATGGGTCATTAGGGGATAACTTGGGCTAACCTAAAAGGGCTTTTATTAGACTAATTAATGTTATTAATTAGTAAATGTCAGCTAATTAGGGAGAGCCACCTAGCCCAAGTCGATTGGCCAAGGGAGACTTACTAAGATTAGGGTGCAAATTGGGTCCCTACCCCCAATTCTGCCCCAAATCGATTTGGGAAGAGTTGGGTAAGGGAGGAGCTACTCATCACTGTACCCAGACCTGAAGAATGGAAGCCTTTCGAGATAATGGCTATAGCCAAGAGACCGATTAGTCTCTAGATATTTTGTGTTTCAGCTAACTATTGTATGACTAGGTGGATGATTAAATTCTCTCTTTTGTGTGCTTTTAAGATGATCATGGATATTTTGTTTATAATTATATTCTCTCTCTGTTCCTCCCGTGTGTTTGGGATTAAGAGTGGGTAGAGGCCTGAAAAGCTCAGTAGTAATAGATATGTTTCTATCTAGAACCCTTAAGACCCAGTAAATGTGGCATGTGTACAAGAGCCCACTAAGCTGTAGATGCTATGATGTGGTTCAACACCAAATAACGGTCACAACTGGTGAAGTGGGGGTGGAGCCTTGCTGAGCATGGCTACTGGGGCTCCTACAATGCTTATAGTCAGTCACTAAGTGTGGGCCGGGTATGGGTCTGACACCTTCTAGGTTGCAAGATGCGTGCCTATAAGGACGTCCTAGGCTAGTGATTTAGGGGGGTAAGTAGGGTACGGACCGTGGGCTCCAAGGGTGCCCCGATCCTCTAGCACATCCATGGAACCACTATGATTCTGGAGGGGATTCATCTCTTTTTTGCCTCGTCGGATTGGGGAGATATAACCCGGAGTAGTCTCATAGGGTGACTCCATGAGATTACGTCTCTGGAAGGCTACAAGCACGCCATAGCCTGATTCAGCCCATACGCAAAGTGTGCACAGGAGGGGCGGATGGAGTGGACTACGCCATGTTATACCTCTGTCTCTTGTTATCCGGAGGCTTTGACCGTCAGTCGACCCCCTCGAGCCTGAGCCCAGGGTAGAGCCTTATTTATGGAGCATTTCTATATTGGCATTGTATTGTTGCTTATATGAAAGATGGATGGACCACCCTTTGTGGTGGTATACAATTTTGTGTATGGTTTCTAGGTGCTAACATGTATGTACGCTTTCGCTGTACATGATTTTCATAGAAGGCGTGGGACGAGTGACACCTCCGTATCCTTCACCCGGACACTTGACCATCCCAAGTGGTCCGAGTTAGACGGAGGGCCTTGCCATGGTGATGTAGTCGTCGTGGAAGGGAGATTTCCCATATTTGTACGATGGGGAGCATCCTATAGATTTGAGGAGCGTCACAGTGGTATCAGAGCATGATTTTGGTTGACTAGATCATTGCACTGTCCATATTCTAACTCGTTAGGATAGTTAGTTATAGGGGACATTAATTTAGGATAAATCGCCCCAATTCCATAGTTAGTATGAGTGTTGGCCTAGTTATGAGAGAAATAGGCTAGTTAGGGATTAAAGTGTGAGTTATTAGAGTAAAGTTATGTTAATTTTTTGGGAGAATGAGGTATCTTGCTCCCCGGGGCCATAACTTTTTCTAGATAACTCGGATGGAGGCGATTCTTACACTAACGCGTCGGACAGTCCAATTGACAAAGGAGCATAGGTGGGAGGCCCCAAAACGTCATCAAATAGGCCCCAGAGCTAGAGGCGTATGATCATGGAAAAATGACTTTAGAATTCAAAAATAAACGTCAAAATCAACCATCACGCCCCCGTATATTTCTCGCCTATAAAAAATGACGCATATTTTCAGCTGTATAATAATTAAAAAAGAAAAAATTTGAAATTCAAAACCTAGAAAGTGACGGTTACTTTTTGTTTTTTCCTTCCTTCTTTCGCCTGCCGCCTTGCCCATCCGCCATAGCCGCCGGAGAAGAGCCCGCCCCGCCATAGCTTTGACCCTTGACCTCCGCCGCCGTACCAGCACCCTACCTCCACACCTTGTTTTGTGCACACGATCATGGCTCGTACTCGACATTTTGCTAGCTACTCTAACCTCAAAGTGAATCAAATCCTTGCCGAGCTTGGTGATCAGCTCACTGGGGACTCTGAAACTCTCGAGCTCCTTTTGACTGAACTTGTTAAGCGCTTTGCCGCCAGAAATAAGGTGTCTTACCCCATCTTCCACCTGACGGAGCGCTTTCTGCTGAAGTTGAATGCCCTACGGGAGCCATATACCTTCGTAGAGCAGCCTGACCAAGTTCTGACGTTGGTATGTTTTATCCTCCTTCTTACGTTGAGGTTAGTGAAGGAGAAGCAATCAGAGCAGAGGCCCAAAAGAATTATGGAGTTGGCCATAACTAACGACGCGCAGGAAATGGAGCGGGAAGACCCGGAGACCCGAGGTAGAGAGTATGTCTATTTGGGGGATTGGGAGGCCATAATTATCGGGAATCCCATTTATCTTCCCCTCTACCATTTTAATGATAAGTCCCAAACCTTTATTTGGGACGAGATTCCGTCACACCTTACCCCGGAACTCATGCACTCATTCAGCAAGACATGCAAGCTAGGCCTGACCAATATAAGACTGAGTTGCTGAGATGGATTAGGCCCTGTCGCCTGGCCGAGATAGAAGAGCGTATGGCAGGTGCATATGCCGCTCAACAGGAAGCTAAGTGGGCACGACAACAACAAGCCGAGCAAGTCGCCCAGCAAGAGGATGCACGGGATAACCAGCGCGAAACTCGACCAGTGGAGGAGCAGCAAACCTAGCAGGCTCTGGACCAAACCGATGTCCCCATCATTCGACGGAAGCAGAAGAGCATGGCACACAAGCTGGGGAGCACCTATAAGAAGAAGCTCTCCAAATCTATCCTGCAAGAATAACAGATAGGAAGAATGGGTAAAGGACGCATAATAACAGTTTAGGTTCACATCAAAATTTGAAGGAAGGGATTCGAGAGTGGTCGAGACTGTATAGATTCATAGAAAATTTGAAGGAAGAACACTCAATAAAAAAGATCTACATGCATATGATCTATAAAAAACGGCTGAATTGAAGAATAATCCTTTTTTACCTGCTAAGAGAAGTAGCAAGCTGTCTTAATAGCCATGTCGTTCAAACCGTGGCTCGATGATAACAACCCAAAATTTGGAAGCTCATCATTTCCATTACATAGAAGCAAAAAAAACACAAGGACAAAAGTCCATCTTGGCATAATATTACGTCCAAGAAAGAGCTTTTGCTATGGTTTAGAACAAAAGTAGAGCCTCAAATAAGAAACATAAAGCTAAGAACAAAGTGCAAAGGCATATTTCCAAAGAGCCAGAAAGGCCAAATCCGACTTCAAAGTATCTGCCTCCAAAATGCTTGATAGTATAGGAGGTAACGACTCACAATTTAGCCAATGCAATAAAAAAACTTGACAATAATGAACAGACATCGAGGATGGAAATTTTGGACACGCCATAGCTGACGTGGACATGGATGGAAAGCAAGTAAGTTTGGGCGATGGGGGTGCCCCGTGGTCATCTTAGAATTGCAAAAAATCGTGCACATCATGTTAGGCAAGCTTGCTTAAAAATCGACCAACTATTATATTCTTCTTCATCTTTTTTTATATTGAAAAAAGCTCAACCAAATATTGGTCTAGTATAGGGTTCGAAATTAGGAGGGTTCGTCCCTGAAAAATCTGGCAGTTCTAAAAAAATTCCGATAATAATAAAAAAAAAAAATTCTCGGCGTTTTTTCAGGCCATTTTTGTAAAATTTTCTGTGGACTGGGGAACTACACTATAATGTGGTGCCGATGAAGATCCGTATATTTCTAACTCTAGAATTCTGAAGGTTTGTTGCTATAGTCGTATGTAAATGAGTAGGAAGCTGACACTGGCAGTCGCTTTTAGGAAATAAGCCGTATTTCTCTGTTGGCGAAGGTTCGATTATGGATAATATTGCGCGTGCGCCCTGGGCACTGTGACGCTCCCCGAATCCATACGACGCTCCCATTGTATAAATACGGGAAATTCCCCTCCCATGGCGAATCCATCACCACAGAAAGGCCCTCCGTCTGACTGAGACCACTTGTGATGGCCAAGTGTCTAGGTGAAGGACACGGAGGTGTCATTCGTCCCACGCCTTCTATGGGAATCCTATATAGCGAAAGCGTACATGCATATTAGCACCTGGCAACAATACTATAAAATAATATACCACCACGAAGGGTGGCCCATCATCATCAATACAACTAACAATAGAATACCAACATAACAAAGGAAATGCACCATAAATAAGGGCTCCACCCCAGGCTCAGTCTATGCTGAGGACAACATCATTTTCAAGGTGGGGAGAATGTGACGTTCCACCTATTTATGCGCCTTTTTGAGTATAAATACATGACACGTCACTATGAATAATTAATGGCACATTAATTATTCATAAGCTAAGGCTAGCTATGTTAATCATTAATTATTAAGGTGGAAACCCAACCCTAACCCTAATTCGAATTTAGGGCTTAACCTAGTATTAAAAGGGCTAAAATATCAAATTAATTAATAGTAACCAATCTAGAATTGCCACCTGGCCCAAATCGATTGGGCAAGGCAGACCTGCTAACTTGGGACACCCAAATTGGGGTTTCTACCCCCAATTTGCCCCAATTCGATTTGGGGGCAGTTGGGGAAGGAGGAGGAGCTTATTCCACCAGCAGGGCATGGAGAACCTGAGAGATGGGAGATCTAGCTCAGATACCGGTTAGTAGGCCTAGTTAGCTTGAGATTCTAGTTAGGAACTAACCCTTGTTTGTTAGATGTGTGATTAGTCTCTCTATTTTATGTTCTAGATAAGATTGTGATGAATGTATCAGATATGAATGTTCTCTTTCTGTTCCTCCTGTGTTGTATAGGTAAAAGGGGGGTAGAGACCTAAAGGCCATCTAGAAGTAGAGATGTTCCTAGTTAGAACCCTTAAAACCCAGTAAATGCAGCCTGTGCATAAGAGCCCACCTGGCTGTGGAAGCTATCTCGTGGTTCAGCACCAGACAACGAGCGCAATGGTGAAACGGAGGTGGAGTCTTGCCTAGCGTGGCTACAAGACTCCTACAGTGTGCAGATTTATAGCTGGTCCTTGCGGTGGGGCCGGGTATGGGTCCAACACCTCCTGGGTCGCGGGAGCGTGCCTATATGGACGTCCTGGGCTCGATGGGCGCGCCTAGCAATCCATGAATTTTGAGGGGTTCCAATCGGGTACGACTGCATGTGCATCTAGTGGCACGAAGTCTCTAGCACACCCAGGGATCCATTATATTCGTGGAGGGGACACTTCCCTAACCTGCCTCATCGGATCGGGGAGATGTAACCCCGAGTAGTCTCATAGGGTGATTCCATGAGATTGTGTCTCCGGCAGGCTACAATCACGCCATAGCATGTTTCAGCCTATCTGCAAAGTGTGCACAGGAGGGGCGGATGGAGTGGACTACCCTAGCCATTGTCTTATGCCAACCAATGCCATGTTATACTTCCGTCTGCTGGTATCTTGAGGCCCTGACCGTCAGTTGACCCCATGGAGTCTGAGCCTGGGGTAGAGCCCTTATTTATGGTGCATTTCCTTTGTTATGTTGGTATTCTATTGTTAGTTGTATTGATGATGATAGGCCACCCTTCGTGGTGATATATTATTTTATAGTATTGTTGCCAGGTGTTAACATGTATGTATGCTATATAGGATTCCCAGAAGGCGTGGGACGAATGACACCTCCGTGTCCTTCACGCAGACACTTGGCCATCACAAGTGGTCCAGTCAGACGGAGGGCCTTTCTGTGGTGATGGATTCACCATGGGAGGGGAATTTCCCGTATTTATACGATGGGAGCATCGTATGGATTCGGGGAGCGTCATAGGCACATGCTGAGCAGCCAAGGTTTTTCCAATTCCGGCTCTTGCAGGTGGCGGCATGGCGATGAAGGTGAGGTGCATGGAATAAAATAACGGCTAAGGTTAACTAAATGGCTATTTTATAGCAGTTTTGGCAAGAAAAATGGCTAAAGTAAGTGGAAAAAATGCCCCAAAAAAAAGAAAATTTTAGCCCAATTTTTTTGTCGCCCAGGTGAGTTTTTAGGTTAAATAGCCAAACCTTTACCTCCAGACATATCCATTAGGACATTGTTTAGCTAAACCTAAGATAGAGGGGGCTTTGAAAAATGGATAGATTAGCCCAGAATCCAAGATATATATATCAACTTTAAGAAATGATCAAATACAGTTTATATTGTTCTTTTTTTTTTTTTTCCATTTTTTTCTTGTTCTAAGTACAAAGTTGAAGCATTAGAGGAAAAGGAACAATGTACCTTTTTTTTGGGTTTTTGAACATGTTCATGTACGTCTATGTCTTGATTTATATCTTTGTTCTTTAGATCAAGGAAGTTATAACAATGATAATAATTCCATCAATTATGCTATTATCTTGCTTGCCATTGCCATTATCTATATTGCATTACATTTTATTTACAATAAGTTCAATCTCTTTGTCAAAATGGTTGGATTTTTAAAATTACTATAGCGATGGCTAATATTTGCCTCTCCATTTTGTGAAAGTTTAGCCAAAAGCAAGAAACAGTGATGGAGAAAAATCATTTAGTTCAGCCAAGTGTTGGAAACTTCTAGCCCCAATTTGAAGGTAGTTTACCTAAACCTACTTTGGCTATGCTAATATATAGGAGTAGTAATTTATTCCATGATGAGGGGCTGGTTCTCCTTTGAAATTTGCAGCAGGGATCGGCGTTTCTTCTATCAGGTTAGCGACTTCTTTCCTCTGTGTCATTTTTGTTCTAGTTTTTTGTTATGTCTTTGCCATGCCCAATTCGTCCTTCAGTTGGGGGGCAATTGACGTGTCCATCACATTAGGCCTCTTAGGCGAAGATGTACCCCTCAGTTTCTATGAAGCTCTAGCATCTTTCTGTGACAGAAACTGCATAGCAGGGGCTGTTGCTTTGGAGAGGGGCTCCTCTGCAGATCACTTGCATGTTCAGAGTGTTTTGAGGGGCTCCTCTGCAGATGACTTGCATGTTCAGAGTGTTTTGAGAGCACGCTTCAGATCTCCCAAGGCTATCAATGAAGTTATCAAGAGAGACTTCAACTGGCCATGTAAGCCAGCAGGTGTGGTTCTGGTCTGCAAGGCGCTCAGGAACACAAGGCTCCACTGCTTTGAAGGGATGGTGGGCTACTATATGTAGGATATTGGCAAGGTGCATTATTCATGTCACCTGCATAATGTTAGCGATTCCATGATATAGAAGGGCAAAGATCTTTACTCGTGTTGGGGTGCTGGAGATACTAAGGGCCTATGTGTTCTTGACAATCGTAATACCTTAATAAGGCAGCACATTTTGTTTCATATCATGGGGGGCGTCATGCCACACCGAGCCTCACTTTTACCTTGTCTAGAATAATTAGAAGCGGCAAATACGCCCTGTCCAGCAGCTGGATAATCCCTTCTAACACAGCCCACGTGAATGAACACAGGTCCGTGCTACCTGGAGGATTCTCCTGAACCCTGCTCGTTGCATGCCTTCAGATCTTCGAACAATTCTATATGGCCTGCCAGCTGGCTATGTGCCAGCCGAGAGAAACGGACCTGGCAGACGTAGGTATTGGGATGACTCCGTCCCCCTTGATGAGGCTGATGAGAATTTCCATGATGTTTGTGACCATACAGTCATCCCTGAGGTTCAGATACCTGATCATGATGCTGATTACATTCCAGTTTATACAGGAGATCATACCATGGTTGTTGGCTAGGCCTGTTAGTTCTTCTGTGATTGTACAGTTTTCTTTATGTATTGCTATTCTTATTGCAGGTTAGAAATGGAGGCTGATGCGAATGCCCAGGATGGTGCAGGTGATATTGTGGTGCACATAGATCCTTCACTGATCAGTTCTAGCGTGGATGCCTCTCATCCTGACGTTCGGGTTTACCCACCGAAACTGGAGGAGACATTCTGTGCTGAGGAGTTCGTGAACCAACTAGTTCAGATTGGCACGGAAATGGATAGGATGGCATCCTCAATGCATATTCTTAGGCGTCAGCTTTGTAGGTTTTACTTGGCAATTGGTACTGCTATGAACAGTGTTGCATGGGAGCGGCTCAGAGTTGCCACATTTGAGCTTCATACTCTCAGGTCGTACATGAGCCTTGCAAGGGCGCTCTTGTCACAGTAGATCCGGGCATTGGATAGCGTCATAAGGCAGGGTCGCTCTGGGGAGCTGCGCAACTGAGTTTGTGCTCATGTTTTGTTTTCTGAATGTACATATGCCATGTTTGTGTCCTAAGAAAATAACAGTTTCACTTGATGTACTTCTGTTATGGTGCTGTATTTGTATGCTCGCCTCTTATATTTTGGCTTGATGCCATGGTTTTTGTGCAAGGGGCGTGAATGTATATATGCCACTTTTGTCTTGTAAAAAAATAACAGTTCTGCTTAATTTACTTCTGTTATGGTGCTATATTTACATGCTCGTCTCTTGTATTTGGCTTGGAGCCATGGTTTTTGTGCAAGGGGTGCTCCTATTTAATGGGGTCAATTTGACCCCATGTTGACCCATATTAGTGGCTTGGATTCTCGCAACCAGCATATTCTGTGGAAGGTGCCATCATGTATTTTCGGTAGCCTTAAATATAAGCAAGGCGTTTTTACTAGTTGCAGCTTATTCTAATTTCGGGCCCTTTCGTATAGTGTTTGCCCGCCACGCTAGCAAAATTTCTGCCACGTAAGGAAGAGACGAAATTGCTTGTGGATGGTTCTAGAATCCAGATGCAAGGCTTGGTTAAAAGTGCGCGTTTTTGCGGACTAGTTAGGAGGAGTGGCGATGGCGAACGCTGTCGGCGAAGATATTGAAGAGTTGCAGCATCTCCTTTCACAGTCGAAGCGTCCTCGTGTTCGTTCTATTTTGTCCGCTGAGATAGAAAATCTTCAAAAGGTCTCATTTTATTGCCATTTGTCTCCGTTATATTGTATATTAGTGTTGGCATGCCTGATAATAATTTCAGTTTCGCAAGCAGCCGGTGGATAATAGTTAGGGTTTAGGGTTTATGTAATTGTGATGCTTTGCTAATTTTTGTTTAGGTTTTGCTATTGCAGTTTGAGCCTAAAGCTATTTACTATCTGCAACTGATTTGTTCTCCCTGAGTTGCTAATTTGATTTATACGTTTTTTATATGCCAGTCTCAAACCGGCAAAGCGGAGAAGCCAGTAAATGCTCCTTTGCAGGTCTCGGCTCCGGTTCCAGAGATACGTTATACCACATTATCAAGCTTTAGTTGGGAACAAGATGCTGAAAAAGTAAAGGTGAGATTCTGCGAGCTTTGCTGGATTATTGATCGCTTTGGAACTTATTGGAGCTTTACAGATTTATATTCCTATTGAGGATGCATCAACTGAGAAGACTTCTCATAAGTTTCAACCTTGGTCCTTCGATTTAAAAGTTCATGATGTCAATGGCAAAAATTACAGATGTGGTATTACGAAGCTTAATAAGGCTATAGACCCAGAGAAATCTACTGTGTCAGTGAAGCCTAAGCGCCTCATTGTTTCTCTTCATAAGCAAGAAAAAGGAAATTGGTTGGATCTTCACTACAAGGAAGATAAGGTAAGGAGAGTCATATGAATATCTTCATGTGTATTCCAAACTATTGATTAATTACTGTTTACTTTGTCATGCAGCTCAAGGCCAAGCCTGATGGTGAGAAAGATCCAATGGCTGGCATTATGGATTTGATGAAGGTTAGTGTTGGTTATGTCCATTTATTATTGTGAAGTGTCATTGATAATCGAATCGTATGCCTGCACAGAACATGTATGATGAAGGAGATGAGGAGATGAAGAAAACCATAGCGAAAGCCTGGACCGATGCTAGGGCAGGAAAGAAGACAGATCCTCTTAGCAGCTATGGTCGTTATTAATCGTAAGTGTGGTAGCCAACTTGCAGATGACTCTGGTCATTGATTCATGTTGCGTCATTTATCTCAATGTACCATGTCAAATATCATTATAATCCATCAGTTTTGCCTGAGTTTTTTGTGAAGTTCTCAGAGTTCCCATCTTTTCTGGCACTTATTTCTGCAGCTCTTTGCACAAAGCTCCTTTTATATAAATTAATTTGTAATAATGGTAGTAGTTAACGCTGTTATTAAATTTGTCTTTTTAGCATGGGGAAAAGGTTGAGGGTGAGAAATGTCAAGTTCTCATACTCATATTCATAACCTAGAAGCTCATAACATGGAGCTCGATGGAACACATCTATGCATGATCAGGAATATGCATCAGCAACATTTAGAGTGGAAGGGATCTGATAAAAGTTTTGGCACCATATTATGGTAGAAGCATGAGTTTTCTATTAATTGGCAATGGTCTCCGTACTTATGCGTCCACAACTTTTTATTCATTATTATAGTCATTTGCAAGTGGGGAAAGCTGATCTTGTTGTAGTTCCGATTAACGATTAACTAGATTAACGGGAACGCAGGTTGTTAGGACTAAAGTAGCCTTTACACTAGTCAACCTTCTAGTCCTAAAACACCGTGTTGCGGATGTATATATGTCCTTGTGTAGACTGCATTAGATGTTTTCTAAGCGTACTTACAACGATTGTCCAATGAACAATAATTCAGTACGAACTATGCATTTAAGTGGACAACTTTAAAGAAATAAAAATGAAATAAATAGAAGTCACAGTCTTAACATCATTATAGATAACATACTCACATTATTCAAAGCAAAAATGTCATCCATTTATGGTCTATTCCAAATTAAATTATGCTTGAACCTTCAAAAGTATTATACCCACAAAGATAATGCAAAGATAATACAATTTCTCAATAGTTTTAACTATGGGAATTTCCAATATGTAGAATAACAGTTCCAAGCAGTATAATTAAATATTAAGCGAGATCCTTTGCTAAAAAAAAGCTATGCTTAGGAAAGATTGGTTTGCTAAAAAAAGTATGAAAGATTGGTTTACCAACAATAGTTGAACTACAGATTGCATGTATTTTGTTCTCTAAGTAGATTCTAAAATCAGCTTCAAACCCTTACAAGAAGTAGTAGTGTTGGTAAAAGTTCACCCTTCACCCAATCCATTGGGAAACTAGCTTGTTATTCCCATTCGGCTGGAAAATATGAAGTACACTCTTTTTTCATTTTCATGGACACGAGCAAAAAACCAAACACTCCAGAGTTATGGGAAATCATAAACCTCACTCCAAATGCACATCCAATGCATATGCAGTTTGTCCAGTTCGAAATGCTCAACCAACAGAGTTTGACATGGTCAAAATCAATGCTGGCACTTGTTCCATGTTATTACCTTATCCAGATCCTAGAAGTTGCTTCACTGGACAAGCAGTGAGGCTAGATGAGAATTAGGTTGGCTGGAAGACTGGTGGACTGTGAATTGTATGTGCAGATCTCCTGCATTGATCATAAGCAGGAATCAAAACTTCACATGTGTATCCGCTTCCAAATTTTTACATGTCT
The DNA here is from genome assembly GCA_021234155.1 of Isoetes taiwanensis. Classification (NCBI taxonomy): domain Eukaryota; kingdom Viridiplantae; phylum Streptophyta; class Lycopodiopsida; order Isoetales; family Isoetaceae; genus Isoetes; species Isoetes taiwanensis. The sequence continues at coordinate 230,633 of JAJEKV010000307.1, read as the reverse complement.
TCTATATCGGCCTGAAAACCTAATATGCCTGTTCAAGCTTACCAGCTCTTTCAAAAGAACTCAACATGATGTTCAAGCTCACTAGCCTTTCCGAAAGAACTGACAATGAAAGGTTATCTGCTATGCACTTAGATTCCTGTAATTCCTTAAAAAGTACTAGGCCTATACTTTCCCCATAATTCCTTGAGACAAAGATTCCAGAGCTTCAACTGCACAAGACTTCCAGAGCTTCAACACTGGGCCTAGATTTAGTCAAGACAGAAAGAAGGGATGTCTAGGGAAATCATCTTTGATTGCGCCCCCAGAATCATCTTTGTTTGTGCCCCAGATGACATACATAATGATTCTGACGATTCTAAGATTGCAGAACCATCTAGCATACCATTAGTGTTTTCTGAGCATATCCGATGTAGTTGAGGACAGTAACGCCAAAAATTATAGTCCAAAGCTTGCCTATGAGCCCTCCAGTCTCAACAAAATTCACAGCCTAGTCCTAAATGCAGCACCCATTAAAACATATTTGCTAATTCTAATCTGGTATGTTTCCTCTGACCTTCTTCCTTATTATAGCTCTTTACACCGTCAACAGCATTGCTGAAGGTCAAAAGCCAAGTCTCTGACTACTCTGCTCAGCTGCAAATACACTAAAACGATGAAGGATTTCTTTGTGGTTAAAACATAGCGACATCCAGAACCAAAGCAATCAAAATTCCTACCTCTGGACAGCTTCTTCAATTGTTTCATACCGAAGCTCCTTCTCTCTTAGTCAGTTTTCGGCTTCTTCCAGTAAGTGGGTCACCGTTCCTGCATCTTCTTGAACCATTCTTGTCAAAAATGACAAATCGCCCCTCCAAAACCTGTAGAATCCGGTCTGCCTTACCTTGACGTAGTAGAAATGGCATGGTATGTAGAATGGCATGGGGGAAGCCATTCTTGCTGCCCCCATGACCTGCAGAATCACTGATTCTGCAGGTCATGTGCCATTCTACATAACGTTACAAATGCATAATTAAAATATTTTATGGGATATTATATTTAAACCAAATCAAGGCCTTCTATATGTCACTCCACCCTCCAACAAGAGGGTTGCCCCCTACGGGCAACCCAAAAAACAGTTGTACAAGTGGCAAAGTAGATAGCTCTAAATACAAGATATTACAGAAGCGACCGAAGTGGCAAGATACATAGCCGTCCAAGTGGCAAGACTCATAACTTCATGAACAGGACTCCAACAACATGTTATAAATGTATATGACAGAAACGTGCACAATGAAGAACACTTCGACATGAAAAGGACATTGGGAACACAAATTCAACACTCAAGCACGCATGGTGTGTGGATGAGCTATAGCAGATGCTCCAGTTGTCGCATCCTAGAGATGAGCATGGCACACACATGATTAACTTTAGCACAAAAGACTTTTCAATTTCTGTCCATAATCTGCACTCTCGGATCCTCTAATACTTCAAGCGTGTTTGTGAGTGTCATGATCAAATCATACACAATATGCCATGTGTGCTGCTTCAGCCATTTAACACTGAAGAAATGCCTTACTGCCACAATAGGATTGCCTCCACCGAATCCATATCCACAAAAATGAAGGTGGAGAAAGGAGGCGTGACCGAGCCACTCCTCTATGCCTGTTCTACATTCACAATCGACGAGACTGCCGAATTACACTCCTGGCAACTCGGGAACTTGTCAAACCTAAGGCTAGATTTATGTTGGTTTGAATTTAGGTGAAGAATTAAATCTTCCTTTGTAAGTGAAATCCACAGTCTAAACTCAACAGACACTTTGCTTATGCATTCAACATATCCACAACTTAATATATTCCAATCTATGAGATAAATGCTTTATGTGCAGTTCAATGCTGGAGTCTTAGGGCCTAGGATCGTTACAATCTCCCCTTCTAAAATTCAACCCATGTCCTCATGGGTCGATCCTAGGAGCTGTCATGCTTGTTGACGATTTGCACTAGCAATCTAAAGCAAGGTATACAAACTGCTACAGACAATGAGACAAAAGCAAAACCATCATGAACCTTACCTGGAATTTGCACTACAGAAGCTTCTTGAGCTCCATGACGTGGAGCTTCGGCGGCGTACACAAACATTTGGTGTTGCGGAAGATCCATCACTGCGGCAGCTCTAGCTTCACCCCTCGGCTGCCTTCGCTCAATAATTCTATCATATGTACCCCATCTTTCCTCAGGCTGACGCTCCCTTTGATTTCATCGTGGTTCTCCATGGCCTCTGCCTCTACCAGCATTTATATATTGATTGGACCGTTCTGCTCCCATGGCACTTCTATTTAGCTGTTGTGAATTCATGGGCATTGAGGAGCTACATCCCTCAATACTGCCAAATACTGGGCAATTGTTTCTTGTGTGTCCTGTCCCCCTACAACGGAAACGACGCCTCTCTTCAAAGCAACGCTGCCTTTCCTCATCAGTGAGCCGTGGGGTTAACTTACTACCTTCAATCTGACTGCTACTTGCCCGATTTCTCATATTGTTGCTTCGAACCTCCACAGATGGACTAGCAGATGGCTCCCCACTAAATGATCATCTTCGGCCATATGAATTCTTAATTGGCCAAGAGGAAGGTGCATGTCTCTTCCTTTGGGTATCTAATGCAGCTTTCTCCGCCAAATCTGTTTCTCGGCTTTTGGCAATTCGAACAACTTCCTCAAGGTCCTTATAAGCAACTCCTGACATCGTACTCTTAATATCTACATGAAGGCCCTTTACAAATCTGGAACACAACTTGATTTTATCCATAGCAGGACAATGAGGCTGCAACCTAATCTTTCATTGTATTCTGATATTCTGACACTGTGCCAGTCTGTACACAATCAAAGAACTCGTTTATCTTCTCAACCTTATACCCTGGAGGTGTGAAATGACCCTCAAAGGCGGTCTTAAAATCAGCCCATGTAGCCTGTACGGAGGTCTTTCCCAGATCAATCAGGCATGTCTCCCACCAAACTCTTGCAAAGCCCCCTAACATTGCCTGAGCAAGTAGAGCCTTCACAGAATCCTGCGCTTTGATCAAATCAAAATAAAGGCATCAGCATCATCCCCTGTTGTGTTCTCACCTGTGAACACTTCTCTTTTGGTGTCCTTCAACACCTTATCAATAGCTTTCTCAAATTTCACTCTTTTCTTTGCGATGCACTTTGTTTGCAAAGCTTCTTTGAATAGCTTGCAGGATACTAGTTACATCTGGAGCTCCATCGACTCCATCTCCCCCTGCACTACTAGCATCACCAGCATCCATGATCTCCTATTACTCTGCACATAGACAATAGGAGCATCAACAAATTACTTCAAAAATACTAATCATTCTCAAACTCCCTCTAAGATCCAACATTGCTCTGATACCAACTGTGACGAGCCTGCCGAGTTGACCCTCCTAGAAACTCGGGAACTTGTCAAACCTAAGGCTAATTTAGGTGAAGAATTAAATCTTCCTTTGCAAGTGAAATCCACAGTCTAAACTCAACAGACACTTTGCTTATGCATTCAACATATCCACAACTTAATATATTCCAATCTATGAGATAAATGCTTTATGTGCAGTTCAATGCTGGAGTCTTAGGGCCTAGGATCGTTACATCGCATTTGCAAGAGAAGGCAAACATGATGCAGTTAGACAACATGAACAAAAAGCATACATAGTAAAAGAATCTCATTATAAAATAGCCAGAGAGTCATCAGCAAAATGCAAGGGAATAAAGTCTTGGAAGGGAAGAACAATGTGTTAATCGGAGGCACAAATGCTGGCGATTGCTCAACATATTCCCCGTCTGGAGGATAATCATGCACATCTATATTGGCATTTCGTCATCCCCATCCCCTTCCCCATCTAGCATGGCATCCAACTTGTCAAGTTCTCTACAGTCTATGGCATCGTCCCAAATTCTACAGTGTCTCTTCTTATCTTATCAATGGGCTTCTCATCTAGATGAAGGCCATAGATCACACACCTCACGTCTCTAATGGATGCATGGTGAGGATCAAGTGTTAGATGTCAAACTGCCTCTACACACTCATAACTTATCCTGGAGGAGTTAAACAAAAACATCCATGCACTAGACAAAACAAACTTCCCTGTACGAAGCATTCTAGCTATCGCGTAGCACAAACTACTATGGCGCTGCCCAAGATATAACACGAAGTGACGAGCGCGGCCAAGCATGTTTCTGTTGCCAAGCACAATTACAGTGTTTAATTTCACTGGCCCCATAAAGGGCGTATGAATTATTGCCCCGCTCCAATTGCTCTGGGCTGACCTCCTCCATGTGATTCTTATAGTGCAATTCTCTAGAATCCTTTAAGCAATAGCCCATCATGCCCTTGAAGCAATGCAGACGTGTGTATCTTTGAGGGCCTTACAAATTATAATACCACCCGCGGACCTATTCACTATCCAATCCAGAGCTTGCTTCACCCTCACATCACAATAGCTGGCGTTGTGAGGGATAAGCGGAAAGCACATTGCAAGTGGAGGTGGTCCAGCTCATACCCTCTTTCAATAGCAGCCATGCCTTTAATACATTGCTGGTCTAGGAAGGCACAAACTTTGTCATACAGCTCATCAAAGATATTATTACCGCTAATCGTGATGGTCACACTCACATTCAATATATTGAACTTCTCATTCCTGTTCTTGCCCATCTTCTCCTCTTTTTCCTGCTTCCGCTTCTCCCTTGCCTCAACCTTCTACTCTTCAACCTCTCACATTCTCTTTCCTTCTTCGGTTTAGTTCTTCTAGTTGCTGCTGCTTCTTCACCAAATTCTTTTGCCTCTTCAACTCATCCTTGTTACTATGTTCAAAAATCACAATACCAGGAGATTTCTTGGGCCTGCCTTTCTTCGTCCTCTTGCCAATAGACTACTGGCAAACCTCAGCCAGAAGGCCTAGATTATGCTGCATGCTCTCCACATATAATTCCAAGTGCTCATAAGGATATTTAACAAAGGCATTGCTATGGAATAAAGCATGTGCATGACTCTCAATTGATTGCTGCGACCTCAGAAGAGCAGTAACACTGCTCTCTGAAGGTCTTCCCTCCTCATTAAGTGCACGGCCAGAGCAGGGCGACTGCTTAGCAATTCTTTTGAGTATCCTAAATTTTGAGAAATCAACTCTAAAACATAGGAAAATAGGGATTCCGATGGCCTTCAATACCAAATATCTTGGGTCTCTACTACCACGTCGTGAATTTGACGAGCAAGAGTTTTTTGAGAAAAAAACATGCACTCCATCCTCCTAAGAGTTTGTTGGAAAACCTATACTTTTGCACTTTTTTTTTTCTTTTTTTTTTGGGGGAAGGATACATAGCTTCTATTATAAATATTGAAAGAAGCTACAAAGAAATATTAGATGAGACGGAGATGAGATCCCCAGATATCATCTTCATCATTATCAGATAGTTTGGACACCATATATTGACCATATAACCTATCCTTAATCTCCGAAGTACTTGATTTGAAGTAGGAAAAAAGTTTTTAAACATTAGGTAGCACCCGCTTTTTCAAATGATCCAGCAGACCAGTGCCCGTGTAATATGGAACACTAGTTTCTTAAGTCTCGGCCAACGTCAGGCATCTATAGCACTGCTAAACAAATCCTTACCCAAGGAAATGTCTCCATTAATTTTTCAAATCCGCTCCTCTTCATAGTTAGGGATGTTGTCTGCAATAATTTCCCATACAAGGAAGTCCTGCGCAGTCAGATGATACTCGAAATGCTGGCCAATAAGTGTTCTGCCACCTCTTTTGTATTCTAAGGTGCAGGAAGGTGACAAGTGGGAGACGATCAAGAGGAAGCCACAAGAAGGGAGAAGAATTTTGCATGCAATACAACAAGGATTCGCAGTTTGCCAAGCATTTAACAAGCCTTTAAAAAAGGGAGATGCATGTCGAAACAACTTGAGGGAGTAGAAAGGCCCAAGGTGAATGAGATTTGACTGCAAGTTTGCCATTTAAAAATAAGAACCTTACTGACTACATAGTGTTTCCGTGGTTCTTTGAACACACTTGGAGTTTAAGGTTAGGCATACCTAAGGCTCCATCCTTTTTCAGCCGGATGCATTTGCTCCATGCAATTGTTACAACTGCACCTGTCTCATTGCCACCCAACACAAAGTTCGAAATAGCACAATGATCTCTTTAAATTTATGAGGAGGAGCGAGCAACGCTAAAAGCATATACATATGCATACTATTATGGACGGATTTAGCTACCTGTACTCTTCTGGCCATGGATAAAGAAGCACCTCTCCACCAAAATAAGTGCCTCTAAATGCCAAAAATGACCTAATCCCATGCTTGAGCTGTTGAAATCTCTACTCCAAAAGGAACCCCAAGCAACTTGGTAGTAGCGAAGGAACGAGATTTCAAGGATACTGAAATGGATATGTGGGGGTTGGACCATCCAATGCCTAAATTGCATTACACTTCTGCCCATTCAAGAGACGACCCGAGACAAGGGAGAATATATCCAGAAGCTATTTGGCTATATCAACATTCCTTTCACTAGCCTCTACCAAAGGAAATACATCATCAGCAAATTGGTCGGAAATTATCTGGGAACCATCAGCCATCTTCAGATCAGCAACAAGATAAGATAAGATAAAACTATCGTACATCGCTCTCTTGAACAACTGCAAGAATCCCTGAGTTGAAATAGTGAAGAGAAATGGGACAAGTGGACAATCCTGCCTTTTGCATCTTTTCACTGTGAAGAACCGTGGGTGCCCTTGAAAAGAAGCCGATATTTTAGCGAAAAATAGGAAAAGAAGCCGATATATTAGGAAAATAGGGATTCCGATGGCCTTCAATACCAAATATCTTGGGTCTCTACTACCACGTCGTGAATTTGACGAGCAAGAGTTTTTTGAGAAAAAAACATGCACTCCATCCTCCTAAGAGTTCGTTGGAAAACCTAATGATATACTCCAATATACTTTTGCACTTTTTTTTTTCTTTTTTTTTTTGGGAAGGATACATAGCTTCTATTATAAATATTGAAAGAAGCTACAAAGAAATATTAGATGAGACGGAGATGAGATCCCCAGATATCATCTTCATCATTATCAGATAGTTTGGACACCATATATTGACCATATAACCTATCCTTAATCTCCGAAGTACTTGATTTGAAGTAGGAAAAAAGTTTTTAAACATTAGGTAGCACCCGCTTTTTCAAATGATCCAGCAGACCAGTGCCCGTGTAATATGGAACACTAGTTTCTTAAGTCTCGGCCAACGTCAGGCATCTATAGCACTGCTAAACAAATCCTTACCCAAGGAAATGTCTCCATTAATTTTTCAAATCCGCTCCTCTTCATAGTTAGGGATGCTGTCTGCAATGATTTCCCATACAAGGAAGTCCTGCGCAGTCAGATGATACTCGAAATGCTGGCCAAGTGAGAAGCCATTCATTATAATACCATACTTGAAGCATGGAAGTGTTCTGCCACCTCTTTTGTATTCTAAGGTGCAGGAAGATGACAAGTGGGAGACGATCAAGAGGAAGCCACAAGAAGGGAGAAGAATTTTGCATGCAATACAACAAGGATTCGCAGTTTGCCAAGCATTTAACAAGCCTTTAAAAAAGGGAGATGCATGTCGAAACAACTTGAGGGAGTAGAAAGGCCCAAGGTGAATGAGATTTGACTGCAAGTTTGCCATTTAAAAATAAGAACTTTACTGACTACATAGTGTTTCCGTGGTTCTTTGAACACACTTGGAGTTTAAGGTTAGGCATACCTAAGGCTCCATCCTTTTTCAGCCGGATGCATTTGCTCCATGCAATTGTTACAACTGCACCTGTCTCATTGCCACCCAACACAAAGTTCGAAATAGCACAATGATCTCTTTAAATTTATGAGGAGGAGCTAGCAACGCTAAAAGCATATACATATGCATACTATTATGGACGGATTTAGCTACCTGTACTCTTCTGGCCATGGATAAAGAAGCACCTCTCCACCAAAATAAGTGCCTCTAAATGCCAAAAATGACCTAATCCCATGCTTGAGCTGTTGAAATCTCTACTCCAGAAACCCCAAGCAACTTGGTAGTAGCGAAGGAACGAGATTTCAAGGATACTGAAATGGATATGTGGGGGTTGGACCATCCAATGCCCAAATTGCATTACACTTCTGCCCATTCAAGCGACGATCCGAGACAAGGGAGAATATATCCAGAAGCTATTTGGCTATATCAACATTCCTTTCACTAGCCTCTACCAAAGGAAATACATCATCAGCAAATTGGTCGGAAATTATCTGGGAACCATCAGCCATCTTCAGATCAGCAACAAGATAAGATAAGATAAAACTATCGTACATCGCTCTCTTGAACAACTGCAAGAATCCCTGAGTTGAAATAGTGAAGAGAAATGGGACAAGTGGACAATCCTGCCTTTTGCGTCTTTTCACTGTGAAGAACCGTGATGGGTGCCCTTGAAAAGAAGCCGATATTTTAGCGGACCTCAAAGTTTCCAAACAATGGAGGATGAAGGAAACTTAGTTTGTCCATGATGTGATCCACGAGATGGTATCATAAGCTTTTGCAAAATCCAATTTGAGGTGCGCGAATCTCTAGCCAATTTTTCTTACCAATACATGCTCTTCTATGTCGCAGCTACATTATCCAGAATATGTCTGCCAGGCTAAGAACCAATTTACTCTTTACTGATTGAGGTTGCCAAAATCTTCTTCAACTTTTCCGCATATGCCTTTGTTGTAATCTTGTACATTACTATCATTTATGTAGCATTTTCCACAATGCACATCAATATATCCTATATTTGTTGGGTCTAGAGGTTCAATGCCTCCATTGTCTTTATTCATTTGCATTTCGTTTGTGGATGTTTTTAGCCATTGGATTGGACTTGATATTGGATGGGCATGTATGTGGATGTTTTTAGCCATTGGATTGGACTTGATATTGGATGGGCATGTATGTGACGGATAGTCGTTATTTGGATGGACTCATTTCTTGACCATTGGGATTTGTTTTGTCTCAGGAAATTGGAGAAATCTTTGGGATTTATTTTATATCATGAAGTTGGAAAAATCGTCACTCTCTCTAGTGTAGAGTCTATGGTATGTCGCTATGTTTCACACAAATAAGGGCAGGTTGTAAAAGCAATAGCGTAAGAACAACAACATGACTGAGCAAAGAAATAGAAAAATTGGGGCGTTCTAATTCTAAGTTATTTAAAAAATGAAATGGCATAATGCAGAATAGAGGGGAACTTGATCACCATTTTCATGCAACGAGTCATACAATGGGTTTTCATCTAAAGGCATGGAGTCAAAGTGACATCCTTGCTCATCCCTCTTTTACATTCGAAAAAATTGAAGGTGAGCAATCCGTGTCATTAAAACCAAACACTTTCTTAGTGACTTTTCTTGAAAGTCTCAGGTGCTCCATTGCTTTGTAAAGAATTGCCCAGTCTATAGTGTCAAAGGCACGTTTGAAATCCAGTTTCAGAAGCATGCAGCTCTAATTGTGTCTCTGCTCCATTGAAGACCTTCATAGGCATCAATAAAATTATCAAGGATGCTTTTTGTTAGGAGAAAAGTTGATTGTACTGGATATCTTCGTTTGAAGAACCCTCTTAGCATATTGCAATATTTTTGGCCAAAATAGTGTGTGCCCTGCTTATAAAGGAGATTCTACATGTACATGTATTTTTAGTTCTACATTCCAGTTTCTAAATTATTGCACATGCAAAAGCAATCCATGCATTGTTGTTTTTTAATTGTGTAGTCCCTGATCCTGGGGTGATATGTGCTCGTAGAGTCTAATGCAAATATATCAAAAATGAAGGAACAAAGAGGCCACATAAGCCAAGGAGCATTCTGTTTGTTCAACTTTAATTCTACATTCCTACTTCTAGACTATTGCATATTGCATATGAAAATGTGATTTTTATATACTCATCTTTTAGTTGTGCACTCACTAATCGTGGAGAAATATGTGCTCCTAGAGTTGCCCACTATAAATGCAATCTGGGATATCATGGCACAAAGAGTTAGTTCAAACGTCTAATTTTTAGTAGTGCTTGACATTTTCAAAGAAAAGTAGATATTAGATACTTGGCTAATGCAAAATGGCAGACTATATTAGCAATCCCAGACATCATGCATCATGCGTCTCGCATGGGTATTTCACGAACATTTTAATATTATTCCAACCTGAAGTAAATATCATGTAGAATATCTTAGGAGACAATGGCATCGTCCTGAATCGTCGAGATTTAAAGTGGGTGGGGGAGGGGGGGGGGGAGGGGAGAATGAGAGGGAGGGAGGGCGAGAGAGAGCTTGTTTCCAAGGAAATGTGTAGATGTATTCTTATTAGCTCCATCTGGAGTTATGCTCATTAAGGAATCGAAGTCATTCTAGATTCTATGCATATTTTACCCACCTGCAAATGGACTTTTGGGAGCATTCTTTCACATCACATAAGAAATCATCACCCAAAAGTGCAAGAAATATTACCAGGTTGAGTTTCATACAATTTTCATAAATGAATCTGCTCTGCTCCCAACGTGGCCCTGTTTTGAAAACCCTAAGCGCTAAGGATGCCTGCAAATTTACTAGGACATGTACAAATTTAAGGAAAATATTCCTAGTATTGATTAAATGCCGTAATGAAATAAACCAAGGCTCTTGAACTTATTACTTGAGAGTATTGGTGGCCTGAGCTCCACCGTTAGGTCGAAGTTTTCATCTGATCCTATGATATATGCTGCCAAGCAAAGGTGCCAAAACATCTCCTCCATGGTCTTCTTTAGCCTTTGCCTATACCAGATAGACCTTGAAAGAGTATTTCTGTGGATTTTATTCCCGAGCTGCCATTCTTTCGGGGTCATGATGCCATCATAGTCGTTGTTCATCATTTCTCTAAGATGGCTCATTTTATCCCTTGCAACATCATTATCACCAGTAATAAAACGACTGATCTCCTTCTTCGCGAAGCAGTCAGATTTCGCAGGTTGTCAGTCACTATCATTTGTGATCGTGCACCTCAATTCATCGCAGGATATTGGACGCAACTTTTGGAGCTATTACATGTTAATCGTTCATTGACTTTCAGTCATCATCCAGAAAGTAATGGGCAAGCAGAGTGTACTAAGCAGACTCTGGAGCAATATTTGAGATGCTTTATCAATTACCGACAGGATGATTGGGTTGACTGATTTCTATTAGCTGAGTTTGCCTATAATAATTTAGTACATACTTCCACTGGCTGGATCCCATTATTCTTAAACTCTGGCCAGCATCCTCTTGGTCCTTTAGTGCTGCTGAATATAACTCTATCAATCCTAGCGCTGAATCTCGATTTAAAAAACTCCAGGCTTTTTAATCAGATCTTGGGCATCATCTTACAGATTTATATCACCAGGAAGCTCCTACATTTCATGTTGGTGACCTTGTTTAGCTTCTTCATAAGGATCTCCCTACCTCGAGCTTGACTATCGTCACCTTGGCCCCTAGTAGATCACGGCTCAGATCAGCGATGTGGCATTCCGGCTTGAACTCCCTCTAGTTGTACGTCTCCATCCAGTATTTCATGCTTTTATATTGGAGCCCTACACACTTAATCCCTTTTCAGATCGCATTCCTCCACTGCCTCCACCAGTAGAAATTGATGATCATAAGGAATTTGAGGTTTGAGAGATTATGGACTCTCAGTTTCTTTGTCGGCGATTGTATTACCTTGTCGATTGGGAAATTCACTTACCAAGTGATAAAATCTGGGAGCTTGCCGAGAATCTGACTAATGCTCTTGATAAAATCGTGGAGTTCTATCTCCATTACTCAAATAAGCAAGTTACTCCAGCTCCAGCTCCGAGCACTCTCGTCTCGGATAAGCAAGTTACTCCAGCTCCAGCTCCGAGCACTCTCGCCTCATAGGAAGAGGATAGTGTGACGACCATACATGTATTATATTCATATGTATAAATATAGTCGTCACGCGGAGGCAAAAAAGTAGTTACATGAGGCATGATTCGAACTTGCAACTTTTTAATTACAGACCATATACCTTTGCTAATTGCACTACCTATCTTGACGATATTCTCTTGCATCATGTCAGAAGTTCTATAACATTCCAGAACCTGCGTGGATATGCCACACTTGGCAAGATCTCATCTATTGGAGTGGTATGATCTGGACCATTGGTTTAGATATATAAGGAGGAGTCTCATTCTTGTCGAACTATTCTGGTTCAATGCCAGTGTTGAGCCTTCTAGGCACCAATCTCGTGTTCTTTCTTGTCTTCAGGCCATTTGCTCTTGATTCTTCATTATATATCAGATTCTTTACTGATTTTGATATATTTCTTGCATATTTTCACGTATTTTCCTTGTTTTCGAGCAGGTTCATGATAAACACCAAGTCCACCATTAAGGTGCCATATAGGATGATGACCCACGAACTAGTGGAGTTCAAGAAGCAGTTGCAAGAACTCTTAGACCTAGGCTTCCTAGATCTATCTTGTTTGTCAAGAAGAAGGATGGAAGCTTGAGGATGTGCCTCAATTATCGACAAGTAAACGAGCACACATAAAAAACAAGTATGTCCTCCCGATAATAGATGACCTCATGGATCAACTGCAAGAGGCAAAGTTCTTCCTCAAAATAGACTTGAGATCCGGCTATCACTAAATTAGGAGAAAGGAGGAGGATATCCACAAGACAACTTTTAGGAGAAGGTATGGCTACTATGAATTCACGATCATGCCACTTGGATTGTCCAATGCCCCTTCAACTTTCATGAGACTTATGAACGATATCTCTCATGAGTTCCTCGACGATTTTGTCATCACATTTTTCGATGACATTTTGGTTTACAGTAGAACTTTGGAGGACCACGTCAAATAGTTAAGAAAGGTTTTTGAGAAGCTAAGGATGCATCAACAATATGCAAAGCTATCTAAATGCCATTTTACGACAACCAAGGTAGAGTATCTGGGGCATGTAATTTTGGCCGAAGGCATTAGAACTGATCCTGCGAAGATTCAGGCCATGATTGAGTTGTTAACTCCGAAGAATGTGCATGAAGTGAGAAGTTTCTTGGGCTTGGTGGGTCACTGCCAAAAGTTTGTGAAGAAATTTGCCAAGAACGGACCTCACCAAAATTTAGAAGATAAAGAATTGTGTAGAGCATTGGTCCAAGAAGGTCCAAGTAGGATTTGAGAAGCTCAAGGAAGCCTTAACAACAACCGTAGTCTTAATACCTCTAGACCGGAGAAAGCTAAATTGGTAGCAACAGATGAAAGTAAAATAACAACTAGCACTATCTTGATTGTGGCATACGACTCTCGTAAAATGAACGATGCAGAAATATGCTACCCAACGAGTTGCTAGCAACGGCGAGAGCTCTTAAGATTTGAAAGCATTACTTGTTGGGAAGAAAGTTCCAATTGGATATGAAATATTAAAGCCTCCAATATGTATTCATCCAACCATACCTTAAGGCAAAGAAGGCGAGATCTTGAAGGAGTATGATTTTGAGATAATAAACAAACTAGGTAAACTCAGAAACCCGACCAATAGATAAATACTTCTAGAAAGTATGGGCGAGCCTCTCCAAGAGGCAAGAACGAATAATGAAAGAAAGACCTTCAGGCATTTTAAGAAGGAAGGTAATCTTGTGTTAGAGGCATCAGGAGTAAGGAATTTGATCCTTCACGACATGCACAATAGCCCAATTGCTAGCCATGGAGATTCGTGAAAACTTACTTCAAGGTTAGAAGTAGCTATTACTAGCCAACCACTAGAAAACAGATAGCAAGGTATATTCGAGAGTGCCAACTATATCAGCAAATGAAGGTGGAGCAACTCCGAATGCTTGGATCACTCGAACATTTATTAGTCCCAATAACCAAATGGGAAGTAATAAGCATGGACTTCATAACAGTGGTCGACAAATTGTCAAAAATGGTGCATTTCTTGCCATGTCGCACCACCGACACTGCCTTAGATACTATTTTGCTTTTCACAAAGGAGACCTTCGGGTTGCATGGGACACCAAGCAAAATCATCTCCGATAGGGACCCGAAGTCATGACTATGTTTTGGCAAGACTTTTTCAACACGATTCATATCAAACTGTGTATAAGCACATTATATCACCTGCAAACAGATGGTCAAACAGAGCGCACCAATAGAACATTGGAAGACATGTTGAGGAACTACGTCTGGAACAAGCAATAAAAATGGGGAGACTATATCCACTTGGCAGAGGTTGCATATAATAGCACCAAACAGGGATCCACTCAAACATCCTCCTTCATGATAAATTATGGCTATCAATGCCTAATTCTAGACACTTGGCACAACCCGGCGTCCAAAGTAGAAGTCTCTCAATAAATGTTGGCGGATACGCGACAATTAGTGTAACGGACCTGGCCACTTAATGGTTCAGTATATGCATTTGTGTATGGTACGTATGTGAGTTGTATATGTACTTGTGGCATGCATGCAGCATTTCATGTAAACAAAGGGTTTACAAAAAGACAATTTTGTGAAAGAGGGCTTTTGGCAAACATGAGTTGTTGCAAGAGAGGGTTTTGGAGCCTTGTGGTGCTGTGGAGGCCAGAGCTTGAAGAGAATGCAACAAATCTTCTTTTTCATGTGGGGTTTGGTTTCAATTTATGGGATTCTATGCGATTGCATATGCTGGCAGGATTAGAGATTTATAAGGCTATCTGTGATTGGTAAGGACTCCAAAAGTTATTATTTTATAAAGCTTTATCATGAATTCATCTGAGGCAGTTTGTATTTTCGCCCTCTTCCATTTCTGCATCGTCCACTTGTATTGAAATATCAAGAGAATTGGTTTGATTTCCAAGGAGTTTTGGACAGGTACTGCCAAGTCTGTGAGCCATTATGTTTTCTATCTATAGATGCCATTTCTGTCTATATGAGATGCCATTATGTTTTCAGACTGCAATATATTGTGGATCTTCATTCTCGGACAGACATGCATTTTGAACCTTGTCACAATATCTCAATCAGAATTACAGGGTTCAATACTAGCTCATTGTTGATCATGTTTCTACTTGCTTCATATCCAGTCATCAAATTCAAGCTCGACAATTAACAAAGGGTTATAACCAGTACGGTACAATATGACATGGTCTATTTCTATGATTTGTCACTTACCTGAAAGTGCTCTAACAACTCTCTAAAATCCACAGATATGGCATCAAAATCATGCAGCTATAAGAACTACATGGATTACGCTCTTTTCCTGAACTCAAAAGCATGATCAATCCAAAAACAAATATGTTGAACTGCTCTTTTCAGTAAACTCTAACATCACACTCATTATGTTTTTCTCAGAAACAAAACAATGTAATCGAATTACCGCAAAATTTTCTCAAGGATGGTAAATGTGCTATTAACTGATATTGAATTCTAGTGTGGGATTAAAGATATTGCATCTCAAAACTTACAGCTCAACACAAAGAATCTCTTTCCACTGACCATGTGAACTAAGCAGATGCATTGCATGGAAATGCATTAGATGGCTGGAAACTGCAATCAGGGCCTTCTTTCACCGGGAAGTTTAAATTGGCATGTCATTTATCTGGCCAAATGAGTAAAACAAACTGAGAGGAATTGAGGAAAGATGTACTTCCTGTATGTTAACGTTAAGACTCTTGTGGCTTCACTCGGAATGACATAGTACAATTTTTGTTCTTTAAATCATGCCCGGCTGCATTTGTCACAATTGCATTGTAAGATAATGTTGCCAAATGATTGCTTTAAGCCGAATCTCCGCTATTCTTGCGATAAATGAAAGAAAGGCATGTATGAAAAAAAAAAATAAACTAGATAGATATTATCAGAATGCTGCATACAAATACGTAGCTATATGCATCTGTCTAACTAGCATGCATGCGCACAAGTGTTTGCATGCATGCGGACAAATACACAGTAGGATCATTTTATTCTTGGGCACTTGAAAAATGGCAAGCTCAAGATTATAAATACATGCTTACTAGTCTAGTGACTTACTTGATTGTGATCCACAATGGCGCTCACATCCAAGCTTGTAATGCTTCTCATTCTAGTGGCCACTCTGGTGCCAAGCTACGGCGCAGAATCCCTAGAAAAACAAGGTAAGTAAATTTACGCAATGTCAAATCTAGCCAAGCATTTAGATTTGGAATGTTAATCAATGAAATTATGTTACGATGCAGGGGAGGAGCCAGAACCGTTTGCATATAAACAGTGGGTTGCGTTTCATATAACTTACTTGGGTCCTGGATCTGTACGGGTGGTGAACGCAAGGCTGGATTGGGGAAAATGGTATGACTACCCACAGCAAGACAAGGAGCTGGGCACAGTGAACGACGTGGAGATCAAAAGCGGCGGTCCTGCAGGCACAATAGCTGCCTCTGGCCGAGAAAACTCTCCCAGTGGCACCGAAGGCACCTTTGAGCTCTACTACGTCCAAGGCGCCAAGAAGCTTGTGGAGATTTATTTCGATTGCCCTTGGTCCGGCAAAAATAAGATTAGCAAGAAGACCTTCTCTGACGATGTCATCGTCGACATTTCTGAATGGTCTACATCCGGAGCTCTTGGCAACATCAATGTTAAGATTGCTTACTTGGGCAGTCGCCTGCAGCAATCTTAGGTGCATTTGTTTCTATGCTTGTAATGCTGCTATTATGCAGATATAAAATTATGTTTTTAGTTCTATCTTACAAGAATAACAGCTAAAGGCTTTGGTATGTTTGTATTTTCGCCCTCTTCCATTTCTGCATCGTCCACTTGTATTGAAATATCAAGAGAATTGATTTGATTTCCAAGGAGTTTTGGACAGGTACTGCCAAGTCTGTGAGCCATTATGTTTTCTATCTATAGATGCCATTTCTGTCTATATGAGATGCCATTATGTTTTCAGACTGCAATATATTGTGGATCTTCATTCTCGGACAGACATGCATTTTGAACCCTGTCACAATATCTCAATCAGAATTACAGGGTTCAATACTAGCTCATTGTTGATCATGTTTCTACTTGCTTCATATCCAGTCATCAAATTCAAGCTCGACAATTAACAAAGGGTTATAACCAGTACGGTACAATATGACATGGTCTATTTCTATGATTTGTCACTTACCTGAAAGTGCTCTAACAACTCTCTAAAATCCAGAGATATGGCATCAAAATCATGCAGCTATAAGAACTACATGGATTACACTCTTTTCCTGAACTCAAAGATCAATCCAAAAACAAATATGTTGAACTGCTCTTTTCAGTAAACTCTAACGTCACACTCATTATGTTTTTCTCAGAAACAATACAATGTAATTGAATTACCGCAAAAGTTTCTCAACGATGGTAAATGTGCTATTAACTGATATTGAATTCTAATGTGGGATGAAAGATATTGCATCTCAAAACTTACAGCTCAACACAAAGAATCTCTTTCCACTGACCATGTGAACTAAGCAGATGCATTGCATGGAAATGCATTAGATGGCTGGAAACTGCAATCAGGGCCTTCTTTCACCGGGAAGTTTAAATTGGCATGTCACTTATCTGGCCAAATGAGTAAAACAAACTGAGAGGAATTGAGGAAACATGTACTTCGTGTATGTTAACGTTAAGACTCTTGTGGCTTCACTTGGAATGACATAGTACAATTTTTGTTCTTTAAATCATACCCAGCTGCATTTGTCACAATTGCATTGTAAGATAATGTTGCCAAATGATTGCTTCAAGCCGAATCTCCGCTATTCTTGCGGTAAATGAAAGAAAGGCATGTATGAAAAAAAAAAAAACTAGATAGATATTATCAGAATGCTGCGTACAAATACGTAGCTATATGCATCTGTCTAACTAGCATGCATGCGCACAAGTGTTTGCATGCATGCGGACAAATACACAGTAGGATCATTTTATTCTTGGGCACTTGAAAAATGGCAAGCTCAAGGATTATAAATACGTGCTTACTAGTCTAGTGACTTACTTGATTCTGATCCACAATGGCCCTCAGATCCAAGCTTGTAATGCTTCTCATTCTAGTGGCCACTCTGGTGCCAAGCTACAGCGCAGAATCCCTAGAAAAACAAGGTAAGTGAGCTAAGCAATGTCAAATCTAGCCAAGCATTTAGTTTTGGAATGTTAATGAATGAAATTATGTTACGATGCAGGGAAGGAGCCAGAACCATTTGCATATAAACAGTGGGTTGCGTTTCATATAACTTACTTGGGTCCTGGATCTGTACGGGTCGTGAACGCAAGGCTGGATGGGGGAAAATGGTATGACTACCCACAGCAAGACAAGGAGCTGGGCACAGTGAACGATGTGGAGATCAAGAGCGGCGGTCCTGCAGGCACAATAGCTGCCTCTGGCCGAGAAAACTCTCCCAGTGGCACCGAAGGCACCTTTGAGCTCTACTACGTCCAAGGCGCCAAGAAGCTTGTGGAGATTTATTTCGATTGCCCTTGGTCCGGCAAAAATAAGATTAGCAAGAAGACCTTCTCTGACGATGTCATCGTCGACATTTCTGAATGGTCTACATCCGGAGCTCTTGGCAACATCAATGTTAAGATTGCTTACTTGGGCAGTCGCCTGCAGCAATCTTAGGTGCATTTGTTTCTATGCTTGTAATGCTGCTATTATGCAGATATAAGATTATGTTTTTAGTTCTATCTTACAAGAATAACAGCTAAAGGCTTTGGTATGTTTGTATTTTCGCCCTCTTCCATTTCTGCATCGTCCACTTGCATTGAAATATCAAGAGAATTGATTTGATTTCCAAGGAGTTTTGGACAGGTACTGCCAAGTCTGTGAGCCATTATATTTTCTATCTATAGATGCCATTTCTGTTTATATGAGATGCCATTATGTTTTCCGACTGCAATATATTGGGGATCTTCATTCTTGGACAGACATGCATTTTGAACCCTGTCACAATATCTCAATCAGAATTACAGGGTTCAATACTAGCTCATTGTTGATCATGTTCAAGCTCGACAATTAACAAAGGGTTATAACCAGTACGGTACAATATGACATGGTCTATTTCTATGATTTGTCACTTACCTGAAAGTGCTCTAACAACTCTCTAAAATCCAGAGATATGGCATCAAAATCATGCAGCTATAAGAACTACATGGATTACGCTCTTTTCCTGAACTCAAAAGCATGATCAATCCAAAAACAAATATGTTGAACTGCTCTTTTCAGTAAACTCTAACGTCACACTCATTATGTTTTTCTCAGAAACAATACAATGTAATTGAATTACCGCAACATTTTCTCAAGGATGGTAAATGTGCTATTAACTGATATTGAATTCTAGTGTGGGATTAAAGATATTGCATCTCAAAACTTACAGCTCAACACAAAGTATCTCTTTCCACTGACCATGTGAACTAAGCAGATGCATTGCATGGAAATGCATTAGATGGCTGGAAACTGCAATCATGGCCTTCTTTCACCGGGAAGTTTAAATTGGCATGTCACTTATCTGGCCAAATGAGTAAAACAAACTGAGAGGAATTGAGGAAACATGTACTTCGTGTATGTTAATGTTAAGACTCTTGTGGCCTCACTCGGAATGACATAGTACAATTTTTGTTCTTTAAATCATGCCCGGCTGCATTTGTCACAATTGCATTGTAAGATAATGTTGCCAAATGATTGCTTCAAGCCGAATCTCCGCTATTCTTGCGGTAAATGAAAGAAAGGCATGTATGAAAAAAAATAAACTAGATAGATATTATCAGAATGCTGCGTACAAATACATAGCTATATGCATCTGTCTAACTAGCATGCATGCGCACAAGTGTTTGCATGCATGCGGACAAATACACAGTAGGATCATTTTATTCTTGGGCACTTGAAAAATGGCAAGCTTAAGGATTATAAATACGTGCTTACTAGTCTAGTGACTTACTTGATTCTGATCCACAATGGCGCTCACATCCAAGCTTGTAATGCTTCTCATTGTAGTGGCCACTCTGGTGCCAAGCTACGGTGCAGAATCCCTAGAAAAACAAGGTAAGTAAGTTACGCAATGTCAAATCTAGCCAAGCATTTAGATTTGGAATGTTAATAAATGAAATTATGTTACGATG
The DNA here is from genome assembly GCA_021234155.1 of Isoetes taiwanensis. NCBI lineage: Eukaryota > Viridiplantae > Streptophyta > Lycopodiopsida > Isoetales > Isoetaceae > Isoetes > Isoetes taiwanensis. The sequence continues at coordinate 210,499 of JAJEKV010000307.1, read as the reverse complement.
CAGGGGAGGAGCCAGAACCGTTTGCATATAAACAGTGGGTTGCGTTTCATATAACTTACTTGGGTCCTGGATCTGTACGGGTGGTGAACGCAAGGCTGGATTGGGGAAAATGGTATGACTACCCACAGCAAGACAAGGAGCTGGCCACAGTGAACGACGTGGAGATCAAAAGCGGCGGTCCTGCAGGCACAATAGCTGCCTCTGGCCGAGAAAACTCTCCCAGTGGCACCGAAGGCACCTTTGAGCTCTACTACGTCCAAGGCGCCAAGAAGCTTGTGGAGATTTATTTCGATTGCCCTTGGTCCGGCAAAAATAAGATTAGCAAGAAGACCTTCTCTGACGATGTCATCGTCGACATTTCTGAATGGTCTACATCCGGAGCTCTTGGCAACATCAATGTTAAGATTGCTTACTTGGGCAGTCGCCTGCAGCAATCTTAGGTGCATTTGTTTCTGTGCTTGTAATGCTGCTATTATGCAGATATAAGATTATGTTTTTAGTTCTATCTTACAAGAATAACAGCTAAAGGCTTTGGTATGTTTGTATTTTCGCCCTCTTCCATTTCTGCATCGTCCACTTGTATTGAAATATCAAGAGAATTGATTTGATTTCCAAGGAGTTTTGGACAGGTACTGCCAAGTCTGTGAGCCATTATGTTTTCTATCTATAGATGCCATTTCTGTCTATATGAGATGCCATTATGTTTTCAGACTGCAATATATTGTGGATCTTCATTCTCGGACAGACATGCATTTTGAACCTTGTCACAATATCTCAATCAGAATTACAGGGTTCAATACTAGCTCATTGTTGATCATGTTTCTACTTGCTTCATATCCAGTCATCAAATTCAAGCTCGACAATTAACAAAGGGTTATAACCAGTACGGTACAATATGACATGGTCTATTTCTATGATTTGTCACTTACCTGAAAGTGCTCTAACAACTCTCTAAAATCCAGAGATATGGCATCAAAATCATGCAGCTATAAGAACTACATGGATTACGCTCTTTTCCTGAACTCAAAAGCATGATCAATCCAAAAACAAATATGTTGAACTGCTCTTTTCAGTAAACTCTAACATCACACTCATTATGTTTTTCTCAGAAACAAAACAATGTAATCGAATTACCGCAAAATTTTCTCAAGGATGGTAAATGTGCTATTAACTGATATTGAATTCTAGTGTGGGATTAAAGATATTGCATCTCAAAACTTACAGCTCAACACAAAGAATCTCTTTCCACTGACCATGTGAACTAAGCAGATGCATTGCATGGAAATGCATTAGATGGCTGGAAACTGCAATCAGGGCCTTCTTTCACCGGGAAGTTTAAATTGGCATGTCATTTATCTGGCCAAATGAGTAAAACAAACTGAGAGGAATTGAGGAAAGATGTACTTCCTGTATGTTAACGTTAAGACTCTTGTGGCTTCACTCGGAATGACATAGTACAATTTTTGTTCTTTAAATCATGCCCGGCTGCATTTGTCACAATTGCATTGTAAGATAATGTTGCCAAATGATTGCTTTAAGCCGAATCTCCGCTATTCTTGCGATAAATGAAAGAAAGGCATGTATGAAAAAAAAAAATAAACTAGATAGATATTATCAGAATGCTGCATACAAATACGTAGCTATATGCATCTGTCTAACTAGCATGCATGCGCACAAGTGTTTGCATGCATGCGGACAAATACACAGTAGGATCATTTTATTCTTGGGCACTTGAAAAATGGCAAGCTCAAGATTATAAATACATGCTTACTAGTCTAGTGACTTACTTGATTCTGATCCACAATGGCGCTCACATCCAAGCTTGTAATGCTTCTCATTCTAGTGGCCACTCTGGTGCCAAGCTACGGCGCAGAATCCCTAGAAAAACAAGGTAAGTAAGTTACGCAATGTCAAATCTAGCCAAGCATTTAGATTTGGAATGTTAATCAATGAAATTATGTTACGATGCAGGGGAGGAGCCAGAACCGTTTGCATATAAACAGTGGGTTGCGTTTCATATAACTTACTTGGGTCCTGGATCTGTACGGGTGGTGAACGCAAGGCTGGATTGGGGAAAATGGTATGACTACCCACAGCAAGACAAGGAGCTGGCCACAGTGAACGACGTGGAGATCAAAAGCGGCGGTCCTGCAGGCACAATAGCTGCCTCTGGCCGAGAAAACTCTCCCAGTGGCACCGAAGGCACCTTTGAGCTCTACTACGTCCAAGGCGCCAAGAAGCTTGTGGAGATTTATTTCGATTGCCCTTGGTCCGGCAAAAATAAGATTAGCAAGAAGACCTTCTCTGACGATGTCATCGTCGACATTTCTGAATGGTCTACATCCGGAGCTCTTGGCAACATCAATGTTAAGATTGCTTACTTGGGCAGTCGCCTGCAACAATCTTAGGTGCATTTGTTTCTATGCTTGTAATGCTTGGATTATGCAGATATAAGATTATGTTTTTAGTTCTATCTTGCAAGAATAACAGCTAAAGGCTTTGGTATGTTTGTATTTTCGTCTTCCATTTCTGCATTGTCCACTTGTATTGAAATATCAAGAGAATTGATTTGATTTCCAAGGAGTTCTGGACAGGTACTGCCAAGTCTGTGAGCCATTCATTCTCAACAAATGTCACATCTCTACTTGTAAAAACTCTTCTTCTCTTAGGCTGAAATACTCTATAACCCTTAGATTCTTCATCATACCCTATCAGATATGTATCATTGATCTGTCATCATGTTTTTGCCTTTTTTCCTCGGGCACATTTGTATATGTCAAGCAACCATATTTTTTTGAATCTGTCAAAGTCTGGCAATCTTCCTGACCACAAGAGTTCTGGACTACTTCCATTTATACTTGCTGATGGCAAACAATTTTGAATGAGCACAGCAGCTCTTACTGCTTCCTCCCAGAGGTAATTTGGTAAGCCTGCATGCTTAAGCATTGCTCTTACAGCATTTAAAATTGTTTTGTTCTTTCTTTCTGCTACTCCATTTTGCTGTGGAGTATAGCTGCATGTATCATTTCTGTCTATATGAGATGCCATTATGTTTTCAGACTGCAATATATTGTGGATCTTCATTCTCGGACAGACATGCATTTTGAACCCTGTCACAATATCTCAATCAGAATTACAGGGTTCAATACTAGCTCATTGTTGATCATGTTTCTACTTGCTTCATATCCAGTCATCAAATTCAAGCTCGACAATTAACAAAGGGTTATAACCAGTACGGTACAATATGACATGGTCTATTTCTATGATTTGTCACTTACCTGAAAGTGCTCTAACAACTCCCTAAAATCCAGAGATACGGTATTAAAATCATGCAGCTACAAGAATTACATGGATTATGCTCTTTTCCTGAACTCAAAAGCATGATCAATTCAAAAACAAATATGTTGAACTGCTCTTTTCAGTAAACTCTAATATCACACTCATTATGTTTTTCTCAGAAACAATACAATATAATTGAATTACTGCAAAATTTTCTGAATGATGGTAAATGTGCTATTAACTGAAATTGAATTCTAATGTGGGATCAAAGATATTGCATCTCAAAAGTTACAGCTCAACACAAATACTCTCTTTACACTGACGATGTGAATTAGGCAGATGCATTGCATGGAAATGCATTAGATGGCTGGAAACTGTGATCAGGGAATTCTTTCACTGGGAAAATTAAATTGGCATGTCACTTATCTGGCCAAATGGGTAAAACAAACTGAGAGGAATTGAGGAAACATGTACTTATTCCTTGTGAAACTGAAACCCGCATTATCAATCCGAATTATCAATCCGGGTTAGAGAAACTGAAACCCGCATTATCAATCTTTGCCATGTTTCTTGCTGGAAGAAAGGCCAAAACGCAAATGCAAGGAAGCAAAGAACTGCACAGAAAAACAGGGCAGGAAAAACAACTATAGCCCAACTGTTAATCCAGCAGTCTATTCTGAACCCAAAGCGTTTTCCATATCCTGTATGCTGAATCCGGCATATTCCAAAACAATACAGATGCACATTGTTGTGTGCATATCAAAAAATACCTCCAAGAAAATGTTGAGAGCTTGTGCCGCTGCAACAGACAAATCCTGGAGTTCCTGGAAGACAGATAGACTGTTTTCAAGCAAAAAAAATCATTGTTGCTTGAATCCACCACGAATCACTGCGGCATTTTCTAATTTCTCTTCGAAATGCTCATCTTCTCTTACTTATCTTTAGCTCAAATGATAAAAAGCAAGCACGTACCTTCAAGTGAAATGTTTCTGCTCTCCAATAGCAAGATTCACCCAAGCACTAAAACAACAAACCGTTCTAAGCAAGAAAAATCCCCGTTGCATGAATCCACCAGAAATCGCCGCAGTAATCTCTCATTTCTCTGCCCTCCACCAGCAAATTACCTGCAACAACAGGTTGAGGCCCGTTGCAGGGAATATCCGGGAACATACTAGCATATTCTCGAAATACCTGGGAATATACTGGCACCAAGTGGAGCGAGGGTTTGCCCTTTAGGGGCAACCCAAAAATCTGTCCATCTAGATCACCAGATGAAGGGAAAAAAGAAAGGGTGCCTAGGGGAAAGAAAGAGGGCAAAGAAATCAATGTTATTGATGCCACTGGCGCCCATGAGCAATACTTAGAACACTCTGGAGCATCTTCTCCAAATGTCAACACAAATGATTGTCGCCTGCATGAGTTGGGGGATACATATGACATGCTTGAGAAATGTAGAAGAATAAACCGGCCATCGCCCAATGTGTAGAATTATACGGCTCCAAAAAATCCCTCTGAATCTACCCAAAACACCCATCCAGTGCTGCATGATCCTGAGCAATCGTGGGAAGCATGATGCTAACATGGAAAAATATGGATGCTGGAATCATACTGAGGAAAAAATCTTCATATTTGGGGAATCATAAACTTTTTCCGGCTATCCAAATAAACAGAACCTTAAGCAAAGTGACCTTACAAACAAATCAGAAAAGTTCCTCACTTGCCAGGGAAACCAAATTTATTAAGTAGATAGACCCTATTATCAGTTGTCGCCTATTGGTCATGCTCCAACATGTAAAGAAAGAAAGCAATATTTAACATCAGCATAAATCACATGGGCCTTGAGTCATCCAAGTTACCACAATCAGTTCATCATGAATACTATTAGAAAGGAGAGATATTACTATGCTGACTAGATGCTGACGTGTCACTGTAGCTGACGTGGCGTACTCTATATAAGCCACAGTCAGTCTTCTTAAGGGTAGTTGAGTGAAGAGACCAACTCACGTTGGTGCGCTTGTATCTTCTTCTGTTCTTTCAGTTTCATTACATTCTAAGATGGTATCAGAGCCGATCTGAAAGAGGAAGGTAGTGCAGCGTTGCCTATTTGTAAAGATCGGATTCAGCCAGGTGTTGTGGTTCGATCTGATCAAAGTTTGAGTGATCTTTGTAAAGATCTAGTGTTTTTTTTCGTCCAGATTGATTGGATAGTGCAAATTCAGGAATTCCGATTCATATTCTTGAATTTCCGGGTGAAATTGTCGCTGCTCTTGGTCAGATTGACGTGATCAGGAGATCGGCTAACTTTAGTGTAAGTTTGGCTTGATTTGGGGCAGATCGGCTATATTTGGTGCACATCGGCTATATTTGACGTTGGTAGATCTTGCAAACTGGTTTGATTTGTCGACTATTGTCCAAGATTGGCTTGCTTTCGTGTTGATTCACGGACTTGAGTCCGCATCTCTCTGCAATTTGTCTTTGCATTCTGTCTTCTTTTGTTTGCAAATGGCTGTGAGCCAAGAACCGTGGAAATACTTCCAACATCCTGTTCTCGATCATCAAAATTTCTTTACCTGGAAGGAGGCTTTCAAAACCAATCTGCATCTGCGAGATTTGAGCGAAGTTCTAGGTTCTAAATGGAATCCACAGACAGATGCTGAGAAGAAGAAAGATGATTATGCTTTGAATCATCTAAAAGCATGTGTAGGTACAGATTTTCTGATGGATCTTAAGGATTTTCATGATTTCAAATCGGCTTTCCAGTTTCTTCATGATCAGTGTGTACTTAAAGGAGAAGGTCACCAGCTTTTGTGTCTTACACAGATTGATACCCTCAGGTTGCTTGATTGTTCTGGAGTAAGAGATTATTTGAAGAAACTTAAAGGTTTACAAGAAGCTTATGTCGCAGCAGGTGGTCAAATGAAGGATTCCAGGCTTATTCTTTATGCACTCAAAGGATTGCCTGAAGAATATAGGCATTTTGTCAAATTTTATAAGCTGCAACAAAACATTTCAGTCGATTTTCATCAATTTCAGCAGCAATTACTTGAAGAAGAGCAGGAACATAAAAGGTCAGCAGATACTGCAGCAGCTCATTATTCTAATACTAAAGCTGTTCCTTCTAGTTCTGTTTCCTCAAAGTCGACTTCTACTAAGAAGCCAATGTCATGTTGGCACTGTGGAGCAGAGGGTCATATGAAGTTTCAGTGCAAGAAATTTCAGAAGGAAGTTGCTCAATATCTCAAGTATAAATCACAATCTAGAAAAGATAAAGAGACTGTCAAAGATTCAGAGATTAGTGCCAAGGTTTCAGAAATTTCGCTTTGATGATCTGGAGGAGCAGTTTTTGGCTTTGGTGACTGATCAGTTTGAGGAAGATGAGCTTTGGCTTGTTGATTCGGGAGCCACCAAGCATTTGGCCAGTAAGTCCCATGTTTTTTCTGATCTACAACCTCATCATTCCACTGTCGTCAAGATGGCTGATGGCAATCTTGCTCGTTCTAAAGGCAAGGGCAAGGTTCAAATCGATCTTGATTCCTCTTCTACACTCAAAATTGATGATGTTCTGCATATGCCTGATTTGGTGGTCAATTTGCTTAGCGTGAGTCAAATTTATAAACAATTAGGTTTCTCAATTCTTTTTGAAGGAGGTCAAGTCTATATCTGCAGCAAGAAGCTCTTACAGCTGATTGATCCAAGTTTGGTTGGGATTGTTGCTCAAGGCAATTTAACCAAAGATGGTCTTTATGTTCTGCATGGCAAGAACACTCATCATGCTCATACTGCTGAAGTCTCACCGTCTTCTACTTCTTCCTGCTCAACTTCAGAATCCTTATGGCATGCCAGGTACGGGCATATTGGTCTTTCTCCTCTAGTTATTGCATCTAAATTAGGAATGGTTCAAGGCCTTCCTTTACTCAAAAATCAAGACCTGCAATGTCATGCCTGCAGATTGGGCAAACAAGTGCAGGCTCCATTTCCTAAACAAGCAACATTTCGAGCTACTCAGCCTTTAGAACTTATTCATTCAGATATTTGCTATATGCCACTTGAATCCTTGGCTGGTAGCAGGTATTTTCTGGTTTTTGTAGATGACTTTAGTCGATTCACTTGGGTTTATCCACTGAAGTTTAAGTCTCAAGCCTTCTCTACTTTCAAAAATTTCAGTGCCTTGGTTCAAACTCAGCTGTCTACTTCTATCAAGGCTATCAGAACAGATAATGCAAGAGAGTATTTGTCAGCAGAATTTGAAGCCTATCTTCGAGATAAAAAGGCATTCATAGGGAACTTATTGTGCCCTATGCTCATTCCCAAAATGGGGTGGCTGAGCGGAAGCACAGAACATTATTGAATTTAGCTCGAAGCTTGCTCAAACACAAGAACATGCCACCTAGTTTTTGGGCAGAAGCAGTTCTGACTGCTTGTTATCTTTCAAATCGGGCACCCACAAAGTCCTTGAATCTAAAGACACCCTTTGAGACACTTTATTCAATCAAACCTGATGTTTCCCATTTCAGAGTGTTTGGATGTCTTGGTTATGCTGCCTATCCAAAGGAGATACTACAGAAGCAAGGCAAGTTAGCTGATAGGGCACGTCAAAGTCATTTTCATTGGATATACTCCCAACATGAAGGCCTGGAGGTGTTATGATCCCGAAACTCAGACTGTTTTTGCCTCAAGGAGTATGCAATTTTTGAAAACAAATCTTATGATTTTCAGCTTTCACATCCTGTTGATTATGACACTGCTGTCATAAATCTTTTAGACATTGATTCTTGTTCTTCTCCATCATCTATTTCTTCCTCATCTTCCACTATTTCTCTTCCTCTCTCTTCTTCATCTTCCACTGTTTCTGCTTCCTCATTTCTTAGTCCTCCTGTACCTTTACCCACATTTAGCCCTTCTATTCCTTTACCTACAATTGAGCCAATCCCACAGTCCATATCCACAAATCCATATGCTGACTATGAACCTCTTGATTACCACGAAATACCTGAACATTAAATCCTGTCTGTTTTACCTCTTACTTTTCCTCAGCCCAACCACATTCATGATTTACAATACTCTGACTCTAGTTCTTCTGTTTTGTGCAATTTTGCACTCATGACTAAAGTTTTACACGATCGAGATCCTATTTTTTACAATCAGGCAGCTAAATCAGATCACTGGATTCATGCCATGCAAGAGGAATTGGAGATGATGTCAAAACAGGATACATGGGATCTTGTTCCTCGACCTTCTGATAAGAATGTTATAGGTGCCAAATGGATCTTTAGGACTAAATACAGGTCGGATGGTACCATTTCCAGATACAAGGCTCGTCTTGTAGCAAAAGGGTATACTCAGCAGGAAGGCTTTGATTACAATGATGTTTTTTCTCCTGTGGTCAGATTGGATACTTTGAGAGCTGTATTGGCCTTAGCAGCACAGTCAGCCTGGCCAGTTCATCATTTTGATTTCAAATCTGCTTTTCTCAATGGTGATTTGGAGGAAGAGTTGTATATGCAGCAGCCCCCAGGTTTTGTGAGCAAACAATTTCCTGATTATGTTTGCAAGCTTAAGAAAAGTATATATGGTTTGAAACAGGCACCTCGGTGTTGGAATCACAAAATTAATGGGTATCTGGAAAAATTGGGATATCACAGGTCTCGAAAGCAGATCCTAGCCTCTATTTTCAGTTTCAAGGTGCCAATGTATCTATTCTTCTTCTTTATGTTGATGATACTATTCTAACTGGCAGTGCAGTTGATCTCATTCAACATACCAAGAATTGTATTTTCTCAGACTTTGAAGTCACTGATTTGGGTCTTATGCACTATTGTTTGGGTATTGAAATTTGGCAGACTTCTCAAGGTATTCACCTCACTCAGCAGAAGTATATTAAAAGAGATACTAGACAAATTTCATATGACAGATGCCAAGCCTACTAAGGTTCCTTGGGATCCAGGTCATAAACTATCTTTGCAGTCTGAAGAAGAAGATGCAGATGCCACTCTTTATCGACAGTTAGTAGGGGAATTGTTATACCTTACTATCACTTTCGACCAGATATCACATATTCAGTAGGTGTGCTCACTGCTTTTATGACACATCCTAAAGTATCTCATTGGAAAGCTGCTAAACAGGTCCTTAGATATCTTGTTGGCACACAAACTGAAGGTCTTTTCTATGGAAGGGTCAGTAATCCTCAGCTGAAAATTTATTCTGACTCTGACATGGCTTCTACAGATGTAACTTCAAGAAAATCCTTGACAGGCTTTATTTCCTTCTTTGGGAATAGTCCAATCACTTGGAGTTCCAGATCTCAACCTACTGTTAGTATCAGTACTACTGAAGCTGAACTCAAGGCTCTCACTGCTACAACTCAAGAACTAAAATGGTTGCTGCATCTTTTTGAAGATTTAAAGATTCCTGTTAAGCCAGCTCATTTATACTGTGATAATAGCGGGGCTATTTCACATGTTAAGGACCTAAAGATGCACCTGCAGATAAAACATTTAGATATCAAACTCTGTTTTATCCGAGAGCAACTTCAAGAGGGTTATCTGCTTCTACATCACTGTCCAACTCATGCACAGATAGCAGATGGTTTTACTAAAGCGTTATCAGGCAAGCACTTCAGCAATCTTAAAAGTATTTTACACTTGCAACCCTATTGTCCTGAAGGGAGATAGCAGCTGAAGGGGGATTTTCAAGCATCTAGTCAAAGGGGGATATTAGAAAGGAGAGATATTACTATGCTGACTAGATGCTGACGTGTCACTGTAGCTGACGTGGCGTACTCTATATAAGCCACAGTCAGTCTTCTTAAGGGTAGTTGAGTGAAGAGACCAACTCACGTTGGTGCGCTTGTATCTTCTTCTGTTCTTTCAGTTTCATTACATTCTAAGAAATACGAAACTATAACCCACATGCTGATGAATGAAAATGCCTTTTCCCACTCTTTAGTCACTACCTTACTAGGAAACTTCAAATGGTTTCGCAAGAAATTCAATGTGTTTTACCCAAATTTTCTTATTTCTTTATCTTCAAAAACAAGAGAAATGAGTAACATTGAATCATAATTTTGACCATATTATAGAGAGGCCATTTGATTCCCCATCAACTGATGGGGAGGAATAAAAAATGAGTATCATCATCATTTTGATTCTTCCTCGTCATCAACTTCCTCTTGTGTAATTACAACATGCGTAACTTGAACCTCACTCTCTGGAACTACTTGTGCAGTGTCCGGTGCAAATTGACCAGCAACTTCCTCGTGGCGAACGAGTTTTTTGCGCCTTTGATGTTCCTCTTCTGCTTCTGTGTCTGCAGCAGCTTTATCTGCCGCAGCTCTATCTGCGGCGGCTTTGTCTGCCGCACCTTTATCTGCGGCAGCTTTGTCTGCAGCAGCTTTATCTGCAGCGGCTTTGTCTGCAGCAGCTTTAGCTGCGACGGCCACAGCTTCATTCTCTTCTACCTTATTTGTTGCAGATTCGTCTCCAGCTTCTTGCTCCACTGCAGCTCTATCAGTAGCTTCTTTATCAGCTTTACTTGCAGCTGCTTCCTCTGCCGCCAATTTATCTGCTGCTTCTTTCTTTGCACGTTCCCTCTCAGCAGCAGCAGCAGACCCAAGTGCAGCGTTATCTGCAGCCTCTTTGTCTGCAGCAGCCTTGTCTGCAGCCTCTTTGTCTGCAGCAGCCTTGTCTGCAGCAGCCTTGTTTGCAGCAGCCTTGTCTGCTTCCTTCTTTGCAAGTTCCATCTCAGCAGCAGCAGCAGCCACAGCAGCAGCATCAGACCCAAGTGAAGCCTTATCTGCAGCCTCTTTGTATGCAGCAGCCTTTTCTGCTGCTTCACTATCTACAGCAGCCTTGTGTGCAGCAGCTCTATCTGCTGCAGCCTTGTCTGCTGCTTCTCTATCTGCCGCAGCCTTGTCTGCAGCGGCTCTATCTGCTGCAGCCTTGTCTGCTTCTTCTCTATCTGCAGCCGCCTCGTCTGCCGCTCCTTTATCTGCAGCAGCTTTCTTTGTTGCAGCCCTCAACTCCTCTTCTGTTGGCTCTTTCTCCTCCAAGAGTAGTTCTTCTGATACCACGTCAGCTTCGCTTCTTATGGCGAATTCTGAGGGCCGTGGCTTCTGCGATTTCCTAGGTGTGAGATCGTGATAAAAGACTTGACCAAGATCTAACTGGGAAGGAGGAAGGTTTTGTAACTCTGTTGGTGTATGAGCCCCCTTTGATTCCCTAGCTGCCAAGAGCCTTTCCCTCTCCTCCAATTCAGCCAGCTTCTTTAACATTTCTTCATATGAAAGAATGCCACTTTCACCATTGGTTTGGCATGATTCGTCCTGCAATAGGTAATATGGGGTACGCTTGAAAGATTTCCTTGGCACCTTTTTTGGCTTCTTTGGGACATCTACAAATTTCACACCTTGAGCCTTATTATCTATAGTCATCGCTGTCCCTGAGCCAGCTAGAGACATCTCTTTTTCTAGGCCCATAAGCAATAGTTCTGACCCCATTTTTTCACTTTTCTCTTTTTCAATCATGCCTTCAAGTAAACGACGCTGTTTTTGCATATCCTGAAGTTTCTTACAACTTCTCCTGGCATGGACAACCATATCATTTGCCCTTAAACGTTGCATTGTTACTTCGCGGTTTGCCTTCTCAAGGCTCTTGTTAACAGCCTGCATCCATAAGGTAGATAATAAATGTTCTTTTCATGTTTAAGAACTTCCAAATGGCAGAAACGTACTTCGACACAACTCTCCAATTGATTGTTTTCCATTTCCAACTTCATTGCCTTGTCCTTTAAATTATTAAGTTCTCTGTTCTCACACCCAAGACGTGTATGTAATGACTTCAAACGTGATGCAATTTTCTGCAGTCTTATAACCTCCGCAGAAAATACATCCCTTTCGAGCTCAATCTCCTGCAGCATAGCCTTCGGAATTAACATTTTTGCCAAGGGAACAAAATTCATGAATCAATTATGAAGTCTCTCGTAGTGTAGCATATGTTCCCTGCATATTTACAGCAGAAACTTACTCTAGTGCATGTGAAGCGTACATCTCTGCGAAGTTTGGATATTTCATCATGCTGCTTTTCACAAACACCTTGCAAGTTTTCTAATCTGGCTCGCATTCCTGAAGACAACATCTTTAGGTTTCTTTTCAACCAAGTATTACTCGATCTCCTATGTTTTTAATGAAAAGGAGGAAAAAACACTTAAAGGCAGTAAAGTTTGGGAAGTGCCAGGTCAGCCAATATCGACCTTCAGATGCTATGAATTCATATGCAAGCTAGGATAATTTACTGGACCAGAGTCTGAAGTCTTTCTTCTTTGAGGATCAACACATCCTTGCGTGCAGTACAGCATCTATAAACTGAGGGATGAAGCTGGTATGCATCCCCTCTATAAATGCGAAGTACCCATTTACAGAATGTATGCTCATCTAGAGAGTGAATGAAGAAGACATTGAGCTCTGAATATGGCAAAATGACTTATCATACTGCTCTCAAAATTCAATAAATGTTGAGGTAATTCTACTTGCCAGGATAACTGTTCTACCAAAAGCTTATGATGAAGACAGGAAACCTGTGATGTATTAGCAGCACGGATGGGTTCTTGATAGCGCACCGAGAAGGAATCTACCAATTGCAATGGTTCGGATAAATCTTGCATTCTACCCCTCCAAACTATGGCGCGAAATGAATGTGGAATCTACATCTTATATAGCAGAATGCATTCTCAGAGAAGGCTGCAGATCCCATTGCATGGACATTAAATGGCTTGATTGCATCAAGGAGACACACATCTGCATACCTGGCTGTATCTAAGAGATTACTTTGGGTTCCCCCACAATTTTCTACGTGAAAATGGATAAACTGTTGCCAAGTGCTTATGGATAAAGGCATTTTGAAAGTTGTGTACTATATTTCATAGAACTTAGGTATTTGAAATTGTTACTTGCTGAAGTACTGATTCAACTATCTGCGACATACTAACATTACATTCCTACCTTGAAACTTGACTCGTAGTCGTGATGTGCCACCTTGAGACTTATTATCAACGCCTCCAGTCTCCAGATCCTCAATATCTCTCTCTAGCTTCCTGAATTTTCCCTTCAAATTGGATGAAATTATTGATGTTATAGAAATGTTTTTAAGGAGAAAATTAATTTTACTGAAATATGAGAACATAGATTACATATATCAGGATAGATAGTAACAGAAACCGCAATAATAGGAGAATGAGATATCCTTTCCATATACTATTGCAGAGGGTTTGCCATGTCAAAATAGCCTAATATGTAAGCAGATTTAAATTTAGAACCTACTAAAAGAAAACGACTCCACCAACCTATTCTCTGCCTGTACAGTACTTGCATACACCTTATTCCTTTGAAGAAATGCAGCTTGATCATTCAAAATCTGTTTCAAACATATAATTTCTTCCAACAGGGACTCCTTGTCACGGCTAGCAAACACCAGATTTAATGGCAATGCAGGGCTAGCAATCCTTCCCTTAGGACTACGATCACGGCCTCCACTCTGCAGCTTTGCAGAGGCCACAGAAGTAGGGCCAACGCCAAATGATGCCATCATTTTCTTTTCCCCCTCATAAAACATCTCAGAAAATGGTGCGCCCCATGTAGGAGCTCCTTCCAATCGAGGCACCCATGCTGCCCCGTTTAAGGTTCCAGCCTCCCCTTCAAAAGGTTCAAAGCAGGAAGCATTGGAAGAAGAAGATGAATGAGGTTTCTTTGTGGGCTTCTGACCACTAGCAATGAGAACGTTTGCAGGATTATCGATAGCACGTCCTCGAGGGAACACCTTCTTTGAATATGTGGCCTCCATAGTCTCCATATCTAACCAAATATATCTGAATTGTTCACATCCCAAATCCTGAATTGAATGCTTTGAATTGGGCGCCGAGCAGTCCGGCGACGCGGGCGTAACCTCTAGCTGCTCACGTGGAACCCATAATCTAAAAGTGGATTAGGGGACCACCTAATGCGCTTCAATGGACCACCAAAAGTGCATCCCGTTATGCCCAAAATGAGTCGGTAATGGTGACGAGCGAAATATTGGCTGCCGAAAGGGGGTTGGATTCCAGAAAACGGCGAGCTGAATATGCGTGGCTCCCGAAAGGGGATTGGATTCCAGAAAAAGGCGAGTTGAATATGCTACGCATAGACGCGTAGATGGTCAGTTAGTTTGGTTTTCAACTTTCTTGCGCGAGTTCGAACTCGCCTTTTAACATTTTTTACTTGGAGGGGTATTCGACTCACACAATATTTTTTGGGCATATTTGACTTACATAATTTACATGTGAATCTACAAGTCGAATACCCCATTTTTAGTATTTGACTTGCAAAATAGAAGACAAATCTACGAGTCTAATACCCGTTTGGAATCCAACCCATAATCGAGAGCCAATAAATGCACCATAATTGTGAGACGGTAATTGTGAGAGCTTGCAATTTTCCGGCACGGAAGTAACGTTCCCATTTCACAAACTGGAGTTGGATTTTGTTGATATGGCACAAGCCCGGAACTCCAATTCAGATGGATTAAAAAGCTTTTGAATACCCTAAATCAGAACTGGGTTTGTCTTGTAGCAATATTTCTTTTGTCATCTTCCTGATTTTCGTTCGTTTCTTCCTGATTTGATTTCGTTCATCATCACAGGTGCAATGGGAATGGTGGTCTCAGATACTGGTAACTGGGACCGTGAAATTGTTGCGCGAAATTGACGATGCTGGCCTAATAGGAATACACCCTCACGCCTACTTTATCGGACTCTTTTGTGTAAAGTGATAGTCCTTGTCTTTTGGTTACAAGGGGGTTGCACTCATATGTAATAGGGTTATGCCATTTGCATTCAAGGGGTAGCAAATAACCCCCCATATACGAAGTTTGACCCCTTCTGAATAAAACTTACCTAGGCTCGTGCCCAAAACTGTAAAAAAAGAACCTTCTATCAAACGTATATGTACGTAGATGGATCAAAAAAACCCCCTCCCCGTGCATGCAAATATGTCATACGTAAAAAATGGTTAACCCCTCTTGTTTATTTATCACTATTGGAGCAGGTTGATAACTAGTTATCAGTACTGATGGACTACTGGTACAGTACTATTCCACCCATATAAGCCCGATAAGGTGATTATCAGTCTTTGCCTCGGCTGATAACCAACAATGCGTGGCCTCAGTTGTATGTCCTAGGTCAGTGGCTGCTTTTTCTGCTAGCAAATATCCTCGAACTTCCATCGAGTTGACCCTCCTGGCAACTCGGGAACTTGTCAAAACTTAAGGCTAGATTTATGTTGGTGTGAATTTAGGTGAAGAATTAAACCTTCCTCTTGCATAGTTGAAATTACACACTCAAAGCTCAATGAGCAAATACTTATGATCTCAATATAATCATATAACATTAATGTCCAAAGAAATCCATATTCTCAATAGTTATAGCATCCATGTTAGCAACTCAACCCTAGAAGCTTCTCGCTCATCCATGAGCCACAACCACGTTGGTGCCATCGCCTTGCTCTTTTACTGCACATGCACTCACTGGGGTTAGTCCTCGTGACTAAGTGGGGATCCTTGGTTGTCTCTGCATGTATGGAAATACTCTGCAAGTCTTGGATAAGCATAAACACAGACGAAAAATCCTACGTGAGTACAGTGCTAAGACAATTTGACAACATAATCCAAGGAAATACCAAACATGAACATCAGAAGCAAAGACATAGTCAAAAATACCAAACCATCATGACACATAGTTCCGGGACAATGGGAAGCTCAGCCAACCTACATGCAGGCCCTGTTAGCAGAGAAATGCCCAGCCAGCTCACATTACCCCGTTGGCGGAGTTGGTGGGGTGAACCTCATATGCGCATATCTTTTCAGCCCACGTCTGGTGCTGGAGGACCTCTTACCCACGTCTGGCACAGACTTATAGCTTCCATTCGCACGGGTGCACATCGTCTCCGCATTAAGACAGGGCATTGGACTCAGGAAGCATGGGAGGATAGGCTTTGTCAGTGTTGCCACCAGGGCGCCATTGAAGATGAATGTCATGCCCTTCAGATCTGTCCAGCGTTTGCACATATCCGAGCCCGGTATGTTCGGTTAGTTGTGCCTGGCCAGCCACTACATGAGTTATTGAATACGGCGTCCGTGGGCTTGTTGGGGTCATACCTCCATGAGGTTATGGATACACGGACTCAGTTGTGTCCTCTGGGACAGTACTGAATTGTCCAATACAATTGTACAGTGCACCAGCATACTTATTACTGCTACGGTTTTTCCCTCGAAAACCCTTCGGGGCATGGGTTTTTAAATCCTGACAGTAATACGCTTGCTGCTCTCTTTTTGTTTGGGTCCCATAGGCCAATTATTCTCCGTGGACGATAAAAAATCTATTCTATTCTATTTTATTTTTTATGCCGAGGTTCCGTTGCAGCAAAGGGCTACAAGCACCATGCCCTATATATCCTTGATTTATTAGACCCAAATTAGATATATTCTCTTAGTTATTTTCACCCATTCAAAGCATTGCATGGCTTAACTAGTATTATTATATTTCCATCCGGATCTCCCCCATTTAGTTTACTCATCCATAGACTCTTAGATTGTCTGCACTAGACCAGTAGCTCTTGTACTTGAACATCCCTCTCTTTAGTTTCATTAACAAAGGTAATTATTAGATAAGAAGCAATAAATAGACAATGGTTGTTATTAGATAAAAACAATTAAACCACAACAGCAACGACACAAAAAAGGGCAGCTTTAGAAAAACAACGGCAGAGCAAGTTTTTGGCATCGATTTTCTAAATCGAAGCGTTTCCAAGCCAAATCGACCATTTCCAACCTAATTTTGGCTCTTTTTCAGCAATTTCGACATGTTTTGCTTTGAATTCAAGCCCAACCTGGTAGCTCCAAAACTGGTGTACAAGTCTCTGATTCTATCATCCCCAGACAAATCGATCCTTCTCAGCCCCAAATCGGTTCTTTAGCAGTCCAAATCGGCTCTTTCCTTGCAATTTCGACCTGTTCCTATAGGATTCAGAACCTTTGACAACTCTAAAAGCTTTTGAATCGGTGCAGAAACTTCATACCCATCCCTTATTCAATCAAATTAACATTTTATTATGTAAATCTAGCTATTTCCTGGCAGTTACAGATTGATTCTTCCATGCAATTGCGATTCCGTATGTTCATGATAAAGCTTTATAAAATAACAACTTTTGGAGTCCTTACTAATCACAGATAGCCTTATAAATCTCTAATCCTGCCAGCATATGCAATCGCATAGAATCCCATAAATTGAAACCAAACCCCACCTGAAAAGGAAGATTTGATGCAGTCTCTTCAAGCTCTGATCTCCACAGCACCACAAAGCTCCAAAACCCTCTCTTGCAACAAAGCCTCATGTTTGCCAAAAGCCCTCTTTCACAAAATTGTCTTTTTGTAAACCCTTTGTTTACATGAAATGTTGCATGCATGCCACAAGTATATATACAACTCACATACGTACCATACACAAATGCATATACTAAACCATTAAGTGGCCAGGTCCGTTACACTAATTGTCGCATATCCGCCAACATTTATTGAGAGACTTCTACTTTGGATGCCAAATTGTGCCAAGTGTCTAGAATTAGGCATTGATAGCCATAATTTATCATGAAGGAGGATATTTGAGTGGATCCCTGCTTGGTGCTATTATATGCAACCTCTGCCAAGTGGATGTAGTCTCCCCATTGTTATTGCTTGTTCCAGACGTAGTTCCTCAACATGTCTTCCAATGTTCTATTGGTGCGCTCTGTTTGACCATCTATTTGCGGGTGATATAATGTGCTTATACACAGTTTGATCTGAATCGTGTTGAAAAAATCTTGCCAAAACACACTCATGACTTCGGGTCCCTATCGGAGATGATTTGGCTTGGTGTCCCATGCAACCTGAAGGTCTCCTTTGTGAAAAGCAAAACAGTATCTAAGGCAGTGTCGGTGGTGCGACATGGCAAGAAATGCGCCATTTTTGACAATTTGTCGACCACTTCCTTAAGGCATCATGGTCCCTTGTTGTTCTTGGGAGTCCTGTTATGAAGTCCATGCTTATTACTTCCCATTTGGTTATTGGGACTAATAAACGTTCGAGTGCTCCAAGCATTCGGAGTTGCTCCACCTTCATTTGCTGATATAGTTGGCACTCTCGAATATACCTTGCTATCCGCTTTCTCGTGGTTGGCTAGTAATAGCTACTTCTAACCTTGAAGTAAGTTTTCATGAATCTCCGTGGCTAGCAATAGGGCTTTGTGCATGTCATGAAGGATCAAATTCCTTACTCCTGATGCCTCTAGCACATATAGTTTATTGTTGTGGTACAAAAGATTACCATCCTTCTTAAAATGCCTGAAGGTCTCTCTTTCATTATTCGTTCTTGCCTCTTGGAGAGGCTCACCCATACTTTCTAGAAGTATTTATCTATTGGTAGGGTTTCTGAGTTTACCTAGTTTGTTTATTATCTCAAAATCATACTCCTTCAAGACCTCCATCTGCCGTCTTTGCCTTAAGGTATGGTTGGATGAATACATATTGGATGCTTTAATATTTCATATCCAATTGGAACTTTCTTCCCAACAAGTAATCCTTTCAAATCTTAAGAGCTCTCGCCACTGCTAACAACTCGTTGGGTAGCATATTTATGCATCGTTCATTTTACGAGAGTCGTATGCCACAATCAAGATAGTGTTAGTTGTTATTTTACTTTCATCTGTTGCTACCAACTTAGCTTTCTCCGGTCTGGAGGTATTAAGACTACGGTTGTTGTTAAGGCTTCCTTGAGCTTCTCAAACCCTACTTGGGCCTTCTTGGACCAATGCTCTATACAATTCTTTATCTTCTAAATTTTGGTGAGGTTCGTTCATGAGGCAGCTATCTTGGCAAATTTCTTCACAAACTTTTGGCAATGACCCACCAAGCCCAAGAAACTTCTCACTTCATGCGCATTCTTCGGAGTTAACAACTCAATCATGGCCTGAATCTTCGCAAGGTCAGTTCTAATTCCTTCGGCCAAAATTACATGCCCCAGATACTCCACCTTGGTTGTCGTAAAATGGCATTTAGATAGCTTTGCATATTGTTGATGCATTCTTAGCTTCTCAAAAACCTTTCTTAACTGTTTGACGTGGACCTCCAAGGTTATATTGTAAACCAAAATGTCAGCGAAAAATGTGATGACAAAATCGTCGAGGAACTCACGAGAGATGTCGTTCATAAGTCTTATGAAAGTTGAACGGGCATTGGACAATCCAAGTGGCATGATCATGGATTCATAGTAGCCATACCTTGTCCTAAAAGCTGTCTTGTGGATATCTTCCTCCTTTCTCCTAATTTAGTGATAGCCGGATCTCAAGTCTATTTTGAGGAAGAACTTTGCCTCTTGCAGCTGATCCATGACGTCATCTATTATCAGGAGGACATACCTGTTTTGATGTGTGCTTCGTTTACTTGTCGATAATCGAGGCACATCCTCAAGCTTCCATCCTTCTTCTTGACAAACAAGATAGATCTAGGAAGCCTAGGTCTAAGAGTTCTTGCAACTGCTTCTTGAACTCCACTAGTTCGTGGGTCATCATCCTATATGGCACCTTAATGGTGGACTTGATGTTTATCATGAACCTGCTCGAAAACAAGGAAAATACGTGAAAATATGCAAGAAATATGTCAAAATCAGTAAAGAATCTGATATATGATGAAGAATCAAGAGTAAATGGTCCAAAGACAAGCAAGAACACGAGATTGATGCCTAGAAGGCTCAACACTGGCATTGAACCGGAATGGTTTGACAAGAATGAGGCTCCTCCTTATATGTCTAAACCAATGGTCCAGATCGTACCACTCCAATAGATGAGATCTTGCCAAGTGTGGCACATGCACGCAGGTTCTAGAATGTTATAGAACCTTCTGACATAATGCAAGAGAATATCGTCAAGATAGGTAGTGCAATTATCAAAGGTATATGGTCTGTAATTAAAAAGTTGCAAGTTCGAATCATGCCTCGTGTAACTACTTTTTTGCCTCCGCGTGACGACTATATATTATAATAATACATATATGGTCGTCACACTATCCTCTTCCTATGAGGCGAGAGTGCTCTGAGCTGGAGCTGGAGTAACTTGCTTATCCGAGACGAGAGTGCTTGGAGTTGGAGCTGGAGTAACTTGCCTATCCGAGTAATGGAGATAGAACTCCACGATTTTATCAAGAGCATTAGTCAGATTCTCGGCAAGCTCCCAGATTTTATCACTTGGTAAGTGAATTTCCCAATCGACAAGGTAATACAATCGCCGACAAAGAAACTAGTCCATAATCTCTCAAACCTCAAATTCCTTATGATCATCAATTTTCTACTGGTGGAGGCAGTGGAGGAATGCGATCTGAAAAGGGATTAAGTGTGTAGGGCTCCAATATAAAAGCATGAAATACTGGATGGAGACGTACAACTACGAGTTCAAGCCGGAATGCCACATCGCTGATCTGAGCCGTAATCCATTAGTGTTTTCTGAGCATATCCGATGTAGTTGAAGACAGTAACGCCAAAAATTATAGTCCAAAGCTGGCCTATGAGCCCTCCATATCAATCAGGCATGTCTCCCACCAAACTCTTGCAAAGCCCCCTAACATTGCCTGAGCAAGAACTTCACAGAATCCTGCGCTTTGATCAAATCAAAATAAAACTCTACCCTACGAAGCCAGGCATCAACATCATCCCCTGTTGTGTTCTCACCTGTGAACACTTCTCTTTGGGTGTCCTTCAACACCTTATCAATAGCTTTCTCAGCCTCACTCTTTTGCTGCGATGCACTTTGCTGCAAGGCTTACTGAATAGCTTGCAGGATACTAGTTACATTTGGAGCTCCATCGGCTCCATCTCCCCCTGCACTACTAGCACCACCAGCATCCATGATCTCCTAATACTCTGCACATAGACAATAGGAGCATCAATAAATTACTTCAGGAATACTAATCATTCTCAAACTCCCTCTAAGATCCAACATTGCTCTGATACCAACTGTGACGAGCCTGCCGAGTTGACCCTCCTGGCAACTCGGGAACTTGTCAAACCTAAGGCTAGATTTATGTTGGTGTGAATTTAGGTGAAGAATTAAATGTTCCTTTGCAAGTGAAATCCATAGTCTAAACTCAACAGACACTTTGCTTATGCATTCAACATATCCACAACTTAATATATTCCTATCTATGAGATAAATGCTTTATGTGCAGTTCAATGCTGGAGTCTTAGGGCCTAGGATCGTTACATCGCATATGCAAGAGAAGGCAAACAAAAGATAGTTTCATTAATTAGAGAAATTTCGTTTTCTCGTTTGACAACGAAATAGGTCGTGGTCACCCCGGGAACGGTAAGAAATGATTCCTCTCAACCAAAATAAAGCGTTAATAATTGTTAGTTCAGTTTGAAAAAATAACAGTCGCCAAAATTTGATACCAGGCGTGTAGCCCATAGCTGTCATAACAGTAAGTGTGGGGTTCGAGCAGCATCACTAGTGGTCGTAAGGATCGCCATTGCGATTTTTGCGACAACAAGTGAATGCAGAATACAAATAGCACATTGTGTGCTACCAGGTGATGGTCCTATCTGGAGGATGTATATCTGGTCTACAGAATCGCCGCCGCGATCTTCCAGACTACTTTGTTCATGCAATTCAATGTTGAGAAAACAATTAAAGAAAAAATGATAACACATAATGTACGCAAAAAGCGGTGAAAATATAAACACAGTAGTTCAACATCAAAATTTGTAAACAATGCCCAACACAAATGTGTCAGGCTTAATCACTGAGTTTCTAATACAATTTCTGGATCAACACCACATTGAGCAGCTAATCTTGCAATATGCTCCTTTCCAATAGCAAGTGTCTGTGACAGGTCCATTTCTGTATATCCCGTTGTTTCTGGCATGTCAACATCCATTGCGGCAGCTGCATTTTTAACACGCTCTGACATATCTGAAGCATAGCTTTTATTGCTATCCAACAATTCGTCATGCAATGCCAAAGAATAGTCAGTAGAGGGAACCAACTTCTGTCTTTTTGGTGAATGGTCGGCAGAGGTCCTCTCACTTCCAAAGCCGCCTTCAGACATGCCCACGTACTCAAAATTAGAAATCGGCTTGTCCAGGTGCTTGGTTATTATTGGAAGTATGGAGTCCATGTTCTTGTTCAGTGCTTCAAGCTTTTTGAACGTAGGATCAAGTTTTGCTGATTCATTCTCAGTCTTCTCTAGCAGTGCCCGGGTTTCCTTCAGCCTCTCTTCGAAACTTTTCTGATCCAGGACGTCTAGCAGCCGATCCATCTGACCGAGATCCGTTCCCTGTGTTATATTAATATCCGGCATGTCAGAACTGATAGGCTTATCATCTGCAGGTGTTTCAAGCCCATCACCTTGCTCTTCTGTGTCAGGCCTTCCCATTTTCTCAAGAACCTCGAAGAAAGATCTAAGGAACCGGCAAACCTTGTCGTCATACTCAAAAGCAATACTCTGTTTTCCTTGCATCAAAGCTACCCTTGATGCAGTTCCGCCTGAGAAAAAATCCAGAACGCAACCTTCTAATGGAACTAGCTCCTTCACTATGTAATAGACATAAGAAGTTTTTGCTTGGCTCTTGAGGATGAAGTCGCCTTCCATAGCTGCCCATGAGAACTTGGGTTTACCTGTAAATAACTCCAAATATTTTCTTTCTGTTTTCATGTCTACCTCCTCGTCACCAGTAATAGGATATTTTGGAAGAGGAGTGCTTTTCGGTGCTTTAGTCACTTGAGTCAGTCGTAGCTCCAAGTTGGGCTTAACAGGCAGCACACGAACGGCACTTCTGTTTATTGTCACGTGGCTGACATAATACTGGAATTCTTTTATATTTTTTTTGCTCTCCCATCCTTGTTCTTCATAAGCCCCAAGGGAAACATGGGAGCTACCTTGTATCTGACTCTGACTGTACAAACAGTTTGGCAAATGCGATGACCTGAGGAACATGACTATGTGGTACACTTTTGCTTGTGTCATGCCTGCAACTCTGCTAAAAAAATCTGTATATTTTTTGACATCCCACAGCGTCGTAAAACTACGCATGTCAACGAAAATTAATGTGGCATTTTCAGACACCATTGCAGACACAAGGATGCCAGTTCTTGTGACGTGCTGCACGGTGTTTCTCTTCTCTTTCATTTTCTTGGCTTCTTCTGGCCTCATTATAGCAATAATAGCTTCCAAAAAAACTGTTGGAAGATTACCTTGAACTGCTTCTTTATTAGATAGTTAATATATTCCAAATTTGTGTCTGCTATATCCAGGAGTCGTTGTTCTAACAGATCTGGAAAACATAGCCAACTCCTCAAAATTCTTGTATTGCTTATCTGAAATAGAATTGGCATATGATAACACTTCACGACGCATGAGAGAAAGTGTTCTGATGTCTAGAGCCCTCTGACGGCAATCAAAACGTCCTGAATATCCTTGCTGCACTTTCAAGAAAACTTTGCCCTGTAAGATTTCGTCCATCAATTGGCTTACCTCAGCATTGTTCATTCCTCGTAGGTTTCTCAGGAATGTCTTGTTGAAAAACTCCTTTGAAGGTTTCTCTGGTAATTCCCCTTGATCATCAGTTAGCTTTCGACTTGCCCATTTGTTGACAACATCTACGAGCTTAGACCATGATTCTTCTTGCATAAATAGGAACTGCTTCTCATCCTTGAGTTCCTTAACCTTCAAAGTTGTGGTAGTCACCTCGACAAAATCCTGCACAGAAGTGCTGGTTAGGATCGCGACGACGATTTTCCTGAGCAAAAAACCGAAAACATACCTTCCAGGCGGATGTCACTGCAGTTCATGTTGGACCTTGTGGAGGACATCCGAATGCCTTGTGCTGGTTTCTTAGTTGTTGGAGCTTTTCTATCAGTG
Source organism: Isoetes taiwanensis (assembly GCA_021234155.1). Taxonomy (NCBI): domain Eukaryota; kingdom Viridiplantae; phylum Streptophyta; class Lycopodiopsida; order Isoetales; family Isoetaceae; genus Isoetes; species Isoetes taiwanensis. The sequence continues at coordinate 186,258 of JAJEKV010000307.1, read as the reverse complement.
GTTCTTTGTATACTGTTTCTGTGATTACATCGTTGCACTGTATAGAAATCTGAATGTATTCCTTGTTGGAGAGGTTCCCATTTAACACACGGCTTCTTCTTTTTGCATAGGCTTTCGCAAATTCCAGCCTTTGTTCGACATTGCCCATGTAAGTGCATAAAAATGGTGCAGCAAAGATGCTGTGATTACCAGAAATAATAAAGAATTTCTTGTTTAACAGTTCTTCAGGGTGGGACCAAGTGACTAACTTCCTGCATAGACAGCAATAGTAATTGAACATAGGTTAGTGGAAGAAGTTGCTCTTGAAGATCGCGGCCGCGATCCAGTTGAGCATATTGATATATATAACCAAGATGCCAAGAGAGAAATGAGTGTCATGTAACTGACCTTGTTACTGGATCGAATGGAACGACATCAGCAGGCGTAAGAACCTCCGTTGGGTACTTCTTGAAGCTCTTTATCAGGGTCTGAACATGGTCATTCGATCGAACTCTATGTGTCATATTGGCGGGAGCTAGCTCGCAATCGAAAATACTGATCTTCTGGAACCAGTTTACACCTATTGGGTAATACTTTTTGAACTCCTCGAGTTTAGAGGCTGTCTCCTGAGCGAGTTTCTTTTCTTCGTCTGTATTAAACTTTAATTCATCTGGCACTCGCGCAGTAGTTGGCCAGGTCAACGACAGGCTAGTAGCTGTTGGTTTGGTGGACGAGGAAGGAGTAGAAGATGTCGAAGGCTGCGCACTGTCATCCGTGTTCAGCTTTTGAAGCTTGATCTTGAATGTCCTTGTCTTCTTTGTTGGCTGTTCTTCTACTGCCTCAGAGTCTCTGGCGGGAGGTGGCAAAAGCATGATGGGAGCAGAAGGGTCGACTACAGCAGAACAACCAACATTTGCTGAGGGGATATTGTCCATCAGTAGCAGAGTATCCTTTGGAGTGGATGGTTCGCCAATAGCCTGCAGAGGGGCCACGGATCTCTTCTTTGCAACAGCCCTGAGCCAGTTGGTGTCCATTCTTGAAGGCAGTTTGTTGTCCTTAGTAGCCTTCAAAGCAGCAGAAGGAGGTTTCTTATCAGCAGAAAGACCCTCTATGCACATACTAAATCCAACAAGAATATCCTTGTTACACTTTATACCAGACAAGCTCAACTAATCATATGATGGCAATATCCACCCAAATCCTTTTGCACTGGTGGGCATCCCCTTCCCGCTTGCCGGTTTGTTGACTTTACTCGCCATCATAATCGATGGATCATAATTCTGCCACCGCAACACATACTCAACAAACTGAAGCTGATGAGTATCTTCCACGCTGCAAATTATTGCATCCTGTACATTATTTTTGGTGCCTTCCCACATGGCAATAACGATTCCTAGTTGCTCGTAATCTTCTGGACCCTTGCCCGTCCTGAAAAACAAACACAAATCTTTTCGCCGGTATCCAGCCACGTGTGGTTTGGCTTGCGAAATCTCCACACACCACTTCCGGCTTCTATCAGGTGTTACAATTCTGATCGGTTCTACATTGGGGCCGCGGAAAAGATCCAGCGCTGCAATAGTAATTGAACCCGGGTTAGATACGCTAGTTAGTGGATGAAGTTGCTCATCAAGATCGCGGCCGCGATCCGGATGAGCAGTAGCTACTCAAGAACTAACTCGCAAACGGCGGTATCTGACCATAGTGTTCGTAAGAAACGCGGCCGCGTTTCTTACGAACACTGAGGCTATTACATTGTACATGTAATGGTCACCACAATCGCGACCGCGATTGTTGTAAGCACTATTTTCCAAAAAAGAGGAAAGGTCGTGCTCGCAACTATCGCGGTCGCGATCCTGTCGACCATCTAACTATCCTAAAAAGACATAGTAACAGCTATCATGATAGCTATGCTAAACGAAATCGCGGGAAATATCTTCTCTGAGGGCTGCGGATCGGGACATGATGGTGCTCGAAGATGTTGAAGGCACTCGAATTTTCGCGAAGGCGCAAGTCGGCAAAATCACGATGTGATCAGAAAATGAGAGTTTCGCTTTTTATAGAAACCGCCATTATGGCCGGTGCATTTATGAGGGGATGCGTAATTATGACCGGCCGCGTAATTATGACGGACGCCGTAATTATGACAAGCATTTATGACAGGCGGCGTCATTATGACGGCCGGCGTCATTATGACGGGCGGCATATTCCCCATTCCTCCAAATATCCACGCCCACGTGGAAAACGTACGGGAAAGTGACTCGTGTGAGTTTATATAAGGAGGACTGCAGGCCTCACGGAAAGGACAACAGATCACCCACGGCATAGGGACAGGGACAATAAGGAATCAAAAAGGCCCGCCAAAAGGACAATGTTTTCAAATTCAAATGCAATTCATGGAGCGGAAAGACCCTAGAACACTTTCATTGTAGCAAAGCTTGGGAGGGAGTCTCTGGAGGCGCCTGAGTGGGAACATACTGGCGGTCGACTGAAATTGAGGGCGCTGTGGTGGAATCCAAAGGTGCTCGTCTGAATTTGAAGGCAACAAATCATACTTTACGTTCTTGAACTCATTAAAGGCCAAATACAGGCAAGCTCTGTCATTAAATTGTGTTTTCATTTAAATCTACCGCATGGACGCCTTCTTTGTGTCTGTTAAACCAACTCCCGTTTTAATTTGGGAATTAAGATTGCCTCTCTGAACAATTCGTGAAATGTTCCTGTTTTTAGACGTTGATGTGATTCATCTTCCTCTGATGCAGGCTATCCTTACGGAACAGCGAGTAGTCGCCAGGATCGCGAAGGCGATCTTGCCCAACATATTCAAGACTAAGGTACGTATAAATGCTCTGGATGTAAGTAGCATGTACATGCAAATACATACTTGTCTTATTGATTCATCTTCCTCTGATGCAGGTCATCCTTACGGCACATCTATTACTCATCCAGATTGCGAAGGCGATTTTGCGCAGCATAATCTAGACTAAGGTGCATATAAATGCTCTGGATGTAAGTAGCCGGTATAGGCAAATACACACTTGTCTTATTGACTAATCTTCCTCTGATGCAGGTCATCCTTACGGCATAGCTAGTACTCGTCCAGATCGCGAAGGCGATCTTTCGCATCATAATCTAGACTAAGGTACCTATAAATAGACACTTGTCTTATTGATTCTGGTGTTAACATGTTTGTCTTCTTCAAGACCACACAATCCACCAGTTGCTCAACCAGATCGCGGCCGCGATCCTGCTAACCACTGATCCTTGCTTGAAGGTGCTTTGTCTGTGACTTATGCTTTAGACGAGCAGAAAGTGCTCGGTGACATCGCGGTGGCGTTTTCTCTAAGCACTAACGAGCTTTGTGCTTGCAGGCATGGCTGGCTCGAGGTCCATACTATTCGATGGAGTCAAAGTGGGCGAGGGAAAAGTACATAGCTTCGACAAGCACCACAACTTGCCCTTGCCGAAAGATACCATAGTAGTGTCTATGGAAGTTATTGTCGACAAGCATTGGTTTGCCATATCCTGAACCGGAATTTACAATGCTGGCGGATTCTTTAGGGAGTTTTATTTTATGGCAAGCCCGGTGGATAGCTACCCTTACGCAAGAACCTGACATATCCACATCGCCAACACAGATTAAAAAAATTGATTGGAAGGGGTTGCACGAACCGGAAAGTCCGTCAGGGAAAAATTTTCAAGGCATTTCAAGGGATGAGCTAGTAGAGAAAAGTTGCACACTCTTGCATGACTGCTGCAACATGCTGTATGCCCTTGGTGTGATCATCTCCATCGACCCTAATCAGGCAGGTGGTGACATGAGATTGGGAGAAGACTACTTGGCAGCAACCATTATGAAGACTTTACCTATGCCAGATAGGCCGACTATGCGATGCCAAGCTTGTGCTGAAATGCCACAGTTGCACGACTTGGTCAGGTGGCCGATTGCTTTGGTGTTAGTAGACAATGTTGCTGTGTCGACACTCATAAAGACTGTGAAACAGACAGTCATTGAAGCAGAACCCTATGCCATGCAAATTAAGGCAGAAAAGGCACCCAAGAGGATGTACAGAATGGTGAACCGGACTCCACGTTCACCTGCTGTGGCCACTAAGGCTGAGAGAAAGATCACGGCAGCTTCCATTTTAGACTTCAAATCTTCACTTTGTTGCATGTGAAGATGCTGCGCAAACTTCTCAACAGCCGAGTGCTTCAGACAGGACCACATTTGTTTTCAACATGTTAGACGTCTGTTCAGAGAACGGAATGGTCCAGAAGCTCATGCTAAATAACAAGCAGGTATGCTTGAAAGCATGGCATAGAGCCTATTGCATTCCAATGTCCACTTTCTATAAGTGGCGAAGACTTTTCCTTGCTGGTCACAGAGTTGCTGAACATGGTAACACGGGCTCGAAAAAGCCGAGGCCTCACACTCTAGCAGGAAAGGTCCTGCTTTCTATGTACATAGATGAGAATGCTGAGACCATGCCCCACAGATCGAAAATCACTACTGAAGGGGTGAGAGAGAATGTGAAGAGGCTCCCCTCTGTCCTAACTAAAAAAGATATTCTTCAAGAGGTGGACGCCAATGTGATGGAGATGACGGGGAAGCACGTCTCTCATTCTTCATTCTCACGTGGGTGGAAGCAAAATCACGCAGAGGTTGCAATAGCAAAGAGGACAGCTTTCTCCAAGTGCAATACCTGTATTGTAATAAAAGAGAAAATGGCTAAGACCAGAGATCCACGGGAGAGAAGAGAATTGCAGATGGCAAGGAAGGAACACATGACAGCCCAAATCTCTTGTAGGAGCTTGTACTGGTCATGGAGAGCTTTGTCCCATCGATCACCGGATCAGGCGCTCACTATCATACACGATAAGATGGACCAAAACAAGACTATCATTCCAAGACTGGAGAAATTAGCTAAATCGGTATGGAGAGGTGAACGCTTGAAAGTTAGCGTGACTGGTGCACTGATGCATGGCCATGGCACGGGTGCCTTGGGACATTTCTCACTCGACCTTTGGAAGGATGATTCAAATTTTCATGTTGGTTCCTTGAATCATGCTATCAAAACACTGGAGGACACTTCCGAAGACAATTGGGGCCATTTGAGAGATGTTCCTCTAGAGTGAAGGCACGGGCAGACATCTTTGAGGGAAGAAAAGAGAACTAAGACCCGGCAGCGGCGACAGTGTTTAGGGTCTGGGTGTGGGATCACCTACAAGACAACCCTCTATGAGGACCCTTGAATCAAGCAGCGAAATCCTAGCTGAGTGTCACGCGGGATTTTACAAAGAGAACACAGAGAGATAGAGAGAGAGAGAGAGAGAGAGAGAGAGAGAGAGAGAGAGAGAGAGAGAGAGAGAGAGAGAGAGAGAGAGAGAGAGAGAGAGAGAGAGAGAGAGAGAGAGAGAACAGAACTGAAAGAGACAATATGCAGAATTATGACCTCCTTGATATCAATCAGAGTACATGAACTCTCGTCAAGCTAGAGGAATAAAGCGAGACAAGGCTAAAATCTCATCTAAAAACTCAAGATCTATCTCTATTGATATATATAGTACAATGGCCTCGACCCCAAAATAGGTAGATGGCAGATTTCGGTCACCAACTCCTGGATCAACGTATGAATTCAGGGAATCTGGCAGCACCTTCCTTAGTGCCTGAAATCCTGCTAAGTTCATGCCGCATTCCCTGGAGGCCGTCATTTGTCCGTTCTGGCTCTCTTCTTTGACTGGGGCGTGGACTTCTGCGTGGCTTTTGGCGGGGGCGTGGGTCTACTACCTGACGCTTGACCTGGTCCCTTGTTCCTGCCCTGCTGCGTAGAACTTAAGAATAGTCCAGTGCCTGGAGGTACAAGACTAACACCAATGCTAGAAAAAAGTGCTAAAATTCAAAATGGCAAAATGCCGGAAGTACAAATTGAAGCCTGACAAAGTTAAATCATGTTAGCCTATGTGACTACTATCAAAAGATGATATCATGGTTTGTTATGTTATTTTATGATGTGCCAATTCTTTTGTAGTCTCCAAGAATTTCATAGCTTAATTCATTGTCTTAGATGTTCTGCCAGTTACGTTACTTAGTTTAGGCTGCTTTTCTTTGAATATAAGAATGCAGATAATTAATAAGCCTTTAAAATTATGATATTCTTAAAATAGTGAGAAACTCTATATATATAGTGGCTTTCTTTTGTAAGATATAACACCCATTTTAAAATTGTTTGCTTTTGTAATCAAATTCTAGCTGCACAACTCTGCACGTTCATCTAATATAGGAACCACTGAGCCAACTAGTAGATCTTTTGTGGGCAGGCATAACTCATTATGATTAGTTAAGGAATGACTTTCCCATAAATGAAGATCTGGACTATAAACTTGCACTCCCACTAAGTTAGCTAGTGGCCCAAAAGAAAGAGTTCTAATAGGCCAACAAAACTTGGGGTCTTGGATTCTTATTTATGCTCATTAGATGGCATAGTTCAAAAATGTTATACCTGCGTTAAATTAGAGGATTTCATACTGCCTTTTTGTATGGTTATTCCTCCGATGAAGCTTCAAAAGCTGCAAAAAGCATTAAGATGCACCTAAAATTTGTCATATAGTACTGGTAGGTAAAACTTAAACATCTACGTGCTTGGCTATTGTCACTTGATAAACATTTTTTGGTTTGGAGTTTATATTATATCTGCGTGTAACCTCCATGACATACTGCAAGTTCATAGTAATCGAATACATTTAATTATTAAACTCCAACAACTACTATAAGTGAAGGATGCAGTTTATCCATCTACATTTATTGGAAGGCTTGTGTAGCTGATCTTTTTGTTCATTCTAAAAGGTTGGGTACTGGAGTAACTTCATGGATATTAAAATGCAGCAACGTACCAGCTCAAAGCCCAAAAGCAGAGCATATGCTTGAGTACATAACTCCGCTGAAACCTCTGCTATGGTTGCGAATGAATGTGGCGCATATATTTTTGTTTTGAAAAGCCTCATCTACTAGTGCATCTCCACAACTCAAAGAAAGAGATACAACTAGATGAAATCCCCACAAAAGTCATTGTTATTAAGCAGAGTGCCGTTGAGTCTGAAGGAAGAATTTTAGGTTTATGGCTCTAATGGATGTGTCCTTAGTTTCCAAGATTTGGGGAAAGTGATCAGGTAAAATATTGAATTCATTACCACTGACAACAATGATGTCTAAGCATTGTACAGTGGGGTTAAATTTATAGAATTTGTCAATCATGAATAGGTTTTTCTTTAACTTTCTCATAGTTGGTCATGCTAATTTTACCAAGGGGTGGTTATTAAAATCCCCCGCTATTATCTAATCCTTGACTTCTCCTTAGTTAGGCATTCATTGATTAATTTCCTACGGTTCAGTTGGAGGCACGCTGATAACTCTTAGAATCTTATCCTTCAATATAGTGCCACCTATTAGAAACAATACAATAGGAAGGAATAATATGTAGCGAGGTCCATATCATAGCTAGCCCTTCCTTAGTCCCCTCTGCTACAATGAAGATTCCCCTTGCGTCCGACTACTAAGATTGACTGCTTCAAAACTGGGAAAGTTTGAAAAATTCCAAGCTAGGAGGCTTTGCTATTCTAAGTATACTATAATAATTGTATTGCAGAAGATGGCATTTAGTTTTATGCTTCGCATATGCATCTTTTCAAGATATTCAACTGCATGAAATAATCTCAATTTTGTGCACATCCTGAGACCTATATATCCAAGCTAACTATCAAATACTTTATACTTCATGTGCTTCCTATACTTTTGTTCAGTTTTCACCCATGGATATGCAAATATGTTATTGGCCCCATTTCACTATGGGGATTATGTGGTGCCAGTAATGTATCATCTTAACCTGTTCATGGTCGCTGACATCCCAAAGATTGATGAGGAAGCAATCGTCCAGATGCCTCAAGCTATGGCAATCTTCTTCTGTTTGCACCTTATGTACCTTGCTCCTGGACATTCCATCTGGCTAGCCATTAAGCCCTCTTTTCCATCCCGTAGGCCATGAGGCACTGTAGTTCCATTGCCATGGTGTAAGCCAGGTTATATTGACCAAACATGTCTCCTTTGCCATGGTAGGAGGGCTTTCTGCACTTGCCCATGGTAGGAGGGCTTTCTGCACTTGCTCCAAGTCATTTCAGGTGGTAAGAGAGGCCATTGGGCCCCAAACTTTGACCCCATATAGAAAAGGAGCTCTATCAAGACCCTAAATAAATGTGAAATGGGCTCAATCATATAGCTCTACTTTGTGATTGTTGTTCTGCATCGCATACACTGCTTTCCAGCCCCCTATCACTTGCAACCAAATGGAAGTTTTTCCAATATATGGTAGAAGGAAACTCCGCTTCCAAATACTTGTAGATGGATGCCACCTCCACATTTTTTCCTTGGTAAGGGAATGAAGGAGGTCTGGGTTAACGTGAGGATGAGATGTGTGACGAGCCTGCCGAGTTGACCCTTCTGGCAATTTGGGATCTTGTCAAAACTTGCGAAGACTCTTGCTTGGTTGGCATGACAAACAGTTGAATATGATAAAGAATTGAATCTTCCTTTGCAATTGAACTTTCATTCTTCAAATTCAATGGACAAATACTTATAAACTCAATCCATCAAGTAAATACGAATCCACTATACAATATAACAAAATATAGCAATTCCGCTCAGAATCTTCTAACGCAACCATGCTCCCCAGCTCCATTGTCTATGCTTGCTAATTCACTGCACAATATTCACTAGGGTTAGCCCTCGTGACTAAGTGGGGATCCCTGGTTGCCACTGCATGCATGAAAATACTATGGAGTCTTGGATACAAAGACATGAGCACAAGCAAAACAAACGATTCTATATGAGTACAGTGCTAGACAATGACAACTTAATCCAAGGAATACCAAACGTGAGCATCAAAAGCAGAGAAACATAGTCAAAGTACCAAAACATCATAAAATAGATCTGGGACAATGGGAAGCTCAACCAGCCTATATACAGGCCCTGTTAGCAGAGAAATGCCCAGCCAACTCACATTCTGAACCCTGTTGGCAGAGGTGGTGGGGTGAGCCTCGTATGCGCATATCCCCAGCCCACGTCTGCACAGGAAGACCTCTTACCATGGAGTCACGGAGGTGACGTAGCATCCCTGCCAGGAGAACTACGCCTGGTGTCACAGAGCACAAGAATACCACAAAGAAACACAGATGAACATGAGCATACCGGAGCAACCTAGGCCATCGAACCTAGAAGCCCGACCCCAGAGAATCCAAGAGACATCAAAATACCAAGACAACAGTGGAACAATGCAAAGATCATAACATGTGATGTCCATTACAATATTCACTAAACATGTGCCTAGATAATATTGCCATTGTCAAGGCTTCCCATACAATCTAACCATGCCGAGGTAGCTAACTCATTGGTGAAGATCACGATCACAATCCAAACATGTGGAGGAAGTTACGAGCCTGGCCGTCATTGATGTAGCTCCAATACCTGTGTACTTTACTGATCAAGAAAAGATACTAACATCTTCTATAATGCAAAACTTACCTCAAAATCATCCTCCCATAAGGAATACAACGTTCTATACCGTTTATACTTTGAATCCATTAGTTATGATGCTCTCGATAAAATACAATGCAACAACTTAGAAACTTACAGTTATGCACTTAGGCTAGCAGTACTTCACGCTATAGCCACATTCAGAAATCCCCAAGCTTCACACGGCTCTCCTTGTACCCATGTGGACCCGTCTCAATCTCAATAATCCTTGATGTCAGATGACTGCTTATTCCCATTTCAAGATCCACATGCGAACTTGATGCTGAAATCCTTGATGTTGAGGGGTCATTGATGCTCTATATCTATGCTAGGCTACTTCTCAGCATTAGCCCCATCTCCACGAGCTAAGAAGATATTTTATCCCAATCCTTAGAGTTTTAGCATAGTTAGACAATTATTCAAACAATGCATATTCTTATTATATATGATTATTCTGCCCAGCTCTTCATGCTCCGATCTCCTCTGCTGCTAAGTTCGGATGCAACCCAATCCCATCCATGGGTATTTAGCTTTATATCATGACATGCAAATAAATTGATAAAAGCAGCAAATACAAGTCCAAAAAGATAAAGCACAAAACACAAAATGACAAAAACATAACGTGAACACAAAATGGCATTGGAGAACTCGGTGTCGACTAGATCCAATTTAATTCTGCCTTTTCTGAAGTTTCCATGCTGAATCGGTGCTTCTCACGTAATATTCGGCCATTCTTGACTCAGAATCAGTCCTTTTAGAGATGTTTTCACTCATTGGTTACTTTCTGTAGCCTTAGGAGTCTCCAACAAATTCATAATTTATCATATTTACATCCAAAAGTCATGTACAAACTAAGCACAACAGTTTATAGCACCTGAATTGATCAATATCAAAATGCCACCTGAGATCTCTGGACCCTTTCCCGTTGCTTGCGCCTCAAAAGATTGCCTTCTGACTCCAAGGATCAAACTGCATAAAAAGATACATGGTGCAGTCAATTCTGATCCAACATCACATTTTCTGTCATATAACTTTCTCATACGGATCGGCATCATCAGACCAATGCGGAAAGCTTACTCAGAAACCTTTCTAGCACAAGAAAAATCACCTAGAAAGGATCTCGGGTTGCCGAAATATGATGCTTCAAAATTCAGGCTCCAAAACTGCCCAGAATTGTTCTCTGCCTTCATGCACTGCAACAATCCTTTTTCCAAAGAGACAAAACCCTGAACTCATACTGGATACATGTTATGCATGTGTGCATACATCATAAGTATGTATACTGGCCCATCAAGTGCCCAGATCTGTTACAAGTTGAGCAACACCTTAGTCTTGGCTAGATTAACGCACATGTCAGTGGCCTGACAAAATGTGTTCAAAGCATCTAGATGACGTTGCATGTCCTCCGGTGCTGCTATCAAAAGTAAGATTAAATATCTGTCAAACATGGACAATAACAATTCTAAATTTTCCTTTAGAGTGGCAAAGAATAGGGTCTCAAGAAATCAAATTCTGTCAGTAAAAAATGATCATGGGGACTCTCTTGAAGAAGCCAAAGAAATAAGTCATTTCTTCTATTCTAAATACTTGGAAATTTTCTCTGATAGTGGCAACACATCATGGCAGAGTTCTCAAGCTAAAGAATTCATTGATCTTTTAAATTCTCTGCCTGATTATGGCACTGCTCCAATCTCTGATAATATTACAGATCTGCCCAATGAAATTGAGATCAAAACCACTCTCATGAATCTTGCTAAAGGAAAAAGTCCTGGACCTGATGGCCTACCCCCAGAGTTTTATATAAACTTCTGGGATGAAATTAAAAATGATTTCATAAAAATGATTCATGGTTTTTGGATAAATAATCATTTACATGCCATTGCTTCTGATCTGAATATTTTAGTGCCAAAAGTTGATAATCCTGAGTATTTAGTGACTGGAGACCTATCTCCCTCACCAATACCTCCTATAAGGTTTGTGCCAAAATTCTTGCAAATAGAATTAAAGATTACTTGCAGACTAACATCTCCATAAATCAGTCTGCCTTCTTGCCAAATAGATATATCCTGGACAATTACATTGCTGCTATGGAGGGACTACATTGGGCTAAATTTTCTAATCAAAATTGCATTCTTCTAAATCTTGACTTCTCAAAGGCCTTTGACTCTATTAGATGGGATTTTCTAGAATTAGCCCTCAGGAAAATTGATTTCCCTGATAAGTTGATTCAGTTGATAATAGGGCTAAATTGTCGCGCTCAATCCTCTATTCTTGTAAATGGATCTCTAGGTAATTTCTTATTCCTCAGAAAGGGAGTCAGACAAGGTTGCCCTCTAGCACCTTATCTCTTTATCATTGCTGCTGATCAGTTAACCAGAGCTATTTTACACCATCAAAATATTGGAAATATCAAAGGTTTAGTTATGCCAAAAACTCAGAATTAGTTGACTCTATTGCAGTATGCAGATGATACTTTCTCCTTCTTACAAAATGATGTAAAGAATAATGAATTCTTCTTAAGAATCATTCATAATTTCAGTCAAGCTTCAGGTATTCACTTGAATTTTCATAAGTCCATCATCATTGGTGATTCTAACCAAACAGATATTCTTGCCACAAAATTGCTCAGCATGCCTTTAGGTTTGGATATAAATATTAAGACTCTTTGGAGTCCCATTGTTGAAAGGATTAGGAAGAAGCTTAATAATTATGGCAGTTGCCTTTCTCTAGCTGGCAGGACCATCATTGCATCCTCTGTCATAGCAAGCTCTCATGTATACTTTTCTTCTGCTTTTATTGCTCCAAAATGCATTTATCAACAATTAGAGAGGATCATTAGGAACTTTATTTGGGGTAAGAATCACTTGATAAACTGGAACTATGTAACCAGAAAGAAAACATTAGGTGGCCTTGGCTAAAAACATTTGTTGCTGCAAGCATATGCTCTGGGGGAAAAATATATCTGGAAAACTTTATTTCATAGGCACAATCTTGCTACTGAGTTTTTTCAATATTGGCTTTCTAGAAGTGTTATTAAGGGACATCCCTCTTTGGAACATCAGTTCCCTGATTCTGCCTTCTATCATATCAAACCTGCTGCTAATACCTCCCCTTTGATGAGAAATCTATTAATGGCATGGAATAATGTCTCCAAAGCTTTTTCTTATACTAAGCTAAATCAAGCTCATCAAGCTATGAATATTTTTTGGAATCCTGTTTTGTCTAAAAGAGATAATATTCCATTGGCCATAATTCATCCTAAGATTTATAGAAAATGGATTGACAATAATGTCTGCAAGCTAGGTGATCTCTGGTGCAATGGAAATTGGATTTCTTGGACTATGCTAAAGGCTAAAATCAGGGGATCTAGCACTGATAGAATGCTTTATAAGCACATCACCAGCAAGGTGGCCAACATAAATTTGGATGCCATTTGTGAAATTGATTGGTCCCTAAAAGGGAAAAAAATATACAAGGTATCTCGGATTTATGATTACTTAACTCGAATTTGCCATCCAAAGCAGCTAGTTATTGGCACATTTCTGAGCAGGATGAAAGTAACCTTTTTAGAAATATCTGGAACTCCTATTGTGCTCCCAAAATATCTTACTTTAATTGGATAATTGCAAACAAAAGTGTCCCAAACCTGCAAACTATCTGCAAACACCAAAGCAGCCAGGTGAATAATACTCTTATCAATATGGTTTCCCCACTATGTCCTTTAGGATGTGGTATTCAAGAATCTATGGAGCATATCTTTTTATGCCCTAAATTAAACAACTTTTGGTCATGGTTTGAAATGAAGTTTAATATTCAAAGGCCTGTTAGAATTATTGATTTTATGATGAATAATAATGCTCTTATCAATACTATATGCTTCATTGCTCTTTGGAACATTTGGAAACACATGAATAGATGCTTATATGGTGGTCACAACATGGCTGTATTTTGGATAAAATTGTAGGTTATCTTTGACATAGAGTTCACAGCTACTGCTCAAAGAAATAAATATGATGATGCACATTTTGATCAGCATTGGAATTTGCATGGACAATTTACTGGCTTTTTTAATTTATTTAGGCTACATTGTCATGAAGAAATTACTAACACAGATTCTGATATGGCTAGATTACCTCTGGAATTGCAAATTCAAACTCGATCTTCAATTTGATGATGTAGAAGCATCCAAATACATTGGCCAGTCAGAACAGCATAAGGTACAGGATCAGGTGCAAACTGAGGTTGACTACAGCTTTTGGACAGGTCAGGTCAAAGAAAAACTTTGTCAGAATATAAATGAGATCCCAAAACAAGAGGTTGAGTGGGCGAAAGAGTTCTGCAGGGAAACTCAGCTAATGTATGTACTATGGTGGTTCAGGAATGCCAATAGCAGTGATATGACAGATAGGCAGTTTGAATTCTACAGGGAGTGTTATTACTATCACAGAGGTAGAGCTGACTGCTATGGCACTCTGATTCATTTATATTCCTTATGCAACTCAAACAGGCTCCTTGAGATAGTAGACTGGGGAAAGCATTTTACTCCAATTCTGTTTCCATAGTTCCGAGATCATTTTCACTTCATTGACACCTACAATTTCTGATACCTTGCTCTATTTTATGATTAGCTCTTTTTGCAGATTATTGGCTCAATGAATCTACATAATAAGTTTTGGCTTCATCAGAATGAATGATTCGAGCTTATGCTTTTCCAAAAGATGTTGTTGTTCTAGATAGCAATATCACTCTATGCTACTTACAGGATTCTATGTTCTTAAAAACCTCTTCAGGTTATTACACAATGTGGTTCTTATCCATAAACATTGTTATTACTAGTCATACTCTCACATTTTATATGGTTAAGTCCAAGTGTTCCTAGAAAATGCTGCTGACATCCTTTGTCATGCACTCTCTTTACTTTGTACTTATTTTCCATAATTAATGATTAAAAAGCTTCATTCCCTCAAAGAAAAAAGAAAAAAAAAAAAAAAAAAAAAAAACGTGCTGGTACATCGGTTACATGTCTGACTTGACGTCATGGGGCATTTGCATATGTGGGGCCTCCATATCGTGTGGAGTAGCCTTTCCCTCCCAAAGCTGAGAGCTCAGCTCCTGCTAGACTTGTTTCTGCCTTGCAAATTCCTGCATGCACTGTTGCAGTTGCTCATGAGCCTCTGCATGTAGGCCCTTACCCAGTTGGGTGATGGTTGCCTGCAACTCCTGCACATCCAGATCCCGGGCAATAGAGCTATGCTCCAATTTCTGCAGTCGGGAGCTAGGTAACTGCAGTGTCCACGGCCAATGAGCCGTCTCGAATGTGGCAACCTTGCTATGCAGGGCTTGAAGCTGTGATTGGCTCTCTTCGGTGGCCACCTGGATCCTCTGCAAATTGGTGGGAATCTCCTCAGCCTCTGATCGAATGTGGAAAAGTGAAGAAAAGATACCAACCATAGAATTCGTTGTGAACGTTGTAATGTGTTACAACTACAACACTGTCTTCTGTTGCTCGCCGACCAAAAACAAAGAAAAAGAAAAAAATCCAGCAAGTTACTCTAGAAGCGTACTTTATTATCATTGGTGAAAAGACAAGGCCAGTCTTAGACAATATACCGACACAACTAAGCTTTTTCAAAAGAAACGGTATCGTTATATTATGCTTAACATTCAGATGTCACATACCAACCTTGCAAATAGGAGTATTCCGCAAAATCTTATGGCAAATAATGTTAAGCTCAACTTTAGTATCCTGACTCTAAACAAAAGTATAACTGCAAATAACATCAAATATGAATCTGCATTTTGAATCCAAATTCTAAATTTCTAGACATTGGCCCAATAAGATTATCTTTAATTTAAAGAACGTAAATGGCATACATCACAAGGAAATTTTAACAATAGGAAATTATCAGATTGTTATTAGCTCAAAGAAATCCATCTAACTAGTAGAAACAATTGTTCTAATAACTGTGCATCCAATGCAACATTTCACAAAACAAATATATGTCACTTTGATGTGAAGCAAAGAAAAAAATGATAAGATATGTTTGCTGGTTTTGCTATGCCATCTTGCACGCTCACCTTTCTAGAATTCATTTGCTTTGCTCTTGCATCCACTGTCATAAATCTTTAACATCCCTTAGATATTAATATGTAGCAAAATAACAGGGGGTTCCAGGGGGATTTGATATCGATGTAAAAATAACAATTTCTGAAATCATAGACCATATATCCCTAAAACAATTGAATGGACTGTTATAAAAAAAAACATAGATTCAAGATAAAAAATAACCACATTAGCTTACTAGGTATATTGGTTAAACTAGCCTTATTAGGATATTGAGTTATTTTAGTAGAGGTTCGAGCCCCCGTATTTCATATTCTAAAATCTTAGGCAAAGTCGTATAGAGGTTTGATATTCCCTCAAAACCTTAGGCGAAATCGTATTTCATATTTCAAAATCATAGGCGCCTCCAATCATCAATAATGACTATAAGCGAAACGAGAGGTGCGCACAGGACCTAACATACAATCTACGCCGTAGGATCGATGAATCTGACGACTGTGGTACCTAACATACAATCTAGGCCGTAGGATCGATGAATCTGACGACTGTGGTAGTCCAGGGTGCACTTCGCTTAGAATATAGCAAAAGAGTAACCAAACCATTGGTCGCCAATCAAAACTATATCATGATTTTGTGAAGGCACAACCATGCTAGTAAGATTTACCTAATTTAAAGGGAGGTGAATGGTGATTTGATGACGACATTGGTACAACCGGAGGCGAAACACAACATCTAAGTGCAAGAAAGCACGATGAGCTTAGTAAAGAGGGAATCCAAAGTGTTGAAGACGAGACTAAAAATTAGTTACCCTTAACTTGCATAATAAATTCTAAGAATATTTGGGCTATAATCATCTCATAAGAACAACCCTGTCCGAGATGATGGATTCAGAAATCTGCATTTTGTTTTCTTCCAGCCTCATAGACTACCATCTAGAAGAAAGACTAGAAGCTTAAAGCTCTAAACCAAGAAACTGTTGAAAAAGTTCAGGGAGGCTTTGTTTTTTCTTTTTCCCACAACGTTAGGCTATATTTAGTTTATTTAGTTGATACTTCTAATTAGGGAAGAACGAGTTTTTTTGTGGATCTTGAAATTTTGTGGTTCCCAAGAAAAAATACAAAAATAATTTCCACCGTAAAAAAAAGAACAAGTAATTGTAGCCATTAAATCATTAAATATGCCATAATAACCGTTTGGGCGAAATTACTGTGTTATTATGCCATTATTATAGGGCGTAAAAACTTCTTCGCCATTGGGGGAGCGACGCCGCTGACTCCTCTACACACAGGGGAGGATGAAATGTTCTTGCCATTTATACTATTTTGATTGATCCGTTTTCAGATATATGAATGGCAGATTCCATTCAATGACAGTTTCAGGCATATGAATGGCAGATAAAAGAGCCAGAACAGGGATTCAAATGGCAAGAGAAAATCGTCTATGATCTTCACACGACCGCTTTTCTTCAGTTTTGTTTCCGCTTTTGCAAATATCGCCATATCGCCATTCCGGATCCTTCAGGAGAGGTTTTTTTGGAGAACCCACATACATGTCAGATTAGTGGACGTAATTTTGCAAATGGTTATTACGTCTAATAATTTCCACCAGTCGGGGGCGGCGCTGCCAAACTCGGCGACGCAGTGCCACCAGGCCTTTATAGGGCGCAATGGCCCTCCTGCTGGAAATTACCTAGTACTAAAAGATTAAATATGCATGAAGATGCCCAAAATCACACTCAAATCAGTTCCCAACAAATTGCTCCTTGAGCAATCCAAAACAGTCATTTAGGCCCTTTTTCCATGGCACCTATGTCTTATATTTAGCTTAATGTGATTGGGCCAGATAAGAAAATAAGTCACCATAGCTTTTCCACTGAACTTTTTAAGACATGTCTTAAATTTGTTCCGTACAACTTGAGAGGAGCATTTTATTCTCTGCCGCATCATACGGGTGTCCTAAAAAAAAGTAAATGGAAGCAGAAGAGCCAGACGGGAATGGAATCGATCTGATCTACAGGGCAGTGGGCTGATTAGAATGGAATGGAAAGTCCTGATTGAATGAATCGACGGGAATTTAGCTCATTGTGGTCTAAAACAAGGTATGTTAGGGATCCACAGAGGTTCCAGATTGAAGCAGGTATGGCTCCGCCAAGCATACTGTGACTAAGATCAACAGACGCCAGTGCTGAGGCATTTCCAAGCTTTTCAGGAATGGAACCAGTTAATACGTTGCCACTGAAATTGAGCTTCTGGAGATGGGTTAGTTTGCCAATGTCTTTTGGAACGGAGCCTGTAAGATGTTGAGATGGGAGGCTAAGCACCTGCACAGCTATGGCACTAAGACCAAAGAGAGGTTTTTAGAACTCTCCTGGAGTGAACAGTTAAGGGCAAATCCATTCGTAAGAATCCATGAAACTCCTTGCCACTGGCATACTGGGTTCGACATGTTCCAAGAACTCAGAGCCTGGCTTTTCTACCCCAAGGCGGCCCCAAGGAGCATCTCTTCTGATGCATAAGGAATAGCTTCGATTTTTTCTCTGAGCCAACTCGACTGTGCACAGAGCCAACTCCGCTGTGGGTTCTGAACAGATCAAATCGTGCCTTCTAAACAGAGCCAACAGGTCATCGAATCAGCACAAATCGTGCCTTAAGGGCTTCGAGTTTTTCTCTGAACTAACTCGAATGTGCACAAATCGTGCCTTCTGAACAGAGTAGGTTTTAGGGCAGAGCCAACAGGCTTTTAGAGCAAGAAGGTACCCAACTGTGCAGCTAATCCAAAATAGGATGCCTTGTTCAGAACAGTGAATCAAGCTGTTACCTATTCCTGTTTTGCAAAGTTGCCATTCGTAGATAGAAAAAATCTTTTGCTGTTACCGAATCTTTCTTCATGAGGCGAAATTTGTGCATCCATTTGATGCAGAAAGCTAAGAAAAGTAGAAGGTTTTCATCAATGATTGTTCATCAGCAACAGCCATCACCCATCAAGAAATGGTTTCACAAAAGTGAAATTCTGCCTGTGACAAACATGCAAGAAACAACGGAGTAGTGGAAAACCAGATTTTATGAGACATGTCTTATATTATGAGCTGCTCTTATAATGGAGCCGTGGAAAAGTATTTTTTTTAAGACATGTCACAAGAATGATATGGCACCTTAAATGCTGTCTTATCTACACTTATATAAATTATTCACACCAAGATTTGATTCTTTGATGCTCTAGATTCCCGAGTGGGGAAAAAATAGGAAGGAAAAAATAGTCTCGTAGAAATTCCTGCACCGACACAACTGGCGATGGCGGATTTGCGTTTCAGAGCAATCCTTATTTCCTTCAATACGGGTGGTCGGATCTAAGACTTCAAGCTCCAGGTAGCGATATGACTGTAGCCACAATCTTTGGAATCTGTTTCTTTCCTGTCTATATAAGCAGGGCTTCTCTTACTTTGTTTGTTCAGAGATCTCGGAGATGAATAAGGTGTGTTTCTAGTCCGTTGCTTTTTGTTCAGTATTAGCTTTTTTCACTCTTCAATTTCCCACAATCAGAGCTCAGCCAACCAGTAAAAAAAAATCCATCAAATGTTGTCCCTCAGGCACCCTCCTTGGACCAACTCTGCTCTATTCTAGCGGGCTATGTTCTTGCACACTACCGCCACAACCCAGATAGTAAAAAATTTTGTGTGGCAAATTCGGAGTTGTTCAGTCTATTTTCGGTGCTCATGAGCTTTTGTAGTAGGCTAAGATGAAAGGATTAGAGGCCTTTGATGCAGAATACTTTAAAGCTACGAGGCACAATGATTTTACGAAAGCTAAACAACTTGCTGTTATTGGGAACAAAAAATTGGAGTAGTCTTATAATCCCATCGATCCGAGACATCGTATCGCCATTCTAGAATGGGGCGAGCATGCATGTCTTGTATGCATGCATGCGGCGCATGCCCTTTCTGGTTGGGAGTTCGCTATTTTAGGCGCGGTTCTGCATCAACGTCTCATCAGCGCTTCCTCTTCTCTCTCAGCAGTACCTTATTCTCTTTTCTTTGAACCCACCCTCCCCCCCTTCTTTGTTTATTGTATTTGTCGCCTGGCACGCGTGACCAGCCCCTCTATTTGACGAGGTTTTTGTTTTATTGTCGCGTGGCACGCGTGATCAGCCCCTCCACTCTGGGAGGTTTGGTTTGTCACGTTTTTTTGTGTTGGTGATGTGCAGGTACAGGTTGGCGAGCGGCATCTGTTTTGTCTTCTCCATTCGTGGGTTTTGGGAGCGATTTCTCTGCCTTACGTTTGTCCAAGCCCCTTGCCGAAGGCTTATCACTAGGGTTTTTCCTCGAAAACCCAAAAGAGCGGGGTTTTTTAATCCCGGTGATAAGATTTCGGCAGGTACACCAGCCAAACATCTATTAGCATTGTATTTTATGGGGTCCAAATTATATAATTGGATATTCCCTTTATTTTTCTGGGTAGTTCGCATGTGTGCGGCTACCCACTATCCACCATTGTAGAAAATCTGCTGAGATGCAACAATAGTAGCTGGAGCCAATCATACACCACAGGTACATTTGCTAGTTTTCGCAATGTGAGTTTTACTTCAATATGAAACTCTAATGATGGATTCACCCCGTGTAGGTATTTGCTTTGCTTTAAAAGCAAAAGTGTTAATCAATCTCCACAGGTTCAATGAGGTACATACTGCTTTAGCAGCTGCTTGACGAGTAGCCCTAATAAAGTTCAAATTCACCTCAGTTAGCAAATATTTACTTATTGTATAGGCATAACTTGCCATGGCACGAGGAAGGTATGTCTATTGGTATATTAAGCTCTTCTCTAACAAACCTTGGCATGTGTTTTAACAGAGGAACACATTCTTCTTGCAGACTTGAAGATGCAATCATATCTGCAGAGAAAGCGGTAAGATTGGACCTTCAAGATACTGTAGCAAACACATTGCTTAGAAGTGCTCGTGCAGTTAGCAGAGCTCGAGCAAGTGGAAATGGATAGACGGAGTGCGGTGCACAGATCCACAGCTATTCTAACCATCCTGCTTGATTAACAGATATACATGCAAGTAAGAATTATAAAAGATATCTACAAGCGAATTGAAAACTATATGATTCACTAAATAATGTTCTACTTGCAGATACGCAAAACACATCTATACTTATTGGTGGAAAGATGCCAATGCAATGAAAATGTGAAACATGCCAATGCAATGAAAAGATGTTAGAGTCTGCTTGCTTTGTGTAGATATGCTAACTCACGTGGTCAATAGCATACAACATGTTCTTGAATTTAATTGCGATTTAACAAACGAGCTCAGCCAACTAATGAGCTTGAAGGCCAATCAATCTATATTTGTGAACAATCTAAGCATGACTGAATTTACCATGTAAAGCATTATTATCTAGAAGAATTTGAACAGAGTTGCAAAACATATTATCATTGAAGATGCATTGTTACTTTCACATTGCATGGAGGATGTTCAAAGTGTAAAGTCAGGCAAGTAAATAATCTCCGTTATATACGGAATAGTCTACACATTTTGCTAGGTCTTCGCATTTCAGGGTTGCACACATCAAGGACCCTCTATTAAAACCCCATAACACTAAACATTACTTCAGAGTTCATTTTACAAATTGCCTTAACTCGCATAATATGTTACATGTTTTCTATGCAGTCACAAGCTATATGCTATTGAGGGACATTAACATCATTCAATATCCTTTTGGTTCTGCTAGATGCATTCAACTTGACTAATCAATGATCTATGGGTTGTTTTTTGAAAAGTTTCAGCTTGAAATGCCCTCGCCGTGCTCTTTTTTGTGGCAAAGACATGTTCATAGTACTTGCATTTTGAAACTCACACTTAGTCGGTAAAGAGAAATGTTCAAGGCTGCCGCGATACATTTCTTGTAATTATAAGACAGCCATATTTTAAGCCAACCGTGGAAAAAGGGCCTTAACAGTATAGAAAAAAGAAATAAGGTATCTACTTATTTAAAATGTGGCTTTCCGGCAGTGCTAACGCCGGCGCTTACGCCTTTTCTGGCCAATGTTATGCCGATTTCTTCATTTTTCGGGCAGAATTCTTCCCTTCATTTTTTTCTCCTAACGGAAGCGTTATTCTCGATGGCAGAGAAGATCATGGGCGGCAATCTCCTCCGCCATCCATGATTAAGGTTTTGGAGTTTGAATCCATCCATCTTTCTGCCAGTTTTGCTACAACCATCTTTCCTTTTTTCCTCCTTTCAGGTGCAGTATTCGGCTATGAAAAAGAATCGACCAGATAAAGCTTATAAGGGTAAGTGCTTCGATTTTTGCTTACCAGTTTGGTCCCCGGGCTGTTCTCAGATTAAGGTTTGTTTTCAGAATATAAGGCTGTTCTTTGATGCATGTTCTTTGCCCAAAGATTGAATCTATTTCATTTTCTTCTTTGTTTGCAGACAAACCACCGTTTTTTCAACAGAGCCTCATATTCTTGGAACGAAAAACCCGGCGGAGCAGGTATGCGGATGACCTCCTCTGTGTGCATGAATTGGACCTTTGCATCGCTGTAAGTTAAACTATTGTAAATTTTTTCTTTCAGGCTTTAACGCAGAGGAATCGCTGAAACAGGTACAATCTTTTCAAGTCGTTCTTTCTTTGCATTTGTGGTTACCGGCTGTGGCAAGATAGAATGGAGTAGATACTGTAGAATAGATGATACTGTGGATAGAAGAAATAAGCTGACGTTTAATGGAGTTTTTTGGAAAATCTAAATCTGCATTGGCATTTCAGGCACTGGCTTTCCAAAAGCTCTAATTCTTATGGTATTTCCTGCATATTTGTTGTTTCCTCTATCAATTGTGAAATCGCATTTGCAAAACACCCACGTAAACAATAGAATGTCCATACCCAGGCTTTTAATAAAGACAAGGCAAAGAATATTTAGTCTGTTCCACGGTTTCAATCTGTCTCATTTTAGGGCTTGAGGAGAGAAGACGCTCTGCCAGCACTTAATTTGTAAGCAGATAATTTTTCTTTCCAACCAGTATACAATGTGTCGGATTGATTGGCTCCATATTTTTATCTAGATTTGAATTCCAGATTTGTAGAGGATTTGAAGGAGTAGCTGAGGCATAGTAACCGGTTGAAGCATAGAACCGGTTGAAGCATAGGAGTCGGTTGAAGCAAAGGTACAAGCTTTTCATTTTCGTGGGGCTAACCAGCTGTATGAAAAATCCATGATCCAGCTGTATGAAAAACCCATGATCAAGCGTAGAAAACTTGCTGGATTAACTCTATCTTCCATGCATGCTCTTAACAGAATCTATAGCCAGACTTTGAATTGGCTTTTTTTTTTTAAACTGAAGTTCGTACATCATGTTTCTTGAATGATCTTTACTTGGTTAAATTTGTTGTGCACTGAATTGCATGCCTGTTCTAAAACTTATTGTTGCTGCAGAGAAATGTACCCAGGGAAATCTGGTTGCAGAGCTGAATAAGACATGATAACGTTGGGTAGGTAACTCATGTCTTAGATAACCTCATATGCATGCTGGCATAAGGTCTATCAAACTCGATGCTGAACCTTCTTCCCTCTCCTGAAACAGTCAAGCTGGATACCAGCTGAAAGCTTGCCGAAATTGTTTTGAGCTTATATCACCATCTAAACAAGCTTCTGCAGACAGATTCATGAGATTATGTAGACAGGGGTATGGAATTATGGAGTTTTGAGTAGATAATGATAAAAATCATTCATCTAAGCATTTCACATGGTAAGCATTGATATTTTCTCTTCCTGTTTCAAGTCCATGCAGCATATGCAGGTGGCTGGAGATTTTTTTTGAAGAAGAGCATTAATACCTTTAAATGCTCCATGCACACAAGTCTATGCTTGGGGTTGAGCCATATTATGGCAGTTATGCATCTTTTTGTATTATGCTTTTCATTTAAATAAACAATGATAAGTGTAGCCATCCCTCCGAGATTGCCATGTCCATTCTATGCTTTCCCTCCATGATTTGACATGTTCATATTCTGCCCTCCCGTCTTTCTGCTCCATTGCTATTTTGACGTTCCCAAGATCTCAATCCCCAATGCTTGATTGCCATTCTGTTTTCTAGGATTGGCTATCTAGGGTACTACTGTTGTGATTTCCTTGGTCCTAACAGAGGGTCTCATGTACTCTAAATTTGAAGATACAAATAGCAATGGAAGTGAACACATTATTTGATGAGACATCTAAGAGCAGATTCCAAGCACAAACATCAGCACTAAAACCGAGCACAGATTCCAAGCCGAGCTTTGATCCCTTCAAATCAAGTCTATTCTACAGATTCTTTGGT
This sequence comes from Isoetes taiwanensis, assembly GCA_021234155.1. Lineage (NCBI taxonomy): Eukaryota > Viridiplantae > Streptophyta > Lycopodiopsida > Isoetales > Isoetaceae > Isoetes > Isoetes taiwanensis. The sequence goes on along the minus strand of JAJEKV010000307.1, from coordinate 162,342 downwards.
GTTTTGGTGTATGTTGTGGTCAACACTGGTCACCGGACGATATCATCGGTCGCTATTTGTGGTGGCTTTCAGAAGGTTTACAAGCTTTATCTGTTGATAGCATGCTATTTTTATTTTGAATAGCATTTGAATGTATCAGGCTTTTGAATAGCATTTGTGTGTATTATTTGTTTTTGCAGGCATATATGCAAAATCAACATTTAGCTTGCCATATAGAGCCATGGCCTTTTTACATGGTTGTACGATGATTATTTAGTTGTAGGTAACAATGAAGGTTCAGTCCACACAGTTCTCTCAAGTATTACATGTATTACATGACACATTTTCTGGGTCTTTATGTTAAAAGCCATCTTGCAAGAACAACAACATTTATGAGTAGAAAATGTGCCATAACATTGTTTATGAGTGCCATTGCAGAAATCCTCTCGCCATTACATGTTGAATTTTTGGGTAAACCAATTCTTGATTTTTGTTTTAAGATATTTTATTCTTATTCTGTTGGATGAGATGTTAATTATCTAGCATTTGCCAATCTCTCTTTGTTATGCCTTTGTAGTCAGAATTCAAGGTTTTGAAGATCCTTGAGCTGAAAAAATAAGGCAGTTGGTTTCACCCAGTTGTAATTATAAATGTGTCCATTTTATGAAAAGGTTACATCCCATTGGTTATTCATATCATTTTTCTTTTCTTGATCCTATTCATGTTGGTATTGAATCGAAAGGAAATTATTGGCTTCATCTTGCATTGCTAGATTGCAAAGCTGTTTATATTGGACCACAAGGAGTTATGATAAGGTTAGAAATGGTTCATGCTTTAGAAATGGTTCATGCTTTATAATGGGTAAACGGTAGATTTTTCAAGCAGCAATGAAGTTTGTATCAAGAGTTGCAATGCATAAATTGCACCTTTAATACTATGTCTAATATATTTGTGTGCATCAAGAACATTTTGGAAGTTGTTATCCATTTTGTTTAAGAGGCCATCCTTCATACAATTTGCACTATATTAAAGCATGATTTGCAAGTAAACTAAAGGTTGTTTGCAAGTAAACACCGGGTACACATTTACTATTGGATAATGTAGTGCTTTTTACCCCAGCTAAGATGTTATTTGTAGGAGAAGTAAAGATATCATGGGATCATCCATAAAAGTTCAACATTAGAGCCTTGGTGATGTGCGCAATGTGGAGATGCATTTTTTGAGTTCCATCAACGCCAAGGAACCAGGACAAAATTTTGCGTTTTGCATTTCTGTACCTATTTTTTTGTTGATATACTTAACTATTTCTAAGGGTGGTATTTTGATCATAAGTTTTGGATCTTCCTTTCAATTTTTTGTCCTTAGAGGTGAATTAATTACTTCCCACCTTCCTTATAAAGCATTTTTTCTCTACGAAAATCGATAAACGCAAGGTTAATATCTCTAATAGAATAGAATAGAATAGAATACATTTATGTCCCTTGTGCCGTAAGGCCCCTGGACTTGTGTAGCATGGGCGAGCTCCCTGAAAGGGCGCTACTAGCACATCACGCTGTTATGATGTAGCCTTTTCTGAAGGCTGACTTTTTTCTATTATTACCAGCATCCCGCTTTTTTTTACCCGGCCGTGGCGATGCGGTGATGCTTCGCTATCAACAACTTTGAGTTTGTACACATTGTGGATTCCAATCGTCCCACCTTTAGTAGTGGGTCGGATTATGAACCCTAAGTTTTTGGCGCACCAGAACTTCGAATGTGGAAATAGAACACCAGCCAGGTGGGTTGTACCCGCTCTATCCTGGTGGTCGGTCGGAGGCCCCTCACTGACCCGACACTTAGTCCCTTTCCTTTTTTACAATTGTTCTGCATAGTCTTGGTGCCCAATAGTGGTGTCCAAACAGAGTCGCACTGGCCTGGACTACATTAGTGACGCCGATTACTATCAGGATTAAAAAACCCCGCCCCGAAGGGTTTTCGAGGAAAAACCTTAATAGTAATGGGCTCACTGATGCACAGTATTATTATCAGATCCGTTTTTCGTCATTCTGGATTTTGGATTTTTCCCACGCCATTATTGTTAGGCTGCAAAAACTCTAAACTAAACTGATTAGTACTGATTAGAGCTCCAATCCGGAGCTATGAATATGTAGTAATTACTGTCAACATAACATCACGTGTTCAGAGGTCCGTGTTTATAAACCATCTTGAAATATTCTAACTACACTATGTTAACACAATCCCCAACTTATGTAGTAGTCACTGCCTAATAGTCCAGATTTATATTAGTGTAAAGCGTCTAAAGAAACTTCCTAATTTCATACATAGCATGCATATACTATGTTGATAGAACTGATGCATTGTGCAAAGAAACCGTCCAATTTCATAGCTTACAACAGCCAATCTATATTTATACCTAATGATGATAAAAGAAATAAAAGATCAATCATCCAGATTGTGCAGATAGTGGTATCACCCTTCCCTTGTTTTGTGTGTTACTAGTTATTCAATTCAAATGAAAAAAAACCTGATTAGATGAAAGTCCTCATCTTCGAGTTTTTTGAAGGCCTGCAGCATAATTGATTGTGCTATTCCCTGTTCCACTTTGTTGGACATTCTGCAATTGGCAAAACTTCTTGTAGAGTCCCATGGTTTTGGATTATTCTATAGATGTCTTCACATAATCTGCAACACATCCTCAAGCACTTGATGTAAGAGCACTTGTAAGCTATTATTAATTAAAGTCTTTAGGCTCTCCTTCAGTCATTTTGGTGATCCGGGAACCAGTTGGAGGGTCGTGCCCTCGCTATCCTGGCCTACGGCGGGGGTTAGACCCCTCAGTCCGTAGCATATCCCAGTCTCCTTTTTGACTACAAATACCACACTTATATACATATGCATTGTGTCTTTTCATGCTGTCTTTTCATGCTGGTTGTTATTCTATGGCAGGAGTTTATAGTGGTCCGATTACCAGTTGGTGGGTCCAGCCCTCGCTATCCTGGTGTACGGCGGAGGCTGGGCCTCTCTGTCCCGTAACTTATTCCGTCCACCTTTTACTCAAATGCATTTGCCTTGCCTATGCAGCCCCTAGCCTCTGCTGTATTCCCTAATTTGTGTCTGAATATAAACTAGAAATATTTGATCTCTCTTATAAACTTAAGAGCTAAAGAAATCTCAAAGCCAGAGAAAAGTAGAGAGCAAATTAGAGTGACTAACATGCCAGAAAATGTCTTTACTAAATGCAATGTCTTGAAATCAAAATATATGCTACCCCAAGCTAACAGAATTGGTCATTGCCTTGATTCAAAATGAAACAGAAAACTTATCGAAAAAGCCGTTAGTTTGGTTCGGTGTGCAAAGTTTCAGAGGCCGAAGTTTCAGAGCTGAACCGTCTTTCCCAACAGGCCAATCTCTGAAAAACTTAAACACCATTGGATAGAGTGCTCAAAGAGCTTTCCAACAAGCCCAAACACACCCAAAACTGCCACCAGATTCAGAAGTTATGGCCAAAAGAAAATTGCAGCCAAACCCTAGCGCCGCCAAGAGAGGGCCGGGACTGGCAGGTGGATTCCGTCGACTAAAACAGAGGAAACACCATACAAATCATACACCGACGGAAAGCTCGTTCGATAAGCTTTCCAACGAGCCCAAGAACACCTGAATCTGACACCGGAATCCCGAGTTATGAGCAAAAGAGCAGGGCTGAAACCCTAAGCGCCCTCCATGAGCGCCCTCCATGAGCGCCCTCCATGAGCCATCTCTGAATTGTAATATATAATTGTAATATGGAGGATAAGGGGCTAGGTTAAACATAGCTGACTGTTTAAATATTATTGGCTAGAATTAGACAGGTGTAACGTCTTAAAATTTTTAGAAGGAAGTAGTTTGCCCTAGAAATTTCTTCGTACCGTGTAGAAGGTGCTAAGGTACGGTGACCAGGTTTGGTGCCTTTAAGGGCACCAATGCTTATAACTTGCAGCTATTATGTCCAATTGTAAAAAAAATTGGATCAACATGTAGGCCAGATGCTAACCTACAAAATGATGTAGGTTTCATAGCCAGAGGCCCTATAACCTAAGAGCTACAAGCTGCCTAGTGGAGGGGGGTTCAGCACCCCATTTGGTGCCCTGTGACCATGATTGGCCCCCCCTAAATAGCTACCTTCAATGTAGCTTTTGGTGACCTGCAACACCACATTTGGTGTATGTTAGAGCATGAAATGGAGATACACAGCAGCACTAATGGACACACTAACAACCCGAAGGTGCTTACCATCATTCCTCTATGTCTTCCAATCTATAGCCAATCGCCACCAAAGAACCTAGGCCTGTTATAGGGGATGGAAGGAATTGAACCTTCATGGCACAAAATTGCCATTCCCAAACATCCCCTCTGCAGCAACCATGAAACAATTAGTAAGGGAGGGCAAGCAACTGCAAGCAGCCACTTGCATGGCAGAGCCACAATTACTTGCCCTCCAAAAACAAAAGGTTGCATAAAGCAAAATGGTTGTGTGACTTACCTCCATTCATGACAAGTGAACATGCAATGGCAAGTGAACTCGCAAGAGAAACCTAAGTTAATCTCCCAAACAAGTTAATACAAGTTAATCTGTTGTACAACACACAGCAGCAAAGGAAATTGGTAAGAAACACAATTAAAACATCAAAATTCAAGTTAGGATTATAAGTAAAAGGATGTACAAAATGGGATGCCCTTTCTGGTGAGCATTCTAGTGACTAGCAGCACTATACAAAATGTGGCAGCACTATACAAAATGTGGCAGCAGTATACAAAATTTGGAAGCTATTCCCCGCTCCTCAGATTGGTGCATCAATACAAGGAAGTTAGCACCTTGCATTTTCTAATGCCATGCACCTCTTCATCACTATCATCTACTATTCCCTCAATTTGCATGTCTTGATCCTTACCAGCACATGCAACAAAGCCATGACAAGTGTTAGTAACATCACCAAATGGAACTCTTGATTGCGAGTGACCAGCTTCACCAATTGACGATGGTATGCACACATCATCTTCTTCATAATTGAAAGGGTCCTGGCTGTCAAGTATAATGTCACATGGAGCCACTTGGCTCCTTCTTTGCTCATCCCATGGGACATCAACAAAGTCCCCATCACTAAACTCCTCTTGTGCATCATGAAAACCTGCAAAATCAGATCTCAAGGCATTTGCAACTTGCACGTAGCCTTTCTTCTTCATTATCCTTGCCATGCACCGTGCTCTTGCATCTCTAACCTCACTAGTTAGAGTTCTAGGAGCTCCAAACATCTCTTCAACAGTTAGGGCCAGCTTTCCAACTGAGTTATATGCTCTTAATCTCCATGCATCAGCTGCCTTCTCATATGCAAGCATTGCTGCCTTCTCAGCCTCCTTAGCAGCCCTTCTTTCCAACCTACTTGCAAGCTCATCTATCCTTGCCTTCTTCCTCATCTCTATAAGTCTCTTCCTCTGCTCAATTCTCTCAATCTTCATCTTCTCTAGCTCTTGTTTCCTCCTAAGGGCCTCAACCTTAGCTGCTAGCACATCATCACTTGTGACTAGCAGCCTAGATTCTAAGTCAATTGGCAAGGCTCTAGTTTTCCTTTTCACAGGCAGCTTTTGTGCTTTTGGGTCTGTTGCTAATTGGAGACATGCAAGTGCTTGGTCAGCCTCCAAAGGGTCATTCCACGAAGTGGCAGCTTGCTGCTCAACTTGACAGCTAGGGGGTGGAGGCATAGATTGTCTAGCACAAGGTAAGCGCTCTTGTGCATCAGCACAAGTATTTTCAGCATGCAAGGGAACTTGACCAGCAATACCAAGCAGCTGGTTGGCTGCTAACTCTTCCTCACCTTCTTCTCCAACATCTTCCCCATCTTCCTCATCTTCCCTATCATCTTCATCAACAATTACACTCTCAAAGTTGGCTGCAGCAGGGTCAGCCTTAACATGCATGTAATCAAAGGGCCAAATTCCAGTGGCCTCAAAACCAGACTTTATATTATCAGGAGTAAGAGCAGTAGACATGGCCTGCCACACCATGGCAGCCATGTCTTCCTTGGTAACTTTCAAGGGATTCGTTACCTTTTTTCCATTTGTATTAGTTGCAAGGTTGGCAGACTTGGTAGACTTGAGCTTGGCCTCCTTCTTCAACATGTAATCAGCCCTCACACTCCTAAATTTGCCTACAAATCAACAAATAGATATTGTTAGTTCACAACTAAATTGATCAAATAAAATGAAATTAAACATGCAACCTTTAAATGCTCTAAAGCATGAGACATCTAAGGGCTGCAATCTATGGCTAGTGTGAGGAGGCAAACAAAGAATATGCAGGCCCATCTCCCTTGCATGCTCAATTACTTCAATGGTGACATGTGATCCATGTCCATCACATATGAGCAGATGAGGTCTCTGTTTGCTTACACCACCAGGCACTTTATACTTGAAGTGAGATGTCAACCACTTATCAAAAAGTTGGTTTGTCATCCATGCTTTTTTCTGAAATCCCATACTTGCACCAGCCTCACACCCTGCTATAAGATCCAAGTTCCTCATTCTTTTGCCCCTGAAGACATAGCAAAGATGGTAGCTTGCTCCCTTGTGCATTAATACAACAAACCATCTTGTCATCCATTCCCTATCATTAGGAACAGTCTCATTCACAACATGTGAACCTTTGGCGACAAGCACCTTCACACCCTTCCTCTCCCGGCTTGTATTCGGTTTCATCCACATTCCACACCCGATCTGGTGTGAGATCAAGCTCAGCATACACTTTTTGCAATTGGGAATAGAAGGCCTCAAGGTTTTTAGTATTCAAAGCCATAACTCTTTGCACCTCTACACATTGTGGACTTCTCAATGTTAGTGTAGGATGCCTATGCCTGAACCTCCTCCACCATGCTTTTCCTGGAATTCCATTCTTCCATGGCACACTCCTTGCACTAGTCATCTCACCTGCCCTAGCACACAACTCATCTACTGTAACACCATGACCTGCCTGCACCCTATTCATGGCCCATGAGACAAGCTCCTCTTCTTCCTTATCACACAAAAACCTTGGCTTTGGACCTTGCTTTTGTGTGCTTCTCCCATAATGCCAGTTTCTAAGGGTGGACTCAGGAATAAAATGCCTTGATGCCTTCTTAAGGGACAAAGTTCCATCTTCAATAGCTACCAGGGCCTCTTCCATAGCTTCAGGTGTCCATGAACCTCTCTCCAAAGACCTAATTCTTTTATTTCCAACAAGCTTAGATGCTGCTGGAGCCTCTTCACTCTCCAAGATCACAACATTCTCTGCATCCTTGCCTTTTCTCCTTCTTCTAGGAGCTGGCTCCACTGGTTCTGATCTCACTACTCTTCTTCTCCTCAATTCCATGACATGCAAGCAAGCAAGCAATTGGCAGGAGCAGTGTTATGATGCAGATCATGCATGCAAGCAGCCAACCAAATGCAGTGGGAATTACACTAAATAGGGGGACTAGAACACGTATCTTCAATTTGCCTTCAAATCTCCCTCCAAAAGATGTGATTCAAGCTGTTTGAGGCGCCAGAATTCTTGCAGACCACAAAAAGTAGTTGTTTCTAGGCAGCCACCATTTAATCTTGCTAGGGCAGCCACCGCAATATGTCACGTTCACTTTGAATGCCATGGGGAGCAATTCGAATGGCAAGGGGAGCAGTTCCAAGTCTCTAGGCGCCAAATCATTGGTGCAGAGAGGCGCCAACATAAGCCCTAAACAGGGCCTTTTTTTGTGACGGACGGGGGCCAATAAAGGACAGGGCACCATTTGTGGTCACCCTACCTTAGAAGCTTCTGCCACAGGTTCTAGAATTCTCCAAGATTCTCCTTGGCTTTATATAAAAGAGGGAGGGCACCCTGTTCAAGAGGGACGACTATGAACTTGTGACTGGAATCTGGAAGGCAAGGAGCTGTGACGATTTAGGGTAACAAAGATACTATTTAGACTCTTTCTGAATCGGATGTGCAGGTCTGGGCGCATCTGCCTTCATCAGAACGGCACCTCCCTTCATCGAAACGGCATGACAGATCTCTGGAAAAGTTTCTCTGAAAAAGTTTTCGTCTGGAAAAGTTTCTCTGAAATAGTTTTCGTCTGGAACTTGGGTGATGGGCACAATCAACAGAATCGAATTTTATTGTTCTATTGAAAGGAACCGGAGATTATAGAAGATTTCACAGGTTTGTGGAGCCGGATTGTCTCAGAAGATTCCATCACCGAGGCATTGATCTGGGTCGTCCATGAAAGATAACAACAAATTGCCTCCGTTATTTTTGTCTGCAAAATATTTTCTTTAGTATTTGCCGCCATTGCTGGCTTCGAAACCCTTGACTACTAGATGCTCATCAAAGCTTTAGCTGTGGCAGAACAGGGACGCATAGCAATGAATCATATGCAAGAAAGAGTTGAAGATTAGGTGCTTGGCCAGATCAACGATCAACTGGGAACTGCTCTCTCACATGTGCGACTATAGCTGTCTGCAGGCATGCGTCCAGGTTAAATTTGTAGGGCATAAAAAGCGCAAAATAAAAAATAAAAAATGAGAGCTTTGGATTCGTTGGTTTAGTCGAAGTACTGCTGCAGAGGTTTTAGAAGGTCAGCTTGCCGCTTTTGTTTTCTGTGGAGAATTATTAAAAACGATTCTATTCCAATAAGACCAATCTATCCTTGAAAGATTGATAATTACAGGTACTTATAATAACTAAAGATTCTCCTTCAATTTGTAGCATTATGCTCGTTAATACTAATCCAATATATCTTGCTTCACTTGGATGTCAGGCTTCTATTGCATAGCTCTGTTCAATGCAGATCTCAAAAAGTTTCTCTGAGATGGCCTTACGACGATATTATAGATCGAAAACATATCTGTTCTTTTGATGGTTTACTTCAAAGATAGGTTAGAGTGGGTCTGCCAGAGTGCTTCACACTCACGTTTACCTTTGTGTGGCTCGGATATAAAAGGCAATATTTACTCTTCCAGATCAACATCTCTTTGAAATCTTCTTATACAGAAAATGGAATTCATGTTCTTGTGTAGAATTCATGTGATAAGTGCAAGTATACTTCTTTCTTGCTGCATGCACTACAGATATTTATGAGGCTTTTTACGTGGATCAACATGCACACAACAATGGCTAGTTTTTGGTTTGCACTCCCCTCCTAACAGATTCCGGTCTAGACTCCGGGTCTATTGCATACCTTTGCCAAAGCCGTTCTGTATTCTTTGCTTAGAAACCTACGAATTGCAAGAATGTTGGCCAGTAAGAATTGGCCATTACATTTTACATCTAGAGCGTGATTGCTGCAAAAAATCCTTTGTTTATATTTTGAACAGAGGAGCTCCAGTTTAAAGCATGGCTTTTTCTTCTGGAAGAAAGGACAAGTTAATATTCCTGTATGTTAGTTACCTCCACACCCAGCTGTGAGAAATTGAGCTTCCTTTTTTCCAATATAGTTCAGTTTCTGTTGCACTAGGTATAACTTTCTATTTTGATTTCTTCCCTCCATATCCGTCTGTCGTATTGCTCTATGTAAGTTTTTTGAGTGCAGCCATATTTGTTCATATCAAAACTCCGCCCAATTGTTTTCTTCTCAAGCAGCCATCAATTTCTTGGGGTGTATTTGTTCAACAATTTGGTCTCGTTTAGGGTCTTATTTTTGTTGAAAACGGAAGGATTGAGCTTGATATTTGAACCCAAGGGAAAAATCACTAAACTCAAATCTCCACTTCATACCACTTCTCCCAGTTTATTCTCAGCGCACAGCAATGGCCTTCAAGTTCAATCCAAATCGACAATGGCTTTGTTGAGGATCCTTCAAGTTCAATCCAAATCGACAATGGCTTTGCCGAGATCCTCAACAGCAAAATCACGCTGCTTTCTAAAGCAATTTCGTAACTTCGCAACCCCTTTTCGAACTTTTCCCGGCCAGCCTGTTGCAAAAAAACCATAATCTCTAACGACGCCGTCTTTTCTAATGCCACGTCATGACTTAAATGCATTTTTGATAGATACCATTTCTAACAATTTTGAAGCGTTGCCTATATGCCTTTGAGCTTTGAAAATCTCTTGGACATTTTGTCACAACCTACATGCAGATAGGCTTCTCTGCATTGATATAGAAGCTCTACTGGGGAAGAGGCAAACTTAGTAGCATATTTATCAGGTAAGTTACAGTCGTTTTCATGTGTTTTTGTGCTCTGCACTATTTCGACCATTCTCAATTTGAGGCTAGACTTGATAAAATGGAGCAAAATATGGCAACAAATTTGTTCTTTTGAGCAACAAGCTCCTGAATCTAATGACATTAAAAATGCTGCATAATTATATATGTTAAAAACAGACTCCTCTAGATTAATTTTGTTTATGTTGCCACATGCAAAATGTAACACAAGCAGAAACTCGTCAGGACTTTAAAGGCTGATATTATAGCACTATGTGTTTTACCAATAACATGGGTAGAATTCAAGTAAGTTACAAAAGGCATTGGTACTTTGATGCATTCTGATCATGAAGTCACGGTTAGCGAGAGATTCTGATTGTCTTCTCATCTTCCAGTCCATTTTGGTTAAATGAAGGTTGAAAGCCCGCTTGAAAATTTTGGCCCTCGATCTCTACGGTTTTACTATAACATTTGGGTACCCACAAACCACTTCACGTGCAAATCTAGTTTAGAAATTTATCAAATGTTAAGACATTAGTAATAATTTACTACTGGGTAGGCAAGGCCGCCGCGATAAATTTTTTGTATTGATAATACTGTCATGAGACAATTTTACTAAAAAAATACTTACAAGGCCGCCGCGATAAATTTCTTGTATTGATAATACTGTGATGAGACAATTTTACTAACAAAAATACTATGTCCATTTTTGCGAATAACAAGATGGGCACACGTTTACTAGTTCCTTCTTTAAAAAGGGTCTGAAGGGTGGAATGTGTGAAGGGAGCAGCAGATGCAAATGTATATGGCTAGCTACAAGAACAATCCAGCCTTGTTGCTTTTCCTCACTATTTTAGGAGCTGCGCTTTTGCTCATAGCTTTTAGGGCAGTCGGTAGAAATGGTTTTGGATCCAGCGCTGCCAGCATCTCACTAATACACAAAAGATTTTTTCACACGGTAATTGTATCCGACTCCACTCCATATTCGAGATGGCAATGTCGTATTCTGTATTATTGGTACAACAAATTGAAGAATCACCCAGATTCCGAGATGGGAGGTTTTACCAGGATTCTGCTATCCAAGACACCGGATCATCTAATGGACGAAATTCCTACTTTTCTAGCGGATCCAATTTCACAGGTGTTGCTTATTTCTGCTCATTCAAACTGGAAGGTGAAATAATGGGTTTGCCTAGTTTATTTGCCTCTTTATTTTTGCAGAACAGTTCAATTTCGGAAAAACCCTGGGGTTTTTTGCAATGGATAAAGAAGCGCGATATAGAAGAAAAGTGAGCAAATTTCTAGCTTATGACGAATGCTTAACGGGTTGGCTTTGTTATACCACTTACATGTTGTTGGTTATATGCAGCTACATTTTTGTAGCACAGGCGGACCAGATAATTGTTAAGCCCCTACCTAACCTAGCATCTGTAGAGCTTGGGGCTGCTTTTCCATTTTTCTCTGTTCCGTTAAGAAAATACAGGGAGCTTCTTCGCAAATATTTTCCCAAAGAAAGAGGGCCTCTTTCAAAGATTAATCCCATTAGTTTTTCGCCTCTTATTATTCAGAAGGTATTATCACTCTCTGAATTAATACCTATCTTATCGAAGTCACAATTTTCCGCTCTTTATGCAGTCACAGTTTTTGAAGATCGTGCCCAAGTGGTACAACCTCTCAACGGAAATGGAAGCTAATCCAGATGTTGACGAGGAAGCTCAATGGGTGTTGCAAATGTAAGGCTTAAACTGATCTCCAAGGGAATGTGCATGTAGTATCACGCATGTTGTGCTCACTTTGCGGTTCAGCTTGTTAAATAATAACCATTTGATGCCTTTGATACTTTTCACCTCGTATATGCAGGTACGGTTTCTCAATTGCATCCACAGTACTAAATGTGCGTTTCAATTTGCAAAAAAAACTTGTAGTACAGGTATGTTATTATAAATCTTTTCAAGGTCCTGTAAAGTTTGTAGCAATTTTACAAAAGATTTTCCATTTCTTCCAGATCTATTTATCTTTATTGTATTTTGATGTATCCTAACAGTGGAACACTTTAGTTGGTGCCTATAATTTAGAGCATGGAGCTTAGTGCACAGGATGTGCATTACTTTTTATTGTGATCTCTCGTTCGGACTTCCAGACCGTCAGACATAAGTATTCTGATTTTTTATTCTCAGCCTCCATGGGATCGGGAGATGGATGACAAGTATATCCTACAGTACACTTATGGCTGCGACTACACAGAAAAGGTAAGTGAAAACTCCATCTGTTTAAGGATTTATATTTATTCAATTTGAAATGAAGTTACGGGAGCATGATCTGCAGGGCGTCTTAACATATGGTCAGCATGGGGACTGGAGATTTAGCAAGGAGGACTATACAGTTAATAGCCTTCCAACAAATCTTCCTCTTCCGCCTGTTGGAGTGCCAGAGACAGTGGTAAGATTAATTACTTGTCCCTGTTGCTTATTTTTTGTGCCAATGCTTTGTAGTATTTGTTGTCATTGTGACAACATGGTAAGACTATGTGCTGATGTGTCACCTAATAGTCCATGTCTGCACATGTATACAAAAATAGGTTTCTAGTAGGGTCTAAATATTTACAGATCCAAATATGATAACATGCGGCTATAGGAATCTACCGGTACTGACTTAAAGAGGACAGGTACCAAAGCTTTTGGTCTTGTTGTTGTGTTCTTAAGCTGCCCATGATTTTTAAAAGCAATTCCAGTTATGCAACCATGAGCCAATCCTAGAGTGGATCAGATTGGTGGTTTGTTTTTTTTGTTTTTTTTTTTTTTTTTTTGGGTGGGGGTGTGTGCAGGTAGTCACAATCGTAAGGTATGTGAGAAATCTGTAATTCTTCAGAGCTTTCCTCTTTGTACAAATCAGCCACTGCCTCATAATTTTAATTTTAGGAGAAAGTTCTGGCTGATTAAAAGGATAGATTGCTGAGATGAATCTTGGCCTAATAGCGGCAGTTTCTTATTACTTGCTGAGAAAATCAAGTATCTGATCACAATTCTCATCAGCACCTACAGAAACATGGTTCTGACCACTTTGATTCCAAGTGTTCTGATTTTACCTGCTTTAATTCCAAGCTGATTGGTCATGGCCCCTACAAGCTTGGGATGGTTCTCAGGTCGATTTATGAGCGAAATAAGTTTAATGACTGTGACAACTTCGTCTGTTGATGGATTGTGGCAGTAGCTACGTTCATGTGAATTGCCCAGCTATATGTTGCGTTCACAGTGAGACAAGGACACTTGATTGCATGTAAAGCTTTATTTGGTGCAGCAGCATAAGGCAAAAGCACGTACGAAAGGCCAACAAAACATGAGGAACTTCATTAAGCAGTTTTAGAGTGGAAAAAGTTGTTTTTTCTGAAAGATTGTGCCATGTCATTTGTAGACAGTTACAGCACCTAACAGAGGGAAAAGCAGTAAAAGAAGTCGCCCACTCATCTACGTGAGGTGCCCATTGTTTGGTTCCTGTCTTTGGACATCTGTGCTACACGTAAATGATTGAATGTGGGTTATTGTCTTTTATTGGTTATGAGGATACCTCCGGAACAGGAAAAAATCAGATAAAAACATCAAACAAAACAAACAAAATTTCTCACTCCTTGAATCTCTTGCATGTCAAAGAACAGACAACTTGAGAAACAAATTCTACGTGCTAAAATGCCCCAGACTTTTGTGACCTCTTAACACCATCAATTTAGGTATAGCATGAGGATGGGTTCAGGTAATGCAAGAGGAGTATGGTATAGAAAACTACAAGTTGTCTTTAAGACCCAAGGGGCTGACAAAGAAGAAGTCTTTGCTCCTGTATCAAGGATGGCACCTGCCATATGAGTGTATGGCTAGTATACACGATGGATGTTAAGTCAGCCTTCATGAATGACGATCACATGGATCAGCCTCAAGGTCTTAAGGTGGAAACGAGCACACAGGAATCAGTTTATGGCCTGGACGTTGCAACAAGAAAATTGGCAATGACAGTTGTTTTGCAGGATGTGTTATATGCGCAGTATTGAGCATTGCTTATCTCATTATGACATGTTGAGGAGCTATGGACAGTTCATTATTTTCAGAGCAGAGAAACAAAGGCATTATCTTGTTTTAGCATAAAGAAATTTATCAAGAAGCTCTCATCTCAGTTTCGTATGATCGACTACCTGAAGACTGCAAGGCAACTTTAGACTCCAATGTAGGCATGCATTCATGTTTAAAATAGTTTTATTTTGGGGATCTGTTATGAAGTGAAATTATAGTTTAGAAATAGCATTATAAGGTACAGATAGTAGCGCCATGGCTACACATTAGGTCTAGGGTCGTACTCCCAACCTGTAGAACAACTTCTAAACCAGCCATGGCACTAATGTAATTGTACTGTCATGGCTGTATAATTTTCAATGCTCTTTATAAGGGTTAGAATCTCTCTTTTAACCAGATTTTTCAAATGTTCTTTTAGGATTTGCAATTTTTGTAGTTTCAATTTGTAAAACGACCAGTCGGGTTATGAAGTTCACTAGGAGTGATTAGGTAAGATGAATTTCCCTACTAGAGCGATAATTTACCTAACAATTAGCAAACCTGACTTTTATGCCTGCAAATAGGCAGTTTCTAAAGCCTAGTATCTGGAAGGTGTCTATAGTTTGGATCTTTTCATCCAAAACCTACCTATATCATTTGGTCTAGCATGAATGTGGCACCTGTCATAGTTTAGTAGAGGTGGCCGCTGGGCATCAAAGTAGACCAAAGTGGAGGAGTCAAAATGGAGGGAACTGCGAATGCTATAACGAGATTATCTCTGAGATTATCTTGGCTTTGAAGATTGTGGGTCTTTCGACCTACAAGTAGGGTCTTGAGGATAGTCTCGAGGCTCAGAATCGATCATGATTTCGTTGGTCCAAATAGGAAGATTGCTCCTAACATTAGTTAGGTAGTTAGGTCAGAATTGGGGAGGTAAAGAGCGCCGCACCTAGGCCTATGCTCGAGACCCCTCACCCATGTTGAAGGCCGACACATGCATCTATTTGGGCACATATTCACTTGGGGATGATCCAGGGTCGTCAATTACAACAATCATCCCTAGATTTACATATGTTACATCATTTATATATGTTACATCCCTTGAGTTTATATATGTTTTTTATTTTTATCTACAACTTGTCATATATACTGCCCATGGGCATCTTCATAAATAATAATTATCGTTTTTTATTGGTGTATATGTGCTTCTAGATTACACTCATTAGAATGATCAATGAAGCGACAAGTCATATTAAACATTGGGAGTAGTCCGAAGATTTTGAAATTGGCAATTATCTTAGCTCATGTGATGTAACAAAGGTTTTATAATTGTTACAGTTTTATATTTTTTTTGAACCCACATTTTTGGTGTTCTAACTCAACAATCCATTTAATCTAATTGAAGGTGGGGAGATTGGTTGGTTCACTTGATCAACAAAGCAATATCCATAAGCAATAATAGTGTGGCGTCTAGTTAGTCTCCCTTGTAACTTAAAAATACAATTCCCTTCCCTTCCATTCTCATACTTGGATTATTGCAATAGGTTAAAGAACGTTTTATTCACATTGGGATGTTTTTGAAACTTTTAGAAAGGCCCTACTTGTAAACTTAATGGTTGTCATCTTCTGAATTAAATGACGTGATTCTTCATAGGAAGATTCCAGTTGCGCAATATTTTTTCTTAAATTCATGGTTGTACTTTCTACTTCATTGCTACCTAAAATCAAATTAAGTGTTGAAAAGGTTGGGTTTGATAAAACAAATAAATAATAAATCGGAACCTACAAAATTTCAGTTTCTTTTTATCACTTTTGGTGAAACCTGGTCATCACCGATGAACTAAAGCAATTACAAAGTCTTATAAATGGAACATGAAATGAGTCCAAGAGAAAGCATAAGTGGACAAAGCAATTACAAATTCTTATAAATGGAACATGAAATGAGTTCAAGGGAAAGCATAAGTGAACAATCGTTCTTGCAATGTTGATATGTAAAGTTTCTGGTCAGTTAGGATTGTGCATTATTTTGGCCTGTGCGTAGGCCTTTGTCTACATTTTTTCCCATCGCCAGACGAACGCCAGAACTCAAACCTTAGTGCTAAGCAAAGCTAATCTAGTGGTCATTATGAGCCAAGGAGCCAAGGAAAGTTAGTAGACATATACCTGGCCGAACTTCGACATCCCATCGCAATACTGCCTGTCGTCTTAGCTTAATGCAGGCTCAGAGATCACTTCATATGAACCAAGAAGAGAGATAATGGAAGTGGACTAACTAGGCGGAAAAGAGACATGGTAGAAAATCAAAATGTATAGTTTCCATGAGAGATCACTTTATATGAACCAAGAAGAGAGATAATGGAGCTGGAGTAACTAGGTGGAAAAGAGACATGGTAGAAAATTAAAATGTATAGTTTCCACGACGAGCCTGGGCATTTACATTGCAATAGTGCAGAAACTAAGAAGGCCTAGGTGACGAGCATGATGATACCCTACTAGCAAGCATATGGATGACAATAAGCCGCAACTTAAGAAGCTGAACGAGCCGAGGGAAGAAAACAATTTTGACATCATAAAAAGAGGGCAGGCAAGGAAAGAAAACACCATCATTCCCTTACATAATCCAACGTTTATGCTAAATCTCCTAACCAAAATACAAAAGAAGATAAACCGTGTTAAGAGACTAAACTGTGTTGAACCTAAGTATTGCACTGCATTATTTGAATATTGCAACAGGATAAGCCATACAAAGCAATCAACACGAAAACCTTGAGTATGGTATGGGCAAATTTTCGCTGGCAATACCAAGCTTCGAGTATTATTCAGCTGAATGGCTGAAGCAGAACATTATGGACAAACCGGGCACTCACAATTTAGATCTCTTGGAGGGCTGCATCAAGGTAGGATCGTTGCCACTAGGAAAACAGCTTCACTCCTGTATCATCAAATTCAAATTGAAGCAAAGTACCCTTCTAAGCAACAAATTCATCAACATGTACATCAAGCTTTGTGGCCTAGAGAACGCAGTGGAAATATTTGAGGTGATCCCAGTTCGGAATGTGTACTCCTGGACCACAATAATTTCCGGATATGCTCATCATGGCTATGGAGAATCAGCGATTAGGCTTTTCATTGAAATGCGTGAAGAAGGGCTGAAGCCAGACAAGGTCACCTTTGTAAGTATTCTTGCTGCATGTGCAAGTACATCATTTTTAGAACAAGGGAAATGTATACATGCTAATATCCTGAAAGAAGATAGGTTTAGATCAAATGTCTTTGTTGGCAGTAGCCTTGTTGATATGTATGCCAAATGTGAGGAGATCGAATTTGCAGAAAAGGTCTTCAGCTCGTGGATCAGTAGAAATACTGTCTCATGGAATACGATAATTGGCGCATATGTGCAGCATGGAGATGGAAATGCTGCTCTTAAAATGTATAATCAAATGCTTCAAGAAGGCAAGAAGCCAAATAAGGTTACTTACGTATGTGTTCTAACCGCCTGTAAATGCATAAGGGCTCTGGCACAGGGCAAGCTAATCCATGCAATCCTTCTTGAGGAAGAATTAGTGCCAGATTTTTATATCTGTACTACCTTAGTGAGTATGTATGCCACCTGTGGCAGTATAGGTGAATCTTGCCAAGTATTCAATATGGTTCCATACCAAAACGTTGTATTGTGTAATGCAATGCTTGAAGGGCTTTGCCAACATAGTAATGGAAAAGAAGCCCTCAATTTATTCAGGCAGATGCAAGAGGCGGACTTGGAACTGCATAAAGCAAGTCTTGTTATCATTCTTTCTGCATGTACTGCTCTAGCATCTCTGGAATATGGAAAAATAGTTCATGCAAGTATTCTCAGTCATGGTTGGCAGACAGATGTTATTGCCAACAATACTATCATGGACATGTATGCTAAATGTGGAAGCATAATAGATGCCTTTATGGTCTTTCGTAGGATGCATGTGCAAGATGTTGTGTCATGGAACACAATGATAGGAGGATATGTACAGCACGGAAATGCTAAAGAGGCTTTGATTTTATTTTGGAATATGCAACAACATAAGGATATAACACTTGATACAGTCACCTTTGTTAGCATTCTGTGTGCTTATGATATTTCACCGGGACAGGGAAAGTTGCTTCATGCCATCATCTTGGGCACTGAATTTCAGACAGATCTCTATGTTCTTAGCGCCCTTGTTACCATGTATGCAAATGTTGGCAACATGAATTATGCTCAGCAAGTGTTTGACAGGATTGCCACAAGGAGTTTTGTAGTGTGGAACATAATGATTGGTCAATATTCACACAGGCAAGAGGATAAGATTCTTATTAAACTTCTGAAACAAATGGAGCAGGAAGGGATCAAGCCAGACAGAATAACTTTTATGAGCACCTTGAGTGCGTGTGCTGCGCCATCTTCTTTGGGGAGGGCAAAAATGGTTCATGCTGCTGTGCTAGGTTCGGGGCTTGGGTCAGATCCATCTGTGTGCAACACACTTATTGGCATGTATGCTGAATGTGGATGTATAGAGAGTGCAAGACGAGAATTCAATGATATGCCCATGAAAGATATAGTTTCATGTAATGCAATGCTTGCAGTCTATATTCAACATGGTAATGGTGTACATTCCCTTGAGCTATTTGTAGAGATGCAAAGGAAAGGCTTTATTCCTACTGATATCTCTTATATCACTGCCCTAAATGCATGTGCTTGCATTGCAGTTGTTCAACAAGGGAGATGGATCCATGCAGGTATATTGAAGGGTGGAATTTATTCAGAAGTGTTTATTGGTAGCACCCTCATTGATATGTATTTCAAATGTGGGAGTATACTTGAAGCACAAATTGTATTCGATAGTCTAGTTGAACCCAATATCGTATCATGGAATGTGCTGATTGCAGGATATGCACAACATGGGCATGGCAGAGAAACATTAATTTTATACAAACAAATGCAATTAAAAAGCATCCAGCCAGATGATATCACATTTATTTCATTGCTTTCTGTCTGCAGCCATGTAGCATTTATAGACGAAGGTTTTCATCATTTTATTTTGATGAGTGAATTGCACAACGTCACACCAACGTTACACCATTATGCATGTATGGTTGATCTTCTTTGCAGTACTGGATGTCGCGAGACAGGAGGAGAACTTGCAACACAAATGCCATATCAGGAGACGATTAATGTAAGGATCTCCCTCTTTACCTCTTTATATTCTGCTCAAGGAAATTGAGATAGATCGAACAATATTTTGGTAGTATAAGATCATGAAGGAAAACAGCGAACACCAGTTCACAGAAGGTTAATGGTCATCCTAGACCATATACAGACATGCAAATATATAATTTGCGCAATCTAACAAAAGGAAATTTTCTCCAACGAGATCAACACTTGTAGTTGCCAAACTAAAATTATGGGGGACTTCAACTTAAGAGCAGTCAACATATCAAAGAGATGCTAAGAATGGATCAGCTTTCGAGTTACAGTACCTATGAATTAGGTAGTAAAGGCTTCTAACCTTATAAACGACGACATTGATGATCTATAGTAATGCTACATCAAGGAATGATACCTTCATGTCCTTTGACATGTTCATGATCATCATTGATTAAGACGTAAGGAGTATCTCTTAATAGTGATCCAAATATCAAGGAAGAAGTTTAACACAAAATTAGGCAAGTTTGATTTTAAATCCCTGCTCAAAGATTTCACCAAACCAACGCCCATGTGCCCACTCTTTTACATGCGCCACTCATGACCACTTGCCGTTTTTACAACCACTCGCCTTTCTTAACAAGGTGAACATTTCTCATTCCAAAAAAGTAGATGGGCCCATTAAACATGTGATTATGCAAAACATTGGCATTACAGTTACATTGTTGCAAGAAATTGCATGCGGCCTTGGGACATCTCTTCATCGTACTCTTGTGTGTAAAGTGAGAGTCTTTGTTTTTGGGTTGCTGTGACATTCCAGTATAATATACGCTAAGAATACGTGTATTATACTGCCACATCATAGTACACGTCACCAAGATGACATGTACAAGGGTAGATCACAATCATACTATAGGTATGATGGTGCATAGAAATCATGAGGGAAATTGGTATATTATACTAATAGTATAATACCACCAATGAACCTTAAATATATTATGTGAGTCACATAATATTTCACCCTAGTGGCAAACACCCAACATGTTATTCCAATATAACATGTTAAGTGCGAGTCATTAAAGCCCACATGTGTGGCACATGCCCCATTGCATGTGTGACACATGTCAAAGGAAGAGCACCCCACCACTATTTGCCATGAAGGTGCTAGTGGCCCCACTTGCCATGTGGCAAGGCATCATTGGACCAAGTGGCCCAGTCGCAGACCAAGGCCCCAATTTCAAGGCCTATATAAGGGAGAGAGCATAAACCCTAAAACATTTTAGGTTTTTGGGCTAGAAGTGGGTTGAGGAGCTTTCGAAGGTCATTTTGGGCTTTGAAGGGCAGAAGGCAATCTCAAAGCTCGAATAGAGCTCACATATCTAAGGCGCTGCCCCAGCACCTTCGTATTTGGTGGAGAGCGCTATGTCAGGCAGTTTCAGTGGAGAGTTGGGTGGAGCATGTTGGTTATAGTTTAGGTTGTTAATCCTAGCTTAGCAGTAGGATTTAAGTTATGGGGCACCTCCAGTTTAGTGTTACATGCTCATAGACCAGTAACCCTAGAACGTTACTGACCAAAGAACACAGCCATGTGTAGCATGATTCTAATAATTGGACCTCTGTAATTCCCATTACAATGCGGCCTATGCATAGAGAGCACCCTGATCGTGGGTCTAAGGCCTTGACTAGCTTAGAATAGGGGACTTGTTCCAATTGCAGAGAGATCCAGGGTGTGCTTGTCTGCCAAGGATCCATAGCAAGCTAGGCCTAATACCTTGTCACTGCATGAGGGCAAGGTATGGGTTTGACCCCTCCTAGGTGATGCGTCATCTCAGTGAGGTTAGGTTGAGTACAAGCGGGGCAACTTCGTCTCTCTAGCTGCCTGCTACGGCAAGATACCTCTTAGAAGGAGCAGCCTTCTCATCGGACCAAGGGAGATGCAACCTTGGAGTAGCATTAGGGTTACATCTTTGGTAGGCTACAGTCGAGACTCGAAGCTTTTCGATCTACCTGCAAAGTATGCACAGGAGGGGCGGATGGAGTGGACTACCCTTGCCATTATTCTATTGTCAACGAACTCCAGTGTGTTACAACTTCCGTCTACTGTTATCTTGTGGCCCAAACCATCAGTCCTACCTCACAGAGTGTAAGCTTGGGTTAGGACTTCCATGTGATGCTATGGTGATGTTGTACTATGATGACGATGCTATGCTGTTGATGGTGCTTCACCCTTCATGGTGAGCATATATATTGATTATGATGTATGTTGTTTGTGCTTACATTTACACGCTTCCCTAGGGAGGTAAACCCCGGGGGAGATGGGGAAGATACGTGCTTCTGCATCAACTCTGGAGCACCACCAATAGCTGATGATGCATAAACAACCTCTTGTTAATCTGTAGGGCTGGTAGGAGGGGATCTCCATAGCTTATACGATGGGAGCATCGTATAGGTTAGGGGGACGTCACAATTGTATCAGAGCAATGATTTTGGTAGACCAAGATTAGAGCACTGGAATTGTAAAAAGTGATAATCCCTAGAATAAGTAGTTAGATAACGGTTAAATAGTTGGAAGGAAATTGAATAGAATTTTTGAGGAAGATAAACTTTTTTCTTGGCCAAATTGGACCATTGCTCTAGAGTTGCGCCAGAGCCACTTTTGGCAACCCGAAAATGCCCCCAGGTGCAATTCTAGAGCAAAGCCCTTTTTTAGACCCTTAATGACTCCAAAATGAAAAACTAATAGTGGAATCGAGCTTAAAAACATGAACTTAGCTAGGATAACATATTTGAAATTTTAAAATATCTAAGGGACTTGGAAATTAGGGCCAATTACTCCAGACTTGCGCCAGAGCCACTTTTGGAGAGCCCAAAATGCCTCCTGGCACAACTCTAGAGTAAAAATAGCATAACACCTTTTAACAAATATAATATTTAAGACAAAGATACCCCATTTATGGGAAAACTTTAGATAATATGGAAATTACCATAGGGAACCTTTGCCAAGCCTGTAAATAGAGATATCACCTTCTAAAATTAGGGTTTCATTATTTTTCCTTGTCTTGCTCCCACCTCCTAGCCAATTTTTTGGTGTCCGATGTCAAAATCCAGTTTCGTTTGATATGGCCCGCACCAAACAGACCAACAGAATGCCTTTGAACAAGCAACAGGAGAGCACCCAAGTCCGTGTCATGAAGCAAAAAGCCAAGGAGGTTCGAGACATAAATGAAGATGAGGAGACAAAAATAGAGGTGGAGGAGGAGATCGAACATGCATCAGCCCCGCAAGAAGATGAAGAGAACCAAGACCAGGGCAACATCGTCGTAGTGGAGCGAAACCTGGAAAACGGCCCACCCTCGTCATCCGACTCGACTTACTCCAAGTTGGATAACATGTACAAGCTGCAGAGAGACCTTCTTTCTGGAACGCCCAAGAAACCCGTACCTGCTAGAGATCCTGAAGAAGAGCGAGCAGAAGAAGGGGAGTTGCCAGTACCACCAACTTATCCAGCATGGCCCGAGCCGGAGAGGAAGAAGGGAGGCAAGAAATTTAAGGGTGCCTACATCATGAATGAAGACAATGTATATAAGAAGAAGATTGTGACACACGAGCAGTACAGGAGATGTACGTCGCTTATAAGAAGTGCTAAAACACTTATAAGTCGTGGTACACCAGAGAAAATGCCCTGGAAGAGCCACCCGAGGGCCGGAGCCACCTAGGAAGCCGGCAAAGCATGGGAGGAACTCGTCATACTCCCGAGCTTTGAAGGAGATTCGACATTACCAACGAAGCTAGTGCTTTCTCATCTCGCGAATGCAGTTGCAAGATTTGTTGAGGAGATCCTGGCCGAGTTCAACAAGAAGAAGCGGGTGACCAATGATATGTTGCTGGCACTAGAGGAGGCAGCCGAAATGGAGATCGTCCAGCACTTCAAGGACACCTTAGCACGCGCCTTACATGCAAGATGGTCACATGCATGCCAAGAGACATGCAGTTGACACGTTAAATGAAGCTAGATATTAAGTATAAACCAATTTTGTAAACTGTGTATAAAATTTTGATCTTTGTATAAAAGACCTTTTGTAAATATGAAGTCTAAATTTAGGTATGTAATTGTCTTATTTTGTGTGATACATCACTTTGTAATTTGTTTTAATTGCAATGGCATTAATTATATGAAAAGGCTCGTGATGAAATAAAAAAAGCTAGAGAAGCATTTGCACGGGAAAACAGAGTGTCTAGAAGAGGAAGATTAAGATATTCGGATCATCTAGAGGATTTATCTTCATCACTGTCAAATTGGTGGTAGATCCAAAAGATCGAAAAATCAAAGGAGAAATCGACACGACTAGAAATTGCATCAGAATTGCGCTAGGACCACTTTTAGGGAGGCCAAAATGCCTCCTCCCGCAACTCTAGAGCAATTGACATGATTTCATAAGTTTGATGATGAAATTTTAGAAATAAAGTGGGTATCTAGGCTAAGTAGGAGGAGCAGAATAGGTTGTGCCCTTACTTTCTCATTTTGGCTTCATTTTGGTAACTTGAGCTAGACAACTCCAAATGACCGGTAATTTATTGTATTAGAAACCTTAGATTATTTAGAACATGTTTATGACATCTAATTAGCCTAGAAATGCCATATGGTTCCCCACGCATACATCCTCACAAGTTTGCTCTTAGTTCTCAAGCTAATTTTTCAAGTCCCAGGGCGCTTCACTCATCATTTCGTAACCCTAGCTGCTAGATCAACATAGCCACCAGCTTCTTCATCGAAAAGTACAACGCATCAGCTCACATATTCCAGGTAGACGTCAACCTAGTCTATAATCTGGAACTTGATGTCCAAGCAACCTTAGCTGCAAACCCCTTCTACTAGCCTATTTTGCTAGAATTCCAACAAAAAGTAGGTTCCAGTCTATGTCAACTGCCCCCTTGCATATGATATTTTGTACCAAAGCACTCCCTCCAGGCAGCTCTGAGTCATGTTCCCAACATTGACAAGGCTTTATCTAATAGAGCCCAGAATAATGTAGGTGAACCATCCATACAACCAATCAACGCTGATCCTTTAGCTTCCAGGGGTGAATGACAAATGCTTTTGGAATATGGAGATGTCCTAGAGGAAGAACGGAGTGACGAAGTCGAAGACTTCATCGACGTAGATCCCCAAGAGGAACGAAAGATTGCAGATCGAGAATTGGAGCGCTTCAATCAGGATTAGCAGACACTAAAAATGGCTGCTCCAATAGGGATGGGCGACACTCACAAGTTTCAGGAGACATGCAAGGCTGGCCGACGGGTTCGACCACGTAATGTTAGTGAAGAGGTCCATGGCCCTCAACATCTTCGACCTCGCGGTTCCACATCTCTGCCAAGAAAGATTAGCAGTGACAGCGGCACACACGACATATAGAAGAGTTGAAGACCTAGTGTCAGCCATCCATGGAGGTTCCTCCAAGGACATTCTTCGAAACTTAGGGCGAAGAGTCGGCACAACCTAAGTGAAGAAATTTCTTTGAGATCATCTGGATCATCGGCGCTCAGATGTATTATTGACAATCTATTATCTATGTATTGATTATATCTGGAATAAAATTATGGCTGGTCTTGTTTTATAAATGTTTGTTGGTATCATTATTGACAACAACTAAACAAACAATTAAGCTCACAATAAGTTAGTATAATGCAATGTATGCAACAAGGACGCACGAGCATATCAGAGTGCCACACATTAACCAATCTCAAGGAGTGGATTGGCACCCAAGAATTTTATTTCTAGACCCCGTCAGGCAGAGTCCCAACAAGAAATGACCCAGCTAAGGTCGGATATCCAAGAGCTATGGCAAATCCTCACAATAGGAGTTCCTCCACCACCTCCAAGGAATGTGAACACCGAAGTAAAGCAATGAGGTGAATCAGCCTGTGCCACCCCCCCGCAAAAGGCAAAGAGAAAGAAAAGAAGAGGAGGCACCATAAGTCACCTAGCTTGGAAGATAGCTCTGAATCATCAAAGTCAGAGGAGGAATCGAAACAGAGGATGAAGAGGAAGCTGAGTTAGAAGGAGTTAAGAGCGGTAGCCCCATCTGCTAATAGGCAATCTAGGACTCGGGCTAAGGCCAAGGCTGATATAGGAGTGGATTATCGTAAGAAAGTGGACTCAAGCATGAGCAATATATGGGAAGGCTAAAAAATTGGAACAGTTCGGAAGGCACAAAAAGGTCGGGCATGAAGGTAGAGGCATAGCTCAATGAGATGAAAGAGTATGGCAATGCTTATGGGATGAAGGACAACGACAAAAGAAGAGTAGCTACTGCAAACCTTAATGGTGCCACCCGCATATTATGGAAAGGGTACTCTCATGCTCACGGCTTGAGCCGTAACAATTGCAGATTCAAGAAGTTTGTGAAAGCCTTCAAACTTCATTATGTGCCAAGGTCCCACATGTGCCAGATGATGCATGCTTTCTATAGGCTAGAGCAGGGAAACAAGTCACTCACATCCTACACGGTAAAGGTCACGCGCTTATAGCTCTATGTGCTGAAAATTGGCGAGAAGCGATTAACAGAAGGTTACATTGAGGGACTCAATGAGAACATCAAGAAGCTCATGCGAGCAATAAACTCGTGCTCTGTGGCCGAGGTGGAAGATAAGGCACATAGCTTAGAAGCCCCGACAACACCAATAATTCCAGCTCAAAAACAAGGTTATGACAAGGCTAAGAATGCAGGAACTTATAGTCCGAGACCAGCTAGCCCAGGCAGCAAAGAGCAACTACAGTAGTGGGGGCTATAGCAAGTAGGAAGGAAAGAAGCAAGTGACCTTGATGAAGTAGATATTGGAGTCCATACCAAAGGAGAAATGCGATGAGTGCATTAAGAGGAGGCTATGCATAAAGAGAGATGCAATAGCTTATATCTTCAAGTTGGAATTGGTATGAGACCTTGAGTAAGCTGCCCAAGCAAGCTGCAAGGCTTATTAAGGAGTTCCATGAGTTGTTTCTAGAGGAACTTAGAAAACTTTCGCCTTATAGAGGAGTAGAGTGTGAGATTGCACTTGAACGGGGCACTAAGCCGACAAGTAAGGCGCCATACATGATGAACACCCCTGAATTGTCAGAGTTAAAGAAACAACTCCAAGAGCTCTTAGACCTAGGTTCCATTAGACCTAGTGTCTCTCCCTTCGGAGCCCCCATCTTATTTGTTAAGAAGAAAGATAAGAGCCTACGAATGTGCATTGACTATCGTCAATTGAAGCACCCATCTTATTTGTAAAGAAGAAAGATAAGAGCCTATGGATGTGCATTGACTATCGTCAATTGAATAAGTACACCATTAAGAATAGGTATGCCTTATCTAGAGTGGATGACCTCATGGACCAACTCCAAGGAGCAAAGTTCTTCTCCAAAATCGATTTAAGGTCAGGTTATCATCAAATTCAGACCAATGAGGAAGATGTCCATAAGACGGCTTTTAGGACAAGATATAGACATTATAAATTCACGGTCATGCCTTTTGGATTGATCAATGCTTCAACAACATTCATGAGACTTATGAATGATATGTTTTGTGAGTTCCTCGACGACTTTGTGATTGTCTTCTTCGACGACATCTTTGTCTACAGTAGAACCTTGGATGAGCATGTCCTACATTTGAGGAAAGTTCTTGGAAAGTTGAGATGGCATAAACTCTATGCTAAGTTGACTAAGTGCCATTTTGCAACATGCAGAGTCGAGTATTTGGGATATAATCATTTCACTGGAAGGTATTTCAATCGACCGTGGCAAAGATCCAAGGATTAGTAGAATGACTGACCCCAAAGAACATCCACGACGTAAGGAGCTTCCTTGGTCTAGTCGGCCACTATAGAAAGTTCGTGAAGGACTTCTCCAAAGTCGCGGCACTGCTCACAGACCTCACCAAATTGTAGAAGATCAAGGATTGGAAGGATCATTGGGAATGCAAAGTTCATGAAAGCTTCGACAAGCTCAAGGAAGTCTGGACGACGGCACCAGTGCTCACCCCCCCAGATCTAGAAAAGGATACATTGGTAGTGACAGATGCAAGTCATATTGCAACCGGCACGATCTTGATGCAAGAAGAACGAGTAGTTGCTTACGACCCTCGTAAGACGAACGATGTCGAAACACGCTATTCAATGCATAGCCAATTCTAGAAATAGTAAGAGCTTTAAAGGTATAGAGGCATTATTTGCTGGGACGAAGGTTTAGTTAGATACCGACCACCAGTATATATTTAAGCAACCACACCTCAATTTGAGGCAGTGGAGATGGATAGAGTTCTTGGAAGAATATGCTTTTGAGATATCATACAAGCCCAGAAAACGGACGCGTTGTTTCGACACCCCTTGACGACGCCAGTGCTAGACTAACAGAAAATAGTATCAGATTAATGAAGGATACTCGCCAAAATAGACTTGTTGATCTAGAGTATCAAAACATTTGTAAGGGAGAGCTTCCAAGCTAAATTCAAAGAAGATCCTCTTCTGTCCTTGTATGAATCTCAAATTTCTTAGTGGTTGACTAATATTGATTGAACTGAGAAGATTACTACAGATGACAATCAGACTCTACTACATCAACTGGAGAAGTATATATAATATTATGCTCTTTGGCTTCTGGTAAGGTTCTTGGCCCTTAGAAAGGCCTTTGACTCTCTTAGATGGGATAGTCTGCGAGAAATAATGAGTCATACGGAATTCCATAAGTAGTTTATCGATGTCTCAATGAGAATGCATAAACTTACCTCAACATCAGTCTTGGTAAATGGAGAGACTTTTGGTCCTTTTTTTTTAATCTTAGTAAAGGTATAAGGCAAGGTTGCCCACTTGCTCCTTACCTCTTTCTAATTATGGGCGCACCTTCTCACAGAGATAGTTAACCTCAAAGTTCCAGAAGGAGGCGTCAATGGCTTGGTTTTGCTAGGTTAAGAGGAAAAACTTACAATTATGCAATATGCGAATGACACCTTTATGTTCCTCGGGTATGACGATGGAAGCTTTCAGTCTTTCCATGAGATATTGATTGATTTTGAGATGATATCTAGTATTGGACTCAATGCCAAGAAGTGTTTAGAGGTCTGGGCTTTAGAGAAAAATATTGATCGTCGTGCTAATGGATTGGGGTTCTCAGTCAAAGCTGCTGGAAAAATAGAAGCTCTTAGATTTTCCACTTTTTAGTCGCACCAATTTTTTCCTTGACGCAAAAACAATTTTTAAGGTCTAAGCTACATTTTTTTTTTCGTAAAGAGGAAGCTATTAATGTCTGCGGCTAAATTTTATTGCAGTAGCTGCAATTAGTGCGGGCAATAAATTCCGCCATGCAATCAATTTTTGCAAGGGCATTAAATTTGTGGGCCATTAATTTCCGACAGGCAATAATTTTCACTAGGCAATAAAATTTCCGACAGCGGGCAATAAATTTGGCCGGATATTAATTTGTGGTTGTGTAACAAACTTTTGCCATCCATGCATGAAGTGAAGCGGTGTTCCATTGATGAGACTGATCAATAAATACAATGACTCTGTGACGTCCCCTACTTCCTCTACGATGCTCCCATCGTATCAGAAGGCGGAGTTCATCCCCCTGACAGCCAAACTGGCAGGGGCCATCCACTTGGCGCCAATCCCAAGGACTGGATCAGTAAGGAAGAGTGGATGGGTCATTTGCCCCGTCTTCCTTCGGGCTCGACCTAGCTGTGGAAGTGCGAATAAACATAACATCAATATATCAACAAATCACCCTGAGGGGTGATCACATCATAACATGACATATATAACAACATCAATACCATCAACATAGGGGGAATCCTACCCAAGGCTCAGACTCAAGGGGGAGTGACTGACGGCTTGGGTCTCCAGAAGTCAATATAGTCCAACTCATGTTGACTAAATACCTCATTGGATTTAAATGTCGGATTTGTGCCAGCTCTTTTGTAGAGAGATACTATAAGCACATTTCTTGATAGAGTACCGTATTTATCTTTATGAAAACTGAATGGTCTGTCCCCTATTAATTTGTATGATCTTCCTAGTTCAAGGTTCTTTTTTCTGGCTACCATGTCTATCATCTTTTGAAACTCAAAACTGCTAATGCACACCAACCATCCACTGTAATCCAAACAGAGTTCACCCAAACTGAAACATCCATCTACTAGTTGTGTGTCAAGTTTGTTCCAGTACGGTGTTTCATTTGGGTCACTTCTTGTAGGCTCATTTGTTGGCAGATCAACAAGAACCAAGTTAGCACCCCAATCTCTGACTTTTCCATTCCTGTAGTACATGGATGATTTCTTAACTTCCTTTCCTAAATTTCTCAATGATGTGAACACTTCATGGCCGCCTAATATTACAGCCCTGGAGATCATATATATATCTGCTTGGACAACTCGAAATTCAGTATGGCATTCTTTTTGAAGTTGTACAACATCAGGCATATGCTTTCATGGAGGTGTTTGATAATCGACAATATTGTCGTCTTCCTCATTTTCCTCATTAATTGCATCAGATAATTTTGGCTTGTCTCTCCTGCTTCGCTTTCTTTTGTCAACATCCACTTTTTCCTCATTTGAATCCACCTTAATTTTCTGCCCTCCCCGGATCCTATTGTAATCTGACTCTTCTTCTTCTGGATAAGACCCTAAAGGGAAATCAATCCACCAGGGACAATTTTCTCTTTCC
This sequence comes from Isoetes taiwanensis, assembly GCA_021234155.1. Lineage (NCBI taxonomy): Eukaryota > Viridiplantae > Streptophyta > Lycopodiopsida > Isoetales > Isoetaceae > Isoetes > Isoetes taiwanensis. Next base: position 132,292 of record JAJEKV010000307.1, on the reverse strand, counting down.
CATTTATGCATTCCACCTCCCCTGTCTAGATTACCTTTTGGACTATAAATACAGTCAGCACCTGTTTGAGACACCCATATCTGTATCTGTGGATGCATTGATTCCATGCACTTAATATGAACCAAATATTTGAAATATCTATATGCAACTCGCATGGCTATCCTTTGCACTTCAAAAGCTTCAGAAACATTGACTGTAGATTGCATATGTCTCTTCCAATGCTTAAACATTTCAACTCGATTTCTAGCTTTGAATGTTCTGTACCAAGTCTCCACATCACAGTCCCGGGGTATTAACAACTGCAAATTATGTTGTTCAATTGCTCCCTTCACCAAGTCACATGATCTGGTCAGTAAATGCTCTAGCCATGTTTCTTTCTTTACCCAAGAATTGAAGCTCTTGTCATTAGTTGGCATCTTCTGATATTTACCAAACTGAGATGTGCTAGTCATTGTCTTAATCCAATTATCTCTCACATTGTTCTGCACCTTTGATCTGACCATAAACAAAAGCTTTTCCACTGTCACATTAACTCCTTTAGATTCTAAATCCTTGGTTGTGACATGGCGTAACCAAACATTCCCAAGACTAGGATTCACAATGGCTAGATATTTTTGCATTTTAGTTGCCCACTTTCGTCTCACTTCCCTTTCAGCATTTGCCTTCAAGACATCAACTTCTGAAATGTTTTCATGATTTGATTTTATGTAATCCTCAATGTCCTTAACCATTGAAGCCTGCATCAATGGATTCTTAGTAATTAGTTATTGAATCTTAAACAGCAAAAGAAATATCACAGCAGAAACAACATTAAACTTACCTTATATAATATCTTTGCATAGGCCAATCTTGTGAGAGGATACCAAGGTTCGTTTGACCCAATCATTTCCCTTGTCCTCTGTGCTTTTAACTCACTAGGAAATAATTCCTTCATATACTTATCTGGTTTGGCAATAGCAACTCTGTGCACAATCATTAGTGTATCTTGTAGACTTGTACGAACAACACCAATCTCGTTTAGTCTACAACAAGCTGATTTGCATATAAAAATAGAAAAGCTAAAAACCTTACAAGTCGTATTTAATTAAAGTGGGACTCATTCCATTCCCACTTTTTTTCGGAACCCTGTTATTTTACACAAAAAGGAGCACCCCGACCCGAAAACTATCCTTAATTCGAATTTTTTTCTGTTACTGTGCATCCAAGCTTTCTCCCAGTTTTCTCGGATAGCGAGTCGAGTCCCTATTTTGGGGCTTATTTGTCATTCAAAATAAGAGTTTTTCGCGTGAGGGTGAATTCCTTTACCAAGACATTTTGGCTCTATTTTCTTAGGTGGGTAGACAAGAGATCACAAATTTCAACAAAAATTAAGCAAATTGTTTACTTAATCACCAAAAAATACTAGTTTTGAGATACCTTATATTTATAAATGGGCTTATTACAATATATATTACAGTGGGTGAAGCGACCATAGTGGCCGTATTATCACAATGATTACACCCTCTTCACACATGAACCACCTAGTGCAAACGGCGCGTGGAGCTCTGTCCAAGTCACGGAGCAACTTGCAGACGATAGAAATTTGTATGAGGAGTTCCTTCATAGGCCACGTGCTTGTATGTCCAACTGATGTCACCACCCTCTTCTCGGCATCTTTCTTCAATGAACTGGTCTTTTCATTGCTCCCAAGCATGTACTATCTGGTCGAGATAAGGACTGCAAAAGACAAAATCAAGTTAGTCAAGTGATTCTACAGGGCAAAAAATAAAATAAAACACGGTTCTTAGGGCCATTTTTGAAAATACAGGCTGAGACCTTTCTCGACTCAGAAGTCGAGAAAGGCGTAAAAGCGAAAAAACGCAAGTTTTAGGGGTCGAGAAGGCCTTTCTCGACTCGCCCAGTCGAAAAGGCTACCAAAGCTTAAAAACGCAAGTTTTAGGGGTCGAGAAAGGCCTTTCTCGACTCGCGAGTCGAAAAGGCAGCCAAAGCTTAAAAACCAGCTTTTTAGGGGTCGAAGGCCTTTCTCGACTCAGCGAAGTCGAGAAAGGCAAACAAAGTTTAAAAAATGCAGTTTTAGGGGTCGAGGTAGGCCTTTCGACTCGCTCGAGTCGAAAAGGCGTCCAAAGCAAAAACGCAGGTTTTAGGGGTCAGAAGGCCTTTCTCGACTCGCGAGTCGAGAAAGATAGCTCAAGGCGAAAAACACAGGTTTTAGGGCCTTTCTCGACTCGCGAGTCAAGAAAGGCAGCTCAGAGTAAAAAAAGGCAATTTCAAGGGCCAGAGATTATTTTTGCGGAGCATCATTTTATCTATCTATCCATCTAATTTTCCACCATAGTTTATTATTCTATCACACCATAGTTTATTGTTTTTCTCACAGCACATTAGTATTTAGCACACATTAGTATTTAACAATTGTTTTTATACTAGCACACATTAGTATTAGCACACATTAGCATTTTTATACTAGCACACCTTAATTAGCACACATTAGTACTTTATACTACCACAATTAGCACACAATTAGCACACAATTAGTACTTTATACTACCACAATTAGTATTAGCACACATTAGCATTTTTATACATTAGTACACATTAGTTTTAGCACACATTAGTATTAGCACACATTCGCATTTTATACTAGCACACATTAGTATTAGCACACACTATACTATACTATACTATGTATTTTTTAATAAACACAATATTTTATGTATTTTCTATGAAAAATTACCCTCCCCATAAATTTCCTATGTATTTTCTATGATAAATAGACCCTCCCCATGTATTTATGTAATGGACATCATATGCACCTATAATGCACATTATAACAACTGAAATACAAATCTTATGTATTTTTTAATGGATACTATATATCTTATGTTTATGAATAGTTTTTTTTAATGTATTATTTGAACCCCCGCCTATTTTTTTTTCCGCCTATTATTAATGTACCTCGCCTATTTTTATTAAAGCTTCAATCGAATAAATCCTCTATTTCTTTTTTGGAATCTTTATTGTTCTTTTTACTCTACCCCGCTTTTCTTTCCCCCTCATTTTCGAAATTTGAATTTGGTACATATTTTTTGGTCCTGCTCTTTCCCACGATGGCTCTAATCCCCTGCTGAAGACCCGGCTATGGCGATGGCTATGGCTATGGCAGCCTCTCTTTACTCCTCGAAGCTCTTTCTGGCAGTAACACAGGCTGCTTCATCCAGCCATGCCCAAGAAGTGTGTCGTGCAAGGTCGGATCTGTGAGAAAGAACTGCCGGCAAGCCTGAGAAAGCGAAGCCAAGTATTTGTTATTTCCGGCATCAACAAGGGAATCCCCAAACACAAAAACCCTGAGCAAATACTATCGATTCTGACTTCCGTTCTAAGACCCTGAGCAAATACTATCGATTCTGAAGCTGGAGGCTGAAGCCTGCGAGTTTCTATCAGGAATAGGGGATTAGCCATAGCTTCTTGAACAAGATCCGGCAGCACAGATTTCCAGAGCCGGATTTCCTGAGCTGAGCCAGTTGGCTATGGCTGAACCAAGGCCTTTCGATCTACAGGGGCTGCCTCTGAACCAAGGCCTCCCAATCCGCAAAGACTGCCTCAAAGGTCGGCAGCGGCCATAGCTTTCAGTCTGCTTTCCCTTAATCTTCATTTGAGGCTGTCTTTCAACGAAGATCTTCTGCAGCCATGGCTTTCTTGCCTTTGTTCCCTTCATGAAGACGAGCTTTTCCAGTTGATTCATGAGACAGGAGGGCTTCCGGAGGCTCTGGCCGGATCTAAAGGACACTTTTTACTCTGGAGTTTCAATCTCTTATGAAATGGAGAATAGATCTGCAGGAAATGAAGAGGTGCGCTGAGAATACAGGATGATCGGAATTGGAAGGAAGAGGAGGAGCATGGAACCGGCATCCTGCAACCATGGCATCAAAAATAGACCTGCGTGTAAAACTATCCCCTCTAGGCTGCAAACAGAACACAGAATCCAGAAAAATTTCCATCACTTCTTTAGGGTCCATCTCCATTAGCGTATTTTACCGGAAATTCAGTGCCACATGACACTTCCACCGGCACGTTTTGCCGTTCCCATTACTTTCACCCAACTGATTTCGAATGACATGGCACCGCATCCGGGACTTTTTTCAGATGCACCATCACTGCATCTGAAAAACTGAAGTGATCCTGGAGTTTGTCGTTTATGGCGTATCAAAACTGGCGTTCAATCCTCTGCGTTCAATCCTCGATCACCGGAAGCCAACAGGTAAGAAAAGCGGGAGCAATGGAAACGTGGCACAGGGTTCAAACGGGAATGGTGGCTTTTGCTGGTGCTGTAAATCGCTTACATGGCGCAGGTGGGAAACACAGGTGCCACCCTAATGGGGATCCGCCCTAAGAACAATCGCAAGACTTGCACCTGATTGATTCTTGACACTGCTGCCTTAAAATTTTGCGGAAATCGTTCTTGATCGATCTTCTTGGAGCCCCGACAAAAGAAAACAAGTATTTTCTCTCTTTTCTGCACAAATTCTTGCCAATCTGCTAGTTCTTGCTCGTTTCTTGGATGAAATCCGGTCGGATATGGCACGCCAACATCTTGACTATCCCAAGGATTTTTTTCTATCACTAACCTCGTCAGATTTTTCATTTCTGGCATGTTTAGAATGCTGCTTCCCCATTCTAAATCTTTACCCCTTCTAAAATCCCAGGTAATTCTTCCTAGCATGATAAAATGATCCAAACCGCCATTTCTTTGCCTCCGGCGAAGGAGAGTCGCATTTGGGCATTTGATTTGTGATGGTCAGGGAGCTGCTTGACCATGAAGAAACAGGAACATGATGGCGGAAGGGAGCCAGCCGAGTATGAAGACGAAGGAGCTGACATCGGCGGAGTAGGACTGAAGATCCCGATCACGAGGCTGAGGATGTTTAAGGTCAGGAATAGCCATGTCATCAGCATTAACAGCCTCCCAACAAACAGTGGTGAGGCTTTGCATAGTGGTGAAGTTTTACATTCTCGCCTAGTGAGGCGAGAAAAATATTATTATCTAATTGTCTAGACTACCATGTCACTCTCATTACATTTATTTAATTTAGTCATTTAACTTCGTCATTAGATTAATTTAAATTATTATTTAATTAATTATCTAATTAGTTTAATTAATTATTGATTATATATTAATAATTAACACTTTTCGAGAGGGGGACCCTTGCCCCCTTTGCCCCTCCCGCTCCTCCTTTGCCCCTGCTCTCCTCTCCCCTCCCTCACCATCCGTTCTTCCAACTTATCCCCTCCCCCTCCTCTTTTGCTTCTTTGCTCTCCCTCCCTCCTCCCCGCCCCTTTCCCTCCCCCTTCTTCCAACTATTCCCTCTCCCTTTGCCCTTTTGCTCTCCTCTCCCCCGTCCTCGCCCCTTCTTCCAACTTATCCCCTTCCCCTCTTCAACCTGTGGCCCCTCCCTCCTTCTCCTCCTACCCTTCTCCTTATCAAGGTGTGCCCCCTCTCCCTCCCCTCTTTTTTTTTTTTTTTTTTTTTTTTTTTTTTTTTGGTAATCAAGCAATCAATTCAGAAATTTTTTTCTGGGGTATGAGTCCCATTTTCAGTCCGAGTCCTAAAATTCGAGATTTGTCCCACTTTAATTAAATACGACTTTTAAAGTTTATTCTGTTCATTGCAGCAACTAGTATTGTCTCGTTCGGCTCGTCGATGTTTATAAAATCAGCACGAACACAAATATGTTTGGATTTGACATGTTTGTATGTACCGTTGATTTTATCCATGTCTCAGTTCGATGGTTACCATCCCAGCAAAGAAACATTCTACCACGCAAATCTGATCAGTCCTTGTTATTTACCAATGACTCTTCAAATGCCTTATTCACTTCTTGCCAATACGGGTCCCAACCATCAATGTCTTCATCAGTCACTGGAATAACATCACCTTTTGCTGTAGCCATATAGATAAAATGAAGTTCCCCTTCGATTTCACATAGCCATCCTGTCTAAAGGTATCTCTTAGTATTTGTGCTCTTGAACCCACTTTGCGAACCTTCTCATTTATCCTAATCCGACATAAAAGAATCATGGGTGGTTCTGTATCCCTCTTTAATGCTAGTGCATCCAAGGTTTCTGAAATCACTTCCATAGTAAAAGATGCATATAAATCACCAAGAACATCATCATCAGATCCTGAACTTTGCCCTTTTTTCTGACCTTTTTCTTTTCTGTTTGCTTTAGTATTATTTGTAGCATTGTTATCTTTCTCATTAAGTGCTGCTCTCTCTTCTTCTTCCATAACAGTTGTACTTTCATCCAACTGCATAGCAATACTTCCTGCCACTTTGTCTATGTCAACAATCGTATCTGCAAGCCCTTCTATTGTCTCTAATGGATCTGCACTAGATTCAAACGACATTGCCAAACTTCGATGTGTGTGGCGACCTCTTGGCTTTCTTTTAGGAGTGACGAGTCTAGTAGGCTGCAAATCTGGTTGATTGTTTCTTGTTTCTACCATAACAGAGGCCACACTGCAAGAAATACAACATAAGATAAGAAAACACAATTCATTTGATTAGCGACAAGGGACTAACATCAGTTGTTTAACATTCTGTGTTCTAGAATAAGACAAAATTTAAGCAATGGTGCCATCCCCTTGCAACATCTGGCATTTCAGTGATTTAAAATGTTATGTAATCTATGGCAACGGTACCGTCCCCTTGGGATGAAGCACATATCAGATCTTCCACTGAGACCAAAACTGAGGCAACGGTGCCGTCCCCTATTAATATCAGCTTATTTGAATAGTATGTGTTCTACAATCAGACAAATGTTAAGCAGCAGTGTCGTCCCCTTGCATTGGCTGGCATTTCAGTGATTTGAAAGTGATAAAATCTAGAATCAAATGTGCTAGAATAAGACAATATGTTCAAGCACATTTAATGTGCTCTAGAAGAAGACAAAAAAGCAACGGCTGTCATTTTCGGATTTAAAATCAGATAAAATATAAGGCAACGGTGCCGTCCCCTTGGAATCAATCACATTTTAAGTCTTCCTGATGAGACCAAAACAGAGGCAACGGTGCCATCCCCTACTAACTTCCAATGAAAAATGAACAGTATTTGTAATACTTACAGTGCTTGAAGCCGGATCTAACAAAGATTGTCATGGGAGCATGATTTATGCCGGATATTGGAAGCCCGAAACTGTCTGCCGCCTATAAGCTCCGTTACTGGTAGCCGGCTGTAAGCTCCGCTAATGGTAGCCGGCTTGGTATCAGAAAATCCGGAAAAGGGTTCGATGTTTCAGATGTAAAGGGTTTCAGATGTTTTTGATGTACATGTTTTGATGTAAAGGTTTTTGATGTTTTTGATATTTGTTCTGCGGGTGTGAACGATATAAATGTGGAGATATAAATGTGAACAATATAAAAGTGGACAATATAAATGTCGAAAATATGGAAAAAAAAATTGTCGTGAACAATACTAAGGTTGAAACAAAAGTTGGACAAGTTGTGAAAACCTTTGCATTAGGGCGGATTTGGGGTCTCAAAATGGCCCATAACTTGGATGCCAGAATTCCACGTCATGTTTCTCGCGACCAATGATGTTTGCACATTTTTTTCCAAAGTCAGTATTAGTTGGCAAGTAGAAAGAGGAGCAGGCTTACTTGGCATCCACATGGCAAAATTTCATAGGACATATTTGTGCATTCATTGCAACCACATTAATGGCCCGCATTTTTCGAAAATCCTATCGCGGACCAAAATAATGGCTACTTTTTCCGCCTACTGTGCACATGCCCACATCCACCAACCACTTTATCAAATTTTGGCACCAAGATTTCCATTGTTCACATTAGCGCCGCTACGTGCATCCTCTCCACCTTCACTCTTTATTTGGAATCCAAGTCTCCAATAGTGTCTGTGTTTTTGCCCCATTTACAGAACACTCAAGGTCAAGAAGTAGGAGGTTATGTCTCCAAAGGTTCATGGGTGAGTATGTTATAGCATCGATGAGAGGCGAGCATAGAGTTAAGCGACAAAGGCGAGGCGATGTGCGGACATGCAAACGTACATTACATGCCATGTTTTTACTGCCCAAATTTTCATTCTGAAGTTTTCCTACTTTTCAGCTCTTCCCATTCATCGTATTGCTCCCTGCCATTCATTCTTACAATTCAACAACTGATCTGTATCTCTAATTGCATCCATCATTGCTCCTAGTACTCCTACATTGCTTCTGCAGTTCATCGCTTACAAAACAATAAAGGCATGACGGTGGAATGATATCTATCCATAGGCTCGTGGGTGAGAATGCTATCCTTAACGAAGGATGACTATGGAATTACATCGCCGGAGCGACATTCATACGCAATGAATAGGTAGAACTATAGGGTTCAAAATAAATTCTATGGATAGTATATTGCAAAAAAAAAAGGGGGAAGGGAGGGGGGGAAGGGATTTGAAGAGGAGAATATTTGCAAATTTGCACCCTCAATAATATATGGATCATACCATGCGAAAATGCGTATGCACTTTGTAAATGTGTAGTGAGATTTCGCGTCATGTGATCCTTGCTTCTTTTTTCTTCCCTCTTCTTGATTTATATTCACCCACTGAATCAAATATTTTTCTTTGGGCTATATTTATCAGATGTCGGGGATTTGAGACTAGCTAAAAGCATTACTAGCGACGTTGTTGTCTAACATATGGACATAAGAGACATGCTTTTCCAAGTGTTTATAATTTAACAGCAAACAAGAAAGTAGGTCACGCCATACAGATTTGCTATGTTCCATCTTAGTGTTATGTTATACAAAAATAACATTAAAATATATTTTAAAAAGTATAAGTAAAATACTATTTGTTTACGCAAAGTTGTAAGTTCAATACTTGTGTTTCTATTTACGTTTTTACGCAAGGATCACACCAGGCGAATTTCTTATATGCAATTACTTCTGCGCATGAAGATTTCGCATCATATGAGCCTCTTTAAACAAGGATGGCTTTGACCTCGGACATTTCCCCTTCTTTAAAGGGGTACTTCTTTGATCGATGCTATTCCCGTGATCTCCTCCTCTTCAACACAATAAGTTATTTTGGCATAGCTATTAATCATATCTCCATTCTGTCATATATCTAAGAGGGATGGTGACTATTTTTCCTCCACCCCTTTTAGTGCTTCTATGAAAAAAGCTACCTTGGATGCTTACGAGATTTCTCCATGCCTTGTCCACTTCATAATTGTCCCATTTCTAACAAAACCAAGTGCATGCGCCCTAGGAGGTGCATGCACCTGTAGTATATGCATGTACGAGTGCATCCATATGAGCTTAAATGATTTTGTTAGGGGCTTCCACAAACCTCTTTGCATCTTGTTCTTTGAGATGTATTCGCTACATATATGGGAACAAGTCCGATAGAGCATCTCAAGCTTGTTTCATTCTCAATAAGGAATGGATATCATCAACGCCCTCCTTTCAACATCAACCATCACTTTTTTATATTCAAATTCCTTTGCCTCGTGAATGTCAATAAGCCATCGTTATTAGTCGTAGTCGCGATGGTTTAATGCCATAAATATTTTTTATTTGTTTCTAATATGTGAAAATGGGACAATAAATGCGCAATCTCTCGAAATCCATGAGAATCTATAATTATGAAGGGTAGGTAATCTACATGGCAATCTGACGTGGAATGGCTCTTACGAGGCCATTTTGAGATCCCAAATCCGCCCTAATGATTGGTACATCGAAGTAAAGGAAAAAACCGGAGTATATAGAAGCAAAGGATAAAGATAAGGAGCAAAGGATATACAACTTTAAGGATATTAGATTAGCAATGTAAGTCTAGAATGTAAGATTAGCATATCTAAGGATATACAACTTATAAGAATGTAAGGATATACAACTTATAAGTCTAGAATGTAAGATTAGCAAATCTGACCTCGGATAAGAAGATGGATATATATCATCGACAACTAGTAAGCGCCCAAAGCAAAAGCATAACTAAAGCAATTGATATACATACTGAATTTAATGGTCATTGCTAAGTAGCCATTTTATTTTTAGAAACAAAATGTGTAATCAATAATGTGATTTCCTTTAAATTAGGCTAAACAATGGGACCATTTTTATTTACTAGTAGGATGCGTCATTATGTGGAGAAATATAAATACAAATTGGAGTGTCACGAAAATGTCCGTATGTTATGGCTCGATCTTCGTGAATGCTTTGTATTATAAAAAAAATAACGGTCCTTCAACTTGCTTTGTATCAACTTGCAGAAATTATTTTCGTAGGAATTTGCATAAGTGAGAAATGGATGCCGTGCTTAGCATGACTTCTCCAGGCAAACTGCAATCTATGCAGTTACCATTAGATATCAATGGTATTTGCCTTGTGAGTAACAATCTTAGTTTCACAATGTTTTGGGTTTCAACTTGGTAGTATGATGTTGCAACAAGTGTCGGCGAAAAGTGGCAATGATTCTTTGACATACGTTGTTAAGATGAATGTTGATGGAGTTTATGTGATTGATAGAGAATTTGGCTCACGTGTTATAGTGACTGATATGCCTGAAATTATCAGTTCTCAAGCATGTCCCATATCTGTAGACTCTCCTAAATCTATAGACTCCAATATAAGTGAGAGGTCAATGTTCGATTACTTGATCACAAATGGTAGCAATAGTATGCTGAAGAGTTGGGCTAGGTCGGAAGATCTATAAGGGTGAACCATTTGCAAGAGTTTTATAATGGTACTGGAACAGAACATGGATCCTCATGTTTGGTCAGACCCTTCTCATACAGTTGTTCCAAGTTTTCCAGGCTGTGTGAAATTGGCCCATTGTGGCCACCTACAATGCAAGAATATGAGTTGTGAATGTTTATTGGGAATTGGGAAACCAAATGAGGTGCAATGGAGAGGAACCTTAAGGAACACACCATTTATAGGAGAACTATCTATGGTCAATGGTTCACTTCATTGTATATTTTGTAGGGAACCACCAGAATGCATAAACCAGTGCACATGCGAAATATATTACTACTTTCCAGATAATACAAGTTTTACGAGGTTGGCCTTTCACATCGGAAGTCATGATCATCCTATCAGAGTTGCAGAGTCAAGAGAAAGTATATATATGGCCAAGGCACTTTTGAATACTAGAGGTGCAAATACACCATCAACTATGAAAGGAGCCGGGGAAACACAACACAATCTTGCAATGGATTTTTGAATGGTAATATAATTTCTGAAGAGAAAATCTCGGCTTTTCAAACAATGGATTCTGCGGGTGTGGATAAATTTCTTAAAAAACTAGAACCATTATGAATAATCAACGAAGGTATTGTATTAACTTTCAAGATTTATATCCAATGTCTTTAACTGACGTTTATTATTAATTTTGGAATTTCAGATTACGACGATGGATTCATAAAGCTAAGGTTCAGAACAAGAAAGGAGGGAATGAGTTCTCTCAAATTTTATATTTGAAACAACATAGCAGATACCAGTACTTCCATGGTTCAATGTTTCCTTACCAATTACATGATGACGAAAATGAAAGATGTTATATCTTCAAGATGTCCACCGTCGGGCCTGGCTCAGGAGTAGATTTAGTAAATAGAATGCGTCCGGGTGGGATTTGGAACATAGTTGGGTTCATTTTGATCATGTGAAACGTAGTCCCACTTGGACAACGTTAGGGTGTCATGTCTATGATCCAAAGTAAGTTGTTTCTTTTTTATTTTGATCCAAAATAAGTTGTTTATTTTATTTTTGAAATTTCTTTTTTGTAGGATAAGGTCTCTACAAACTATTGCCTTGTGTGACATGAAAACTGAAGATTAAATTGCACAAAGACTGTTTAACTAAATGGGGTGATGGAGGGCAAAGATTTTCTAGCAGCTGAATTTAGGAAATTCATGGCCGATGAAGCACAGGCTAACTGGACAGCAGTACGAGATGTGTTCAATAATGGTCAGGAAATTTTAGGTGGAGAACGCTCATGTCAATTTCATTTTGAGCAGTGCTTGTAACGTCACACAAATAAATACATTTATGAGGCCTACCATATCCAACATCTGGATTTATATAGGAAATGGAGGAATGCAGAAATTATTGAAATTGCAAAAGATATTTATCATGAAATCATTGATTGGTGGCCTGGAAAAGCCGACGAGGTGGACATAAAGTTGTTAGATTCGTGGTTGTCTTGGTGGCATCAAAAGGTAAGCAGATGGGGAAATTATATGCTTACAGAATGGACATGGCCAGTGCCATACATGTCCCTCACACTAACATGTCTGAATCCAAGCACGGAAGCTGGCTAGCAACTAGGGGATACAGAAAGACTATGAATTTATATGATGCATGCGTATTTGACATGACAGAAGCACTCTTGTAAAGCTCCAAATACAAAGCATGATTGGAGGGTAGACACTTGGGAACAGGGCATACTGTTTCGAATCTGTTTGGAAGATTAGAAAGAAGTATTCACTATGGAATAAGCCCTATGCAGGGAGTGAATATAATTAATGAAGAAGCGTCCAGGAGTGGAATGCCAGAACATAATTCTGGATCCGGTGGTAATAACCGAACCATCTCGAGAAAGACATCCACAATTACTAATTCTGAAGCAGGAAGCCACCGTCCAGATAAGGTGACCCACACTATGTCACGTTCAAGAATTGATGACTCGGCAAGAAGGACAATAAATTTTGGCAGTCTACAAATTAGAGTCATAGAAGTAGATATCCATTAGGCTAGTTGGGCCTTGAGGAGGACTTTTGTTGGAAGTGAAGTGAAATGTATGGGTCGTGTTTCAAAAACTGGTCGTAAATGCCAAACACGTATTAACAAGGGAAACAAATCCACTGTTGCTCCTTCTTTTTATGGGATCAGAAGACATCAAAATGGAGAGCAGGAACAAATGATGTGGTTTTGTTCAACCAATGTGCAACATACATGGTATCCGGATTACAGTATTGTCAGTGCTCCTAGCAGACCTGGTAGTTGGCTAGTGGCTATAGGAGTCAACATAAAGGATGAAGAATTGCAAGTGTTGATGAGTAGCGGATTCGAGGTGAGAGGGCTATCATCCACATCTAATCAGTACTCCACTGACATTTCTTCTGATGCACCTTCTGCGAGTAGCTTCATTAGAGTTAGAAATGGAAGGCATGTCAATAAAAGAGCTAGATTGAGTAACGATGAAGATGTGAATCTAGAGCGTAGTTATGACATGTAAGCAGAAGTAGTTGGAAAACAGATTATCACATGCGGAAAGCATGTAATTTTTGAGCTTAGAAGAGATACCAACATTTACAAGATTGAGATTAGTGCACACCCTAAATGTAGTTGTCCAGAATTCATGAAACATGATTGCAAGGGTAGTTTTCTCCTCTGCAAACACATGTATTATGTCTACAACAAGGTGTTGGGACATAATCCAAAAGAGAACACGGAGGTGATTCAAGCAATATTGACGGATGCTACACTGGCAATGCTTTTAGGTGTCAATTACATTCTTCAAAAGTAATTGTTATTGTATATCTAGAAAAGTAGCAGGCAACATCAAATTTTTAGTGTAAAGTGTTCAAGATATTATATAAAAATTAAGATTCCTGCCAATTTTATTTACTCAGTTTTCTCCATATTGATGAATGGATTAAGAGGAATACATGAATATTCCTTACAAAAAAACACGAAAACATAGTTCGGAAAAACTTTAAAAAAGTCGCACCCGTCCCAAGTCCCTAGTCTTTCTTCCTTTTGGTTACTACTGCCTTTCGATTTCTATTCAGATATGCAACAAATCCTTCTGTTCTGGCCTCTTTTACTTTTGCCCATTCTCTTTTCCTAATTTCCAACTATGTAGGAGTTAAGTCCATGTCAATCCAATTTTTTTGACCTTTCAATGCTCCTCTATTATGTAGAACCCTATTTCGAGCTTCCTTTGGGCTGAATTTGACTAGAATTGGTCTGTTATAATTTGCTGGCTTACCAAGTCTTCTGCTTTGAATGTCTTGTGTTTCATGTAGATGCATGACCTCCTTAAAGAATTGTGCAATAGGCTGGTTGGTATCTTCGTTTTCTTGTTTATCAAACTTGAGATTTTCAGATTTTTTGCTCTAGTCTGTTCTTCCAACCTCTCTGCTGAGAGACATTCATGATGCAGATCCATTTGTGTTTTAGTGGCGTTCGCTACTAAATCTGCTAGTTGGAATTGCAAGTCATAGATAGTGTCTTGCAGAATAGACGAATCTTCACATGGAGTTTTGTGCTCTCAGTTTCCTGTTTTGGGTGGGTGCCAAGATCATTGTACTAGAGTTCATAATTGAGCCATTTCTACTCTAATCTCCTTAAGCAGCCTATAAATGTCTTCATCCTCGGTGGGTTCTCCCTTATTGGGAGAACCAGTCTTTTTGCTTCTGGTCATACGAAACGGCGTAGGCAACCTAGACGCAGCCAGTGACCTAGCATTATATTGCTACGAAAGTTCGAAGTAGATTCCAGAAGTTCCAGAAGATCTTAAAACATTGTGTGTGGAAGCTTCCAGATTGTGCTTGGCGGCATATAAGAGGAGGAGGGCACATAGTTGTGCTTGGATTGCAATACTTCCATGTTTTAGAGCAGAGAACCAGATTTTTTGAGCAACAATATATAATGGTGGGTTGGCCAGTGATGACTTTATCATCCTCTAGCTGCTTCTAAACTATAGAAATGGTGGCGATTGTTTCCTATTTTTCCAACATTTTTATAGAAACGAATTTAGTAGAATTGGATGTCTTACCATAAAATTGAGATTTTTACTGTAAATGTCCATTAATTTGGCGAATTTACTATAATTGGGATGCAATATTATCAAATTTTGGCAATTTTATGAAGTTGCTTTAGTGTACACATCCTAGTAAACCATCGAATCCAGATTTTAAAAATTGGTACGAAGTTTCACACCTTAAAGTCATCATTGGGGTTGGCGGGTTTTGTTGATGTTTGTAGAGGAAGGTCGAAGCGTGTTTGTACCTTATTCTATGAATTAAATTCAAAGCACTGGCGCTAACACAACAACATGGCTATGTCATAATCTAAAATCGAAGGGCCAGAGTCACTATTACAGATATACCAGAAGAGATGCATTGACCTTCCCGCTGCAATACACACAAACATGAAATTGCTATTATTTTTAGGTATGCCTTTCAACTTTCCATGTAACATTTTGGAAGTTCTCTTTACAGATTTTGGTATGCACTCCCAAGTTTGTTGCATAATTTTGTCATGCCTGAGCTATATTATTTGCTCAATGGACTTAATTCTTATTCTCTTATCTATTAGTCTACATGATCTATATATTTTCAAGAGTCTCTACTTGCTAAGGTTCATCCTATAGTCTTTGATGAGCGAAGAGCCACTTTAGAGACTAAGATCAGTCGGAACGATTTAACTGAGGTTACCTCTCTTCTCAAGAGCGGTAAATGTCCTGGTCTTGATGTTATTTTGATGAAATGTTTCCAGGAGTACTGGGACTGGCTTAGTGCAGATGCGTCCGCTGCTTTTCATGATTTTAAAAGGCAGAAGCATCTGGACAAAATTCTCAGCCCCAGTCATATTTCTTTTATTTGGAAATATAAGGATCCCTCCTCCATTTCAGATCGGTGTCCTATTACCTTGTTGTCCTTAGTATTCAAGATCTAAGCTTTTGCCCAGAAGCTTCATGGTGTGCTTGCTGATTCCATCTCCTCCAGGTAGTCAGGTTTTTCATCTCCAGTGTATCTTGAATAATGTGGCAGCAACATATGAGGGTCTTTATTGGGCTAGAATGCATGACCATTCCATTCTATATATTTCAAGCTAGTTCATGCGAAAGCATATGACATGTTGATAAGATTTTTTTGGAGCAATGCTTGATCTTAGTTTTTGATACAAACGGTCTTTTTTGCCTGCAAAACTGTCAAATACAGTTAATCAAAATGATCTAGAACTTCAGATCAAGTTCTTCCGGCACAACTTTTCCACCCAACTGGGCTCTGATTTGCAAACACGGCAAGTCTAAGCTCAAATTCCTCCCAATTCTGAGAGTCTGCTAACCAGCTGGATAGCCTCTCTGGGATTCTCTGGAATTTTATCTAGAGCTAAGGAAACATTCAAACAACAATTTTCTAGTAATTCTATAGCAGGTTTGGACGATCAGGCTATCCGCCACAAGCGAACACTTCCAGCTTCTCTAATTCTGCAGATCGATTCCTGTGTATACTATTCTAAAAAGCTGTTATAGATCTAAATCAGGGGTTTCCCTTACCTTTTGGCCTACATCCGGCATCCTTCTCTGCCATCCGGCCAATTCCGCTGATCCAGGAGCTATTTCCGGAAAGTTTCCAACTTTTTTCTACTTTAACGACACAAAAGGCTTCTGTTTGCTATTTCGTTTATTTTATTCGATTGTTTAGAATTTCAATGGTTCCTTTGCTTTAAAACTTTTAACATTTCAATGGTTCTCTTAAGTTAATTTTAAAAACTCCTAAAGTTAACAATCAAAATATTCATCCAAAGTCCTTGCCTCTGTGTTTGTCTCTGCAAATCATTCCTCTGAGCCACGCCCCCAAGCTAGTGCCATATCAATTCCCTCCCTTCCCAAGGCTGATCGTCCTCGATCATCTGCCTTAGGGAGTAACCATCTTTCCCAAAGCTAGTCAACTGACTATCCGCTTTGCTGGATTAACCACCTTTCTTTCCAAGCTAGTCACCTAACTATCTGCTTTGAAAGGATTTCTTCTAGGCTGGTAAACTTACCATCTGCTTTACAATTCTAAGGGCCTGGCTTTTGTGTTGCAGTTACAGTTGCCCCCTTCTAAACTCTAGAACAACATTCATTTGAAAAAAAAACTTTCATTATCTCAATTCAAACGAATACAATGCTCAAACCATTCAACAAACACATGTCTACACAGACGTTTTACTCTACTTATCTTTACCCAAATAGCTGATTTGAATCCAACTTCTTTCATAGGCTTCCGCCTTTTCTTTGTCAAACTTAGCGTGGGAACGTTCAGGAACTTCTTCGGCAACACGAACATGGCTATCTGCGCAGATGTTTGGGTGTTTGCTCGAGTATCTTCCTTTTGTTGCTCAGGATCCCCTTTGGATATAGCTTTTGGACATTGATTCTTATAGTGAGGACCTCCGCATATAAAACATCCTTCCGGGGGTACTTTTGCCGGTGCTTTGGCCATCCCGCGTTCTCCATTGCTTCCCTTCGTACGGGTTTCATCATTGCCAAGCAAGGCACTTACTCGATACCTCTTATTCTCTCTTTTAGATACCTTGCCATTATCTGGCTTAAAATTCTTCTCCTGAGGGTACCCCTCCCAAATATCATACCGCATTATACTGGGATTGAGTTTCATCTCTCCAGCTTCAGCCTTTCGCACCGCTTCATCAATAGTCGATGGTTCTGCAAAACATAGCTCTGCATATAATGGATCTCGTAGTCCAGCTACAAATTTTTGCGTCACTTCACTTTCAGATAGTCCTCCTGGCTGTAATTCTCCCATCTGTACCGCTAAGTAGGAGAATTTGGAATAAAAATGATGTACCGATTCATGTTCCCCTTGCTTAAAAAGATCCCACTGTCTTTTAAGATCTGGATAATAATTTGCATGCAAGTTGTGCGACTCGAATGCTTTTCTAAAAGCGGCCCAACAATTTCTTCCGTCCTTGCCACCATATTCTGGCTACGTCAGTTAAATATTTATCCATGGCTTGCAGTTTCTGCTGTTCCGTAGCTTTGACTCTTTCAAAGAAACTTTCCCAACTTGCCAAGAATCCCAGAACTGCTGGCGGACTCCGTTTATCTTCTGCATATGACGACATTCCTTCTACGTTCTCCAACCATTTAATTCGACCTGTTCTGACATTGGCAACTGCAGTAGGAGAATCAGGTGGTGGTGGAGTAACTGGTGGCGTACTTGCAGGCAAAGGAGGCTGTGGGAATATATCTGGCAAATACCCATACAGAATTGCTACATATTCAAGCTTCCTTTGATTTTCCTCGATGTAGGCATGCCAATCTGTATTGCAATCTGCGCAGCAGCATTCATAGTCTGATTATACTAAGCTACAAGGAGATTAAATTTGTTCTGGGCCATTTCACGGAATCTTAGGATGTTACAGCTCTGATACCAATTGATACAAACGGTCTTTTCTGCCTGCAAAACTGTCAAACACAGTTAATCAAAATGATCTAGAACTCCAGATCAAGTTCTTCCGGCACAACTTTTCCACCCAACCGGGCTCTGATTTGCAAACAGAGCAAGTCTAAGCTCAAATTCCTCCCAATTCTGAGAGTCTGCTAACCAGCTGGATAGCCTCTCTGGGATTCTTTGGAATTTTATCTAGAGCTAAGGAAACATTCAAACAACAATTTTCTAGTAATTCTACAGCAGGTTTGGACAATCAGGCTATCCGCCGCAAGCGAACACTTCCAGCTTCTCTAATTCTGCAGATCGATTCCTGTGTATACTATTCTAAAAAGTTGTTACAGATCTAAATCGGGGGTTTCCCTTACCTTTTGGCCTAAATCTGGCATCCTTCTCTGCCATCCGGCCAATTCCGCTGATCCAGGAGCTATTTCTGGAAAGTTTCCAACTTTTTTCTACTTTAACGACACAAAAGGCTTATGTTTGCTATTTCGTTCATTTATTCGATTGTTTAGAATTTCAATGGTTCCTTTGCTTTAAAACTTTTAACATTTCAATGGTTCTCTTAAGTTAATTTTAAAAGCTCCTAAAGTTAACAATCAAAATATTCATCCAAAGTCCTTGCCTCTGTGTTTGTCTCTGCAAATCATTCCTCTGAGCCACGCCCCCAAGCTAGTGCCATATCAGTTTTGATACCCAGTTTGCAGCAAACATCATGAAACTTCATTATTCTGCTCATTCTATACATATCTTTTTCAAGGACAACCATCGACATTTTTTCAGTTGGGACGTGGCATTCGCCGGGGTTGTCCTTTGGCACCCTTGCGATGACAATTGTGGTAGCAATCCTCTCTCAAGTACTCTCTTTTGCTGTCATGTTCATCTCTCAGTGTCTCTTCTAGCACCTACAATTTTGAAAGTTCTCTTTACATATTTTGGTCTGCACTCCCAAGTTTGTTGCATACTTCTGTCATGGTTGAGCTATATTATTTGCTCAACAGACTTAATTTTTATTCTCTTACCCACTTCTCGAGTATATTTCACCTCTTGAGTATATTTCAAGTGGCTCTTTGCAAGTTCTGGAAAATCCATCTCTCGAGTATATTTCAAGTGGCTCTTTGCAAGTTCTAGAAGATTTTACAAGTTTCGGGGTTCTCCTTTTGGCTTCTGGGTTCTTTTTTGCTACATTACCTTGGCTTCAACAAAAAAAGAAACATTGCCAGTAGTAATTCAATCCAAATCGTGACATTCTTTGTTCTTTCGATTCTAAAATTTTGCTGGTATGTGTCCATTAGACAAAATCCAGTTCCCTTACTAATAAAAAGGACAATGGATTGAAGAGATAGCGGAGTTTTGAATTTGATTGGAGAAAAATAGTTTGATTTCTGGATCGGCATTCGGAGTCTCACGTATCATCAGCATATTTTTCGGTTGGCTAGCCTATCTGAAATGTTTTTTTTTTCATCAAAGCGTCCCGGCGCCATTGCCTTGAAACCTAGTTCCGGATCTTGCATAAAGGGCTGAAGGGAGAAACCATATCCAGAAAGGGTTTCTATCGCCAGCAGAGAACCTGAGCAGGTTTCCAGCTGCAACATCAGTTTCAGAAGGTTTTTGAGTGATACTCGGCCGATTTACATGCAAATTGATCTATTAGAGTCTTAACTCTCCAAAATTTATTGCCATGTAATTCAAGAAAGTTGAGAGAACTCATTAATCACTCAAATAACCACTCACACAGGGTAGCAGCGCCGCAATAAGTACTTGTAATAGTAAATGGTAAATGCTCAAATATTTCCTTCCCATTCATACATGCAACCTTTTGTGCATTTTAGAATAATAGTAAATGATAAATGCTGATATCTTTTGTGCATTTTGGAATAATAGTAAATGATAAATGCTCATATCCTTAACAACCTGGCCCTCAAGTTTTAATGCTGAGATCAAATCTCAGCCGTTGGTTGCAATGGCCAATAACACATTAAAAAGAACAGTTATGCCAAATGGCCATAAACACCTAGCTTGTTATGAAAACCACCATAAAACTCTCCGGCCCATGTTGTTACGGCGAATACCTCGGGTGTTATGCGTTACTGTAACAAACTTGAGCCTCCAGCCCTCGTTTGTTATAATAGGGCATATAACACCCCGTTCCAGGGTGTTATCCCTCTCTTCCCATTCATACGAGGCAACCCTTTTGTGCCATTGTACTCATTCCAAATGGCAAGACCAATCTCATAGGTTTGGAAATGGAAACAAAGGAATGTTTGCAGCAGCCACCACGATAACTAATCGCAAAGGAAAGTATGTGGCAGCCACCGCGATATCTTTCACCATTTCACATGATGCCGTCATAATCAAAGATGTATGATGTGACTACGTCCCAATCATAAACTCTTAAGAGTCTTAAGCTGTGGCATGATGTCAGGTTGTTTTGCTATTAGAGCAACAAACCAGGATGACATACTCTTAGCTCAATTGTAACGATTGAACGTCACAGACAATAACAGGCTGCCTAATGCAAACCAACAATGAGTTCTTGAACTGCCTGTTAAATTTGCTACTGGATCTTTGCAATATATTGTGATTCTTCCATCCCTATTGCCAGAATAAAATAGACCGCAAATGATCAGTGGTGAATGGACTGGAAGTCTATATTGAAAAGTTCTGAACAGAGTATGCATATGTTTCCCCAATAATTTTAAAAATTGTTACAAACACCACGTTCACTAATGTCGGGGACACATAATAGAACGGGGAGCTGGGCCCTTTGACAAACCAAGACGAACCTCCATAGCATGATGCACATCACAAGGAACAAAATGCTCTGACTCCTGCACATCTGTAGAAAGAATGATGCAACATAGTTAACACATTGTAAAAAAGCTGGAGATGATTACCAACACAAAACCCATGAGCATCCAGAATATTATTCCGCTACAGACAAACTTCGTATCTTCTCTAATCTCTGTCTTCATTTGGCATGCATGTGTATGCAATCAATCCAGAGTACCCATAATTAAGAATCATTGGCCCTGACCAGTCAACATTCACATCCTACAAGTCAGCGATAATTACTAATAACCTGTAGATGGCACCACAAGCTATTTTCTACTCTGCTTGTTCTTTGGTCTCTGACAAAAGGATTTTCTGCTACAGCTGCCAAACTGCACAATCTAGTTGTAAAGGCATCAAAGATATTGGATCCAAATGCATATATACTACATTAAGGGGACGCAAACCATTTATAAGCATCCTCTAGCATTGTGGAGCCTCTGTCCCCTGCAGAATCACAGGTCTAACTCCCATGCTTTGCTTTGTGTATTAGCTTGCTTCCGTGGATGTCTGGATATTCAGTCTTACTAACTAGGTAACTTCTGTAATGTCCCTTTGAGTGTCTTCTTGAATCAATGTTGAAACGTTGTGCTTCATTCTGATGATGATGATGATGACGACAATGCATTGGCCGTTAAACGGCAGATGGAATGGCGTTCTCGTCAGGAAGAAGCGATGTTGACACCACAGCCCAGATTTACTTTCTTAATATGATCGCTGGAGTATAGACTGATACTAGAAATAGCCTTAATCAGCTCCTCAACTCATTGCTCACGAGTTTGAACCTTTTGAACTGCAATCATCAGGTTTGGTTGACGTTTGCAAAACATTTTTATTCTCGGTGTTTACACTCTCCTAGGCAGCCCAGCAAATGACACATAATAGTTAACATAATGTTCACAAATAAGACTTCAACTAAACAAGGTTTTATTTTCCAGAAATACGAGCTCACATTGTCCAGGGAACAGAACAGCCGATGATATGGCTAAGGCAGCCCTTTTGTAGCTCAAGCTCCAAAAGTGAAAACAATTTTGTTATTTGCTCACCAAGTGTAACCTCAGAATTTTTGCTGCTGTTTTGTGGAGCCCTATGCTATCTGTTTTCTTTTATCTTCAGGGGTGATCATCCAGCTTAATAGATTGATAGATATCTTAAGAAAAAAGCATTGAGCAAATGGTGCCTCTACTTTGCTACACAAATGCCTTTTATATTACTACTTTTAGTTTTATAAATGCAGTTTTTACTAATCAAGCTTGAGAGACGAACCATAATGTAGGTCACCAAATTCGAGCTCGTCCAAGATGCCAGTCAAGGATTCCAAACCAAGTTTCGATGATGGAATAAAAGGACCAGGTCGTTGAACTCTACAGATCAACTGATTAGAAAAATAGCACAAACAGAAACGTTTTATGATGTTGAGGAAAATCTACCTAGAAAGAATTTGTTGCTCTATGTCCATTTTGAGGGGAAATGCTGAACCATACGCTCTTTGTAGTAGGGTCCTTTTAGTTTCTTCCTGAAGCTTGTGACGCTGCAAGTTTTTATTTATTAAGATCGAAAAGAATGCATCAACTAAAGATGTTCTAGTTACTACATCATGCAAGGTAGCTAAAACTTACACTCTTCTGTATGATCTCAACAGGATGAAAGGATGATATCACGTCACTTTTTAGTCCAGGCAAGCCATGACGAATGGCATCGTGTGCTCCAAGGACGTCATGTGGCAAGCCAAAGTTCTCTTCCTAGAACACAGAACGGTAAATTTGAATCTCAGACACAGAAAGCAGAAAAAAACCCAAGTTACCGCAAGCGCCATAAAAGCTTTTTGGAAAATTTGATGAAGGAATGCAACACTAACACTGCGCGACTGGTGCGTTACCCTAAATACAGTCCGAAAAATACGTATGGGTATGCCCATACGTATACGTATATACATTCTGCATAGTGCAGCCCAGTTTTAGTCTGCCGGAGTCCAAAACCTCGTTAGATGCAATGGGGCTTTTGCGATCTGCGATTCGTGGGCTCAAGCAGAGAGTTTTTAGGGTTGGATATCAGGATGCCAAACTCACACAATTGTAAGCTTCGTTATTTGTTTATATGTGTTTTTTCAAGCGCCATAGATTTCCCTGTTAGGACCCAAACTTCGCTGTGGCAAAATATCAAAATTGCTCCCAGACCCAATGGTTCCTTGCCTGTCAAGTTTTGCTTTCTTTCGTTTCCTGATTTGTTTTGATATTCAAAATATGATCGTCTTTTCTTAGGATAACAGTTTTTATTAGGATCCAAGGTTTCAAGAAGATGCTGCTTTCGGGAATCCGTCTTATTTTAAGAAAAGGATTTTTCATCATAAAATATATGAAGGGTAACTTGCTTTGCTGTAACTTATAACTATGTTGTTTTACAGCCAAAGGATGCTACGGTGTGATAAGGGAGCAAGGTTGATTCATGTTGATAATTTTCGAAGTAATTATTCTAGAAAGACGGCAGATTTTGGTGAGCATGATCTGCAGTATTACTTGTGTCCTTTTTTTCCCAATAGATAGCATATCCTTATTGCTAGTTAATTTCACGTAGTCCTTGGTACATAACTTTGAGGCACCAAATGTATATGGTAACAGTTAGTGAGTTGTCATACGATGACATGATAATGGTTAATCATATTGTAGCTATAAGTAATAATGTGGATTTTCGTCACAATGAACAGGCAATAATACTGCATGCTGGATGCCTGCATCCTATGTTTCAAGAGTGCGGTATATGACAACTGATTTAGCCCGAATGCCTGAAATTGCTGATCCAAGCTTGTCAAAGGCACTGAACCATCTCCTAGCAATAAACTGGCTGGGCCTTGATAAGGAGACAGAAAAACTAGTTGAGTCTGCCCTATCAAAGGGTCAAAATGAACCAGGATATGATGCAGTATTAAACACATGGAGAGCAGCTTTGGCTGTGCATAAATTCTGTGCAGTGTTAACCTCTCTCAGGATGGAGCTGGATGAGCTAAATGGTACTCGTGGAGAGGTACCAGACTGAATTGACGCAGCTAACATAATACTGCAGATGACTAACTGAGTTAGCTCTTTCAAAAATTGCAGGACGTTGGACCAATCCCAGAAACATTAGAGAAAGCTTTATTAGCAGCATACCAACGTTATAAGGCCTACCTAAAGGCATTTGGGAATGATGAATGGTATTTAAAGAAGAAAGTGGAAGCAGAAATAGGTGGTGTTTTACTTCAGATTAAGCAAAGATGCAGTGGTCTGGGTGCAGAATGGGGTGATGTAAGGCTTGTTTGTTGCTCTTTCTATTTCTGTTTCTTGGTTTGATTTTTTCCCTTTTTGTTTATGTAGATAAGCCTTCTTGGAACATCTGGAATAAGTGGTTCTTTCATAGAACACAGAGCAGCAGCTTGACATGGTGGATTTTGCAAGTGATTCGTGTGGTTAAATTGGAATTGCTCCCCTCAAATAAGAATGAGCAAATTGTGCCAAATAGGCATAAGTTGGATGTCGTTAGCTCTGGAAGGCAAAACCTTGATAAAGTTAGTTTTGGACATCACATTCTTTTGCACATGTGCATGTGTTTTTGAGTGGCAAATGGCTAGAGCTACAATTTAGAAAGACTTATGTTATTATGAGCTGCTTTGCTTTCCTTCCCTCAGTGACACTGAACATACCAAAATGGTGATTCTTGGTCGTTATGCATACCACTAGCTCATGTTATTACAAGGCATAGCTCGTTTGTCTATAATATATTGGTCAATGGGACCAACCGTGATGTAGGAGTAATTTTATCTTATGAAGATGTTTATGTCTCATCATGGCAAAGCACATTCAGGAATCAAAATGGGTTACTTGTGACAGGATTCTTAAAAAATCTGCCAAGGAAATTTGAATGGGACCCCTAGTATTTTTTCGAAGGGCAACTTTTCAACTTGCCATTCAATTTGAAGGGCAAATTTTTGGCCTGCCAATCTTTTGCATGTCCAAGTTTTTGAAAGACATTCAAAGCCTAAAATATAAAAATTATAAGAATAGAATAGAATGTATTCTAAAAGATCAACTGCAGTGCCTATGGACCCAAATGAAGAAAAGGAAAATGAAGAAAAGGAAAAAACATCGAAATTATGGATAATATATTTTAATTTTTAATAAATATAACTACTAAAAAGGATCTAAAATAACTCATAGTCTTAGTAATATCAATATATTTCACATTGACATATTGCCGGGAAAAAACATTATGTGCAATTTGCCGTTAAAAATCAAAAATCTTTTTGCAAAAAACCAGAGTTGTCCATTCAAAAATGAAAATAAATATGTTCAAGAGACGACATGCCTCGAAATTCCTCTGTGTTGACTGGGCTCTGAAGCTTGATTAGACGAATTGGTCGGATTCAGATCAAACTGCATATCAAATTGCATGCAGATGAAGAAACTTGCCGCTGGGCAGGAAAGAAAAGGAAATAAGGACAGACAAATCTTACTGTTCTATTGTTTTTTTTCGCATTTACTTGTGTCGCCAATTTTAATAAATGCATTTGTTGAGGAGGAGATTGTAAAAAAATTTGAATATCATATGTTGTTTGTTTTGATCAAGAATAATAACAAATAAAAGTGTAAAGTATAAAGAGAAAAATATATAATGTAAGCAATAATTTTTTTTTTTCATAATCATGGCCATTCTATTGAAGGGCAACTTTTTCCTAAGTTTTTCTATTGAATGGTAAATTTTTTCCCTTGCCATTCTTAAGAATGTCTAAAAAAATTTAGTCGTTCTCTGCATGGCTAGGACCCCCAAGAATGGTACCGAACATTTCAAATTTAAGGCATTACGCGTCCTTGAGTAAATATCTTCTCGTCCAGAATGGTTGTTTGATGTCAGGGTTTTTGACCAGTTAAGAGGTGTCTTCTATCGCCATTCCTCCCTTTTAGGACACCCCACGAGAATTATTATTAAGAAAACAATACATGAGGTCATATCCTAAATTCGCTGAAGTTGCATGGAATTGTGTTCCTTTACATGAAATAAGGTTTGCACTAGAGCTTTTGCTAAGGTTTCTTTGCTAAGGTTTTGTGGGTATTGGGTTTTTTTTTTAGTGGTTTTTTTTCCAATGGTTCGATATTTCCTATTAGTTAGGTTTCTTTCTCTGTTGCTCGCGAGACAGGGGCCGGATTCATGCATGTGGCCTCTGTTCCAATCTGGAAGGTGGTGGGCTGCGGGATGTGGCTGCAGGGGATTGATGTGGTGGGGAGGACAGGAGTGGTGCTTCACATGTTGTTCAAGAGGTTGCTTTCCATTTGCAGTGGAGTTCTTCTTGCTGCAGTTCATAAGGGGCATGCCGTCCATTCTCTTCCAGGGTTATCTCAATCATGGCAGCGGAATCG
This sequence comes from Isoetes taiwanensis, assembly GCA_021234155.1. Taxonomy (NCBI): domain Eukaryota; kingdom Viridiplantae; phylum Streptophyta; class Lycopodiopsida; order Isoetales; family Isoetaceae; genus Isoetes; species Isoetes taiwanensis. Next base: position 105,885 of record JAJEKV010000307.1, on the reverse strand, counting down.
GAGGTATTTGAGTTTGCTTGAGTGTTGCTGTCGCCATGTTCTTGAGGAGGCAACCAGGGAGGTATCGGGCAGGGGCATGGGCAGTCTGGATCTGAGGGGCGTCCTCCTGAAAGCAGTGTTGTTGTAGAATGCAGGGCTTTGTGGGAAGGTTTTAAGCTTTCTGAGAATGAGAATTTCCATGGGAGCACGTTTGTGGAGCAACCGGAGCCTCTTCTGGCAGATGCAAGCCAAGGGAAGAAGGTGGGTGCAAGTGGGAAGGATGCAGCTGGGGATAATACATGGCAATTTGTGAGCGCCTACGTTTGTTTGAAGATAAGGGGCCAGGTAAATAGGATTTCGGAGGGAAGAACAAGAGGCCCAGGATGAGTTGTGGTGAACTGTGGACGAGCCTTCTTCTCTTGACATGAGTGTCACAGTAAGTGTAGGTGGGCTGGATGTCTGGGAAGCACTGTATATTTTGGTGTGTAGTTTCTTAGATAAGGAGTGTATATCTGGGGTAGCCAAGAACGGGGGGCTAGACCACCTTCATATTTAGTGTGTTTTTCGAGTTGCAGCGAGCAACCTTAGCACTCCAGCTATGCTGAATGTCAGATTGAAGAAATATCTTGGCTGGGATAGCCACAAGCCAGCCGTGGGAGTAATTCTATGCAAAGCCCTGAAGGACACAAAGCTGCACTGCTACGAAGGTATGATCGGGACTGCTTAAAGGATCTTGGTAAAATGCACTTCAGGCAGCATGTGAAGAATGTGAGTATGAAGCAGATGGCCAGGGGAAAAGACCTGTATGCATTATATGGTGTAGGTGAGATCAAGTCCTGCGTGACCCTAGACAACCGAAATTTATTGGCTAGGGCTTGCCATTTTGTTGTGTACCATGGTAAGAGGCAGCTCAGTGCGTCTTTGGAGCAAGCTTTGACTGCAATGTTAAGAACACATAAGTTTGTTTTGAGCAGTGCATGGGTGCTGCGCATTCATATCACAGCAGCGGGTGGAGGCAGTCTGGAGGCTGACATTAAACCCAGGATGTGCTTCTATTAGGGATGTGCGCTCGGTGATCTTTGGCACACCACCTGGAATTGTCCCTGTAGAGCGTGTTGGGAGAATAAGGAAACGGATTTGGGATGAAGTGCAGAATAATCTTGAGGACAGTGATGATGATGATGAGTTAGCAGTCTTCAAGGATGACATTGTCCCTACAGATGCCTGATATGGATATGGTAGCTCGGGGGAGTGGCCTTGAACGTTGGTCTTGGTGGACTAGCATGGGTGTGTGAGAAGGGCAAACTAATAGCATGGCAAGGCAATTAAAAGGCAATTGTAAGGCAATTAAAAGGCAATTGTAATGGTTATGGTCAAATAATATCTATTAAGCCAAAGCTAATCTTCTTGATAATATCTCAGTCCAAAAATAGCAGTTTCAAAAAGGCCAACTTCAAACGCTCATATCTCAGCGAATATAAGTCTGATTATTGCAACCCAGGGCGCATTGGAAAGCTCTCAGTGTCTAGTTTCCGGATTGGGGTCGCCCATTCGCTAACTCCTTGTGGATCGTGAGATATCGCCAAAAGAGTGGCCGTGGGTCAGACTGGACTGCACAGCCAAGATTGCCTTTTTGAAGAGAACCAAGCTACTTGCCTAGAAATTGCCTTAGCCTTCTGCCTTGCTGTTAATCTGCCAGTTCTCAACACCGGTTGGCCCGGTTGGGTGGAGAACTGCCATTATTTGCCTTGTATTGAGAATCTTCCTCTAGTTTTGTTGAACTAGAGCCGGATCATTCTGAGCTATTGGTGTAGTTCATATCAATTGGTGTAACTCGTATCTTATGTTCATTGGATCTGTGCTTATTTGACTTCTTATTTCATGCTTAGATCATTTTGTCATTGCTAAAGGTTTATTCTGTGGATTCTGTAGCAAACCTAGACGGTTTACAGATTACGAGATTATGATTTGTTTGAGGAGATCTGGTATCCTATTTAGAGGAGATAAAAGGTATGGTTTATTGTTGTGAACCTATAAAAGGTATGGTTTATTGTTGTGTACCATATCAATGCCCCTACTTGTGCCCGTTATGAGCCGTGGCCAGAGTTCATCCCTCTACATTCAGGCGATAGGAGTGTTGATGTAGATTAGGTAGTGCCTGTGCCTTTGTGATTGATGTGTTGACATGTACATATTGCTGTTTTGTAGGTGTGGTAGCGGATCAGGTTGCAGTAGGTGTTGATGGTGAGAATAGGTTGCCTCGTGAGATCATAAGGATAGATAGTGATTCGGAGGGCGAATCAGCTGAGGATTTGCGGAGCTCCAATGTGAATGGTGGTGTGAGCAAGAAGTCTGAGTGCTTTCATGTTCATGTGGATGTTGATTTATTGTCCAAGGAAGTTCTTACCAGAATCAGAGATGTCAAGGAGAGTCTGTGCAACAGTTTGCAGAGGATTCAGGATGCTTTGGAGTGCTTCGAGATGGAGGATTTGAAAATTGAGGCAAAGACGATGTTTCCGTGGGCACGTAAACTTGCTGAAGGGTATTCTTGTGCGCCATCTCAATGCACTGGATCGTATGGCGGAAAGGCACCCTGGCACTATGCAGGCTTGAAGAGTTATAGTGGTTGCAGTTTGGGTTGGATCCTGTTGCAGGCTTTGTGTGTTCTTAGTGTAAACCTTCATATTATGTACTCATCCTTGTATCTGTAAATATTTTGTTGTGGGTCACGTTATTGTGGTTAACATGCTGCCAGCAGCAGCATGATGTTGTATGGTCAATGTAATCTTTCTTCTCTGTAATATAAGAGTGCTGTTTAGATGGTCTGAAACTGATTTCGCTGTATTTCAATGGCTATTTTTGTGTATTGGTTGGATAATCCAATGGTTTCAGAAATACTTTTCCAATGGTTGAAATTGTTAAATATGAAATTTTTAAACGTTATACATTTCTGAATAATTGAATTGTTTATGGAGAACAACTTTCAAGGATCGAAATCAGTCATTGGAATTGCAGTGTCTAATATTTGAGATGTGTTGCTCAATTATTGACACATGTTTATCTTACCTATATTCCATCGAGTTGTGGAGATTTGTCTTTATGTTCTAAGATCCTATAAGAAATTCGTCACGCTTCCATGAAGCCTGACATCAATATGTGTTAGATTTAAGCATCAACTCCAGCAGCCAAACTACTGCAATTCCGCCCAGGATTTCCATCCCTCTGACAGCCCAAGCTTCGAAGGAATGCCAGACAGACTTCACACGCACCTGTAAATACTCTGGCCTGCAAATCAGCAGGACGCGCAGCCTCCCAACCTTCCTGCACAGGACAAACTCCAAAGATCTCCTGTTGACAGATCTTCTGCCTTGATTCAATTGAGTTGCCACGGAGATTAGTACTCTAATCGAGCTCTCCAATTCGAGCTTCCTTTTGTCAATCCGGATCCGTCCTCCTTCCTCTCTCTCCCAATCCCCTTTTCCTTCACGGTTTTTCCACCGACCAGGCGACTACACGCCCGCATGCCCTCGCCATTTTGGCCATGGCCATGTTGCCTTGAATTTTATTCCCATAATGCCCTCTGGCCAGGGCGTTATCTACACCTTAAACTCCCCCTCAGCCTGTACACTCAACAATGCCTACTTGCGCTTTGGCAGACGCTAGTTTTGGCTCTGTCAATATCTTAGTGAGCACATCTGCTTGTTGTACCCTTGTAGAAATATATAAAACATCAATTTTCCCTTTCTCCACTTCATTTGAATAAAGTGGTGATGAATCTCTATGTGCTTTGTTCTAAGATGGCATGTTGGATTTCTACTCATCGCTACTCCGCTTTTGTTGTACAATACAAGGGCGTGCCATTCATACATGCATTACCAAGTTCTGCTAGTATTCTCCATAGCCAAATAATTTCAGATGCTGCCAGAGACACTGCTACATACTTTGCTTCTGCACTTGATTTGCCGAGCTTGCAAATATACCCTGACGTTGACTTTCTATCATCTACGTCTCCTCCCCAATCCGCGTCAGCAAACCCTATTAGTTCCAGTCCTTTGTTTTGAGTGAAATAAATTCTATGATTCATGGTACCTTTCAGATATCTCAGAACCCTCCTAGCAGCTATCAAATGCTCCTTTCCTGGATCATTATTGTATCGACTGGACATGTTAACCACATAAGAGATGTCCGGCCTTGTACTGTTCGCTATGTATAACAATGTCCCTATCAATGCCATGTACGGCTTAGGTTTCATCTCTTTCTGTTCAAAGACATTCTCAGGGCTCATTCTACTGCAAATCTTCACACCTAATGCAAGAGGCGTCTTTGAAGGATTACAATCAACCATTCTAAATCGTGTCAAAGCTTTCCTGATGTTCTACTCCTAAGTTAAATATAGCCCCCTTTTTTTCCTATTTCTTCTGACTTCCATACCTAGTAATTTTTTAATATCACCCAAGTCTGACATTTCGAAACGCTTTTTCAGCAATGACTTACACCTTTCTAGAAATGTTTTGTCACTACTGACTATAACACAATCATCAACATAAGGCGCCATGATCAAACATTTGTTCCCTTCTTTCCACATGTACAAGTTACCTTCTGTTTTTAATTTTATATATCCAATAGAAATTAAAAACTTGATCATGCATACATTAGATGCTTGTCGTAAGCCATAGATTGCTTTCCTTAGTCTACATACCATGTTTTCCCCTTGTACATGTGTGATGTCCCCTACTTCGTCTACGATGCTCCCATCGTATTAGAAGGCGGAGTTCATCCCTCTGGCAGCCAAGCTGACAGAGGTCCCGTCTTCCCTCGGGACCATCCTAGTTGCGGAAGCATAAATAAACGTAAGCACGTGACATCAAATATAAATAGAGCCACCTCGAAGGGTGGCTCACCATAGCATACATGTGCGAGCACATCAACAACATCATCAATCATGGAGGAAATCCCACCCAAGGCTCAAACTCCAGGGGTATGCACTGACGGTTTGGGTTCCCAGAAGTCATTGCAGATAGAATTCATGTCAATGGATTGGGCTGGCATAAGAACATGGCTGTTGGGAAGTCCTCTCGATCCGCCGCTCCTGTGCATACTTTGCAGAATAAGTCGAAGAGTCTTGGGACTAGACTGTAGCCTACCGGGTGCATAGCCAAGGGGGCTACTACTGGGTTTCATCTCCCCAGCCCCGATGAGGCAGGAAGGGGATCACCCCCTCCAGAGGTACGCATGCCCATCACAGGCGGCTAGAGGGCCACTGCCTGTCTACGACTTGAACCTCATCGAAGGCGACGCATCACCCAAGAGGTGTGGAGCCCATGCCTTGCCCACATGCAGTGGCAAGCCATTAGGCCTAGCCCGCTAAGATTCCTGGTAGGCTTTTACACACCAGAGGGATCGAACTGCAATGGGACATGTCCTCCTATCCACCAGTCTAGCCCCGCCACTCACAACCAGGCGGGGTCTTATGCACAGGCTGCATTAATTGGGAATTAATGAGGCTACCTAGATGCATCAACTACTGAATCTTTCAGGGTCTCTACCCCCCTTCCCAATACATAGGAATGCGCATAGAATAGAACATCATCACGTACAATTGAAATACAGAATAACATCTAATCTATCTACCTAAACACACATGGTTAGGTTCCTTTATTAGGGCTTGTGATCTCAGAATCTATAAGGCTGCTAAGGCTAATCTAACATGCCATCCCAGCTCATTGCTGAACTAAAAGTCGGCATTGCACAACAGAATCATTGTTTACCTAATCCCTGGCTTGCTCCTGCACCTCGAATCACGTCCACGCCTTTGCTTGGGTTGAAGGCAACTGAACCTGGAGGATCTGTTGTGCAAAGGCAGTTTGATGACGTCTGGCAATGCGGACTAGCAGCTTGGCTTGGCCAGAATAGCCCACGAAAGTCGAAATTCGAAAATGGAAAAGGTTTAGGGTTTTCCCTTTTGTTCCTTTTACATGACCTTTTAGGTTTAGAGCTAAAAGGACATATGGGGTTTTGCCATGAGGCAAAGAGGGGTTTAAATGCATATGTTTATAGACATGTGCAACATATGAGGTTGCCCCTAGGGTGCAACCCTTTACGATTCCCAAGTACATGTCATCAAGGTGACATGTACGAGTGGCATGGCAGTATAATATACGTATTCAGACCGCATATTATGTTGGAACATCACAATCTCCCCACCTTGAATTGATACTGTCCTCAGCATCACGAGTCTCCCCACCTTGAAAACCTGCATGATCCCTGCAACACATTTCATGCATGCAATTTTTATAACAATTATCCCAAGGTAATATTTAAGTTTAATTTTTATAATCACATCCCTTGTTCCATAACATGCTATAGTAAGGTGATCTCTCAACACTTACATTAACATTTAATATTCACAAAACTTTTATAATTTGCACACTTATCATTAACAGAGTTTTCAAAATTTTATAATTTAAAGGTCCATTTGGTTTCCTTGCAACACATTATGACAAAACATGTGTTGCAAGTCTTCGCAGTGTGACCCTCTTGCCGCTAGACACTCCTATTGGCCTGCAGGTCCAACACTACGTTAGTACATATTTATTTAGTACATACTATGATATGCATTCCTTGTGGAATGCTAAACCTCCCCGAGGTCGTCCTTACGGAGGGATAGCTTGTTATATCCATTCTAGAATAACAAGTTATATATCAATGACATATGTAGATGAAGAAGATAAACAGATCCTGGCTCTTAAGATTAAAGCATCCTTACTACTGGCAGACCGAGACTTAATTCTCGTAGCTTGCTACATTTCCCCAGCAACTTATCAAAGGGCTGAAGGGTCGCTAGCTAGACTAGGCCTTAAAATTTCAGAATGGCAGCAAGCACACGATGTCCTTTTAGTTGGAGATTTAAATGAATGGACAGGGGAACTTCAAGCTTCAAAAGTATATATGGATTCTCAACCCAGCTTGCTAAGCACGGATCCATGGGAAGCTTACGATCACAAAAGCTGTCACAAGGTGAGTAATGCAGCAGGCCATCAAATTCTGAACCTATGTTCATCACTAAATATGATTATTTTCAACGAAGTGCACCTCAGATATGATGGCTATACGTTTAGAAGCGAGAACACAGAGGAATTTACTTACTTCACCCTTGACTATCTGATAGGGGAACCCCATATGCTGACTATGATCCAAGATTGCTAGATCGGAAGATTTGCAAATGAAAGCGATCATGCTCCATTATTAGTCAAGTTGGCAGCACACACACCTCATGAACCAAAGTGGCATAAGTCTTGCGCCAGATATAGGGAATCCCAAAATAAAGATTTCCATCATGCGGTCCTTAAGGGACTACCGAGTATCAGGGCCCTATGCAACATTCATGCCAAAGCTGCTGCCCTCAACACACTTCTAGTAAACAGTGCGAGACAAGTGCATTGAATATCCAAGGAAAAGAGGAACCCATCCCAGGAATTCATGGTATGACATGGAACTGAAACAGGCCAAAAAGCATATCGACAGCCCATCCAAATTGCAAGCATATAAAAGGATGGTCAAAAAGAAGAAGCAGGCATGGGTACATGTGCAGCAAGAAAAACTTGATCGTAAAGCAAGACACTCTGTAAAGTGGTTTTGGAAACAGTTAGCACCTCCAACTAAAGAGTTGGTTCTTACAGATCTCCAGGTATGGAAAGCATATGCTATACACTTGTATTTTAAAGGGGAATCCAAGCTGCGCTTACCAGAGGAAGCCAAATCCAGTTTTAGTGTTACTTTTGATGATGTTAAAAGGGGAATTGAAGGGTTAGCAAAGGGAAAGATACAGGATATTGATGGATTATTGGCAGAACATCTTAAGAATGGTGGTGACGAGCTGGCTGGACTCATCTCTGAGTTATTCAACCAAGCTATTAGAGACGGGTTTCCGGATGCCTGGACAACAAGTTTGATCTACCCCATACATAAACAAGGAGACGTCTTGCTGCCAACTAATTATAGAACAGTTATGATCAGCCCCATACTTGCTAAGCTATTTGGTAAGATTTTTGATCTGAAACTTACAGCTTGGGCAGAGGAACATGGCATAAGGGCGAGAGGGCAAGCAGGCTTCGGACAAGGTTTTTCAACAATAGATTACTTGCTTACACTCTGAACTTTGATAGAGGAATCCAGATCACACAGAAAGCCATTGATCTGTTGTTTTGTCGATTTTGCTAAAGCATTCGACACGGTTCCTCGTCAAAAATTATTGCACCGTTTAATGCAACTTGGTGTTCCATGCGAGTGGGTCCAAGCTATAGGCAGACTGTATGAAACAGTACGTGGAAGTGTGGTTACACCAGCTGGCAGATCTGATATAATCATTAGCAATGTAGGAGTGAAACAAGGCTGCACGCTATCACCCACTTTGTTCGGGATATACATAGATCAATTGGAGGAATTCCTTAAAGAATCCAGTTGCAACTTCCCACGCCTATTCCATGAACTGGTAATTCTCCTCTTATACGCTGGCGATCTCCTTTTGTGTGCTCATACAGTGGAAGATTTGCAAGAGCAGCTAAATGCATTAAATGAATTTTGCTTAAAATTTGATCTTGCTGTCAATTTGGGGAAAACCAAGGTCTTGGTGGGATAAAACTCGCTGCTTTGTTTTATCAAGGAGAGCAAGTTGAACAGGCTCAGTCTTACAAATACTTGGGACATGCGGTATTTACTGGAAGGAGACCTTGGACAAAAGGAGTAGATCTCAGAATTGCAGCAGCCCTGAAGGCTTTCTATGCAATGATAAACATATGTCGCCATGTTCATGTTACCAACTGGCCGCTCTGGAAGAAACTTTTCGAGACATTGGTCGTGCCAGTTATTTTGTATGCCAGTGAGGTTTGGGGACCATCATTATGCCGATCCAAATGGCACGAGATCGAAGCAATCCAAAAAACTTGGCTACACATGGCTCTGAAGGTAAAAAGAGCGGTCCCATATGAGGTATTGTTGTGTGACAGTAGTTCATACCCTTTGGAAATCCAATCTATGAGTAACACCTTGAGATACATTGCCCAAAAGAAAAAGACAAATGAGAACTCCCTCATACGGCTGGCCCTTAGTGCTGCTACCTAGCTTGAAGCTGATGACAGAAACTGTTGGTATAAAGACGTGCATAAATGGTTCGACAGATTGCATTTAACTGTTTCCGCTTACACAAGGGAATTTAAAGCACAAGCCTTCCTAGCATACTGTGAAGCATCCTCCAAAAACAAACTCCAATATTATATCAGGGATTTCAATCCGGATCGAAAACACATTATTCAGCCATATTTATATCTTCACAGCATGTTTCCAGGGCAGATCCGGGCAATTGTGCGCATACGCATGAGCTCACATTGTTTGATGATTGAGCGGGGGAGATGAATGAAAATTGAAGAGGACTAGAGACTTTGTGCCTGGGGGGAAGGAATAGAGACGGAGAAATATGCCATTTATTTCTGCCATAGGCACGATGCTCTTCGTGCCAAATATTCCATGTTAGACTGGAATTTACCTATGGATGAGTTCTTCCATCACCTTCCCACACTCCCAAATTTAGGGAACTATCTTCGAGAGCTTCTGTTCATCACCGACCACCACTAATGGTTGGATGTAAAGAATATTGTTTTTGTCCCATAGCCTACGGGCTCCCGCGGACGTTAATAGACTTTATTTATTTATTTATTTATTTATTATAAAGTTGGTTATTAGGGAACCACCCATTTAATTACACTTAATTAACTATATGGATGCAAGACTAATCTCTGGGCATAGGAAGATGATGCTTCTTCCATCATGGCCATGGAAACAGTGCCCTATAATGCCTAGGATGATCACTCATGCCTACACATTTCGTCGCCCTTGGCGTGGAGGATGGCGTCCTCCCTATAGTAGGCATTGACTAGAGGTGCTTTCCTATCAATGCATGAACTAAATGACCTCTTATCTCTCAATTTCGTCTACTTCTATGGCTACGGAAGTAGACTTCTTTAATCTACCTCACATTCACCTATCGGTTTGGTGTCATCTGCTTCAGTGACGAGTCAACCTTTGCATTGCTCCATGAATTGGTGGTACTGCGGTGGTACTGCTTCTCCAAATTTGATTGTAGTACCCATGTAGCGTCTTCCATAGGTAAGTGTGTCCACTTCACTAGGTATTGGAGAAATTGAAATCTTCTTATTTTCTTGTAGGACCTGTCAAGAAGAACCCCTGGGACGATCTCGAGTTGGTCGTCCGTCATTTCCAGTAGCTCTGTTGTCTCCAATACTTCCTCTGGACTAGGAGTGTGCCTCTTCAGGAAACTTACATGGAAGACCCTGTGATGTGTAGGATTGGTTACCTACTCTTTTGGTTATCCTGAACAACCCAGCCCATCTTGGAGCAAGCTTCTTGCAATTGCCGATGCGGAGCTTCGCTTGTTTGACTTTGATCTTCAGCCACACGTCGTCCCCTACTTAGAACTCTCTTACTGTTCTATGCTTATCGGCTACACTCTTCTGCCGGCTTCTTGCTGCTAGAAGATATCCTCTCACTTCTTCCACCAATCGACTAGCATCTACTGGGATACTTCTACCTTGGACGCGGGCTTGTGCTAAGTGTTTGTGGTCAAACATTGGTAGCCATAGTTGATCATGAACGGCGACAATTGAAACGATTCCTACTTGGTGCTATGGTATGCAAACTCCACCAAGTGAATGTAATCGTCCTACTTTGATTGCTTGTTCCAGACGTAATTCTTCAACATATCTTCAAGTATCCGATTCGTAAGCTCCGTCTGCCCATCTGTCTCAGGGTGATATGTCGTGCTCATCGACAGCTTCGTCTGGATGGTGATGAAGAGGTCTTGCCAAAATGCACTCATGAACTTTGAATCCCTATCAGAGATTATCTTCCTTGGCATCCCATGGAGTCAAAAGATTTCCTTTCTGAACAAGATGACAATATTCAATGCCATATCTGTGGTCTTGCATGGCACAAAATGCGCCCTTTTTGACAACTTGTCGACTACTACCATTAAGGCGTCCTTGCCTCTTATGGTTCTTGGGAGCCCTGTTATGAAGTCCATGCTCGAATGTATTTGGCTGTCTGCTTCTTCATGCCGGGCCAGTAGTAGCTACTTCTTATCTTGAAGTAGGTTCTCATGAAACCCGTGTGGCCAGCTATTGGGCTATTGTGCGTGTCATAAATTCTTGATTCCGGATGACTCTAGTACACACGGTTTGTTCTTATGGTACAATAGGTTACCTTCCTTCTTAAAATGCTTGAGGGTTTCCCTCTCTTTGTCTGTTCTTGCCTCCTTAGAAAGGCTTGCCCATGCTTCCTTAAAGTCTCGGTCCATTGGCAATATCTCTTCTATCTTCTTGTCAAACTCACTGGTGAGTGTTGATATGGCATTGCAATGGATCTCGTTGTCAAGGGGTGCCTTGAGAGCGCATTTGCAACTACGTTGAGCTTGTCTGGCTTGTACATGATGTCAAAATCATACTCCTCCAGGAACTCCATCCATCTCCTTTGTCTCAAGTTGAGATGTAGTTGGGTGAAGACATGCTATAGATTTTGATGGTCCGTATCTAATTGGAACTTCCTTCCCAATAGATAGTGCCTCCATATTCTCAATGCTCTCACGACTACTAGCAACTCCTGGTCATGGGTTGGGTAGCGCATTTCGACGTCATTCATCTTCCTTGAATCATGTGCTATCACCCTCTCCTCTTGGATCAAGACTGCTCCTGTTGCAATCTTGCTAGCATCGGTTGCCACCAACTTATCTTTCTCTGGATTGGGCAATATTATGACTAGAGCAGTCGTTAAAGCTTCCTTCAAGGTCTCAAACGCTGCATGGGCCTTTTTTTGCCAATGATTTACCCAATCTTTTATCTTCTCCGCTTTGATGAAGTCTGTTAGCAATGCTGCTACCTTTGCAAAGTTCCTGAGAAACTTTCTGTAATATCCTGCTAAACCGAGGAAGCTCCTCACTTCATGGATGTTCTTCAGTACTGGCCAGTCAATTACTGCTTCAACTTCGCAGGGTCGGTGGAAATTCCTTCCGTTGTAATTATATACCCCAAGTACTCTACCCTTCCGGTCGCGAAGTGACACTTGAATAGCTTCGCATAAAGTTGATGCGTCCTCAACTTTTCAAATACCTTCCTCAAGTGTTGGGCATGCTCCTCCAAGGATTTGCTGTAGACTAGAATGTCATCAAAGAAAGCTATGATGAATGTGTCTAGAAACTCACAGAAAACGATGTTCACGAGCCTCATGAATGTTGCTGGGGCATTGAACAACCCAAATGGCATCATTGTGAACTCGTAATGGCCATATCTCATCCTGAATGTAGTCTTATGAATGTCTTCTTCCTTGATTCTGCTCTGATGATAGCCTGACCTCAAGTCTATCTTGGAGAAAATTTTCGCACCCTGCAGTTGATCCATCAAATCATCTGATTGGCAACGCATACTTGTTCTTGATAGTGTGCTTGTTCAATTGACGATAGTCAATGCACATTCTGAGACTTCCATCTTTCTTCTTAACAAATAGGATTGACGCCCCGAACGGAGAGACGCTAGGTCTTATGAAGCCTAGGTCTAGCAACTCCTGCAATTGCTTCTTCAATTCCGTCAACTTCTGAGGTGACATTCTATAGGGTGCCTTACTTGTTGGCTTCGTTCCTGGCTCAAGTGCTATTTCACACTCGACTCCTCTGTAAGATGGACCTCATAAACTCTTCGGTGTACTTCTGGACTGTCTTATTGCCCTGCTCTAACCTGTAGAACTGCTGCATCATATGGCGCTTGTGTTCCCTCGACATGTAGTGACGCTTAAATGTCTTGGAGAACTTCTTGAATCTGCAGCTATCCCTGCTTAACCCATGGGCCTTGGCATACCCTTTCCACCAAATTCTGGTCGTTCCATTGGGGTTGGTTGTCGCTACCTGCCCTTCTCCTTATCTTTCATACTATAAGCATTCCCGTACTCTCTCATCTCGTCCAATCAAGCCTCGGCTTCCATCCTTGACTTGTTATCTCCTAAAAATTGTTTCTAGCTTCCTGGCTTTCCACACATTGCTCAGTGCGGAGTCGACTTTCTTCTGGTAGTCAGTTTCCTTCCTGCCTCTATCACAGTTGGGACCTTCTCGGCGGTCGTTATGCTGCTCCTCTGATTCTGAGTCAGATTCGGAACTGGTGTTGGAGGAATCTGTGCTGGGGGGTCTCCTCTGGTTTCTCTTCTTTGCCGTGTATGTTCTCTAGTTGGACGTTCTGGTCTGGTGCAATTACTGCCCTTCCTGCCAGCAAGGCTCTTATCTCTTGGATATCCGATCTCATCTAGAATATCTCCTCTTCTGGGGTTGGTGCCTCGAACTCTTGGAATAGGTTCATTAGTTGAAATTGTCTTGCGGGTGTTTGCTCTTCCTGAGGGTGTCGATCTTGCTCTACATTCCTGGGTGCTCTAGCTGCGTACACATCAGATTACACTCTTATGATTAGCTTTTGTTTGTTGTTGCAATGGTTGTTTGATGATCTATAGTTGTGGGGACAAAATATATCAAAGGACATTCATAATGCCATCAATTGTATTCATAAGGTATAATATTATTACAATCAATACTAGAGAGAAAAACAAATTAGTCTATCCTTGGAATCTTCGATATGTCGGATTGCCTTCCAAGAACTTCTTTACTTGGGCTGTACCTACCGTACGTCCCAAGTTCCTAAGAATGTTGATGGGTGTACCAACTTGCAGTGTCGTTACCCCTTCTATCCGACGTATAGGCCGCAGTGACGGCTAGTCTGCCCTGACGTCTATATGGGACTGCAAAGTCGAATATGCTCAGGGCTATTCTCTTCACCAATATGACATGGCCGATGTTCGGAGGCATCCGAGCATGTCTACCAAATCCCGACTCAGAGGGCAATGAGCATGAACACCCCTTCTTCTCCACGTGGGCTGAACTGTCGATATATCATTGTTATCCTTCGATCAGTGAGGAGTGGAAGGTAAAACTTGAGGGTCTTGTCGTGTCCTCCCTCTGATGCCTCTTCTCCGGTTCTGATGTCGGCCATGTGCCTTCCAGAGTACTCGTCACCGGTATTGTTGTCAGGTCCCTATAATCTGCAAACATGGACCTAGAAGAGGTCAAGTTGATTCTGCCTCTTTCGATCCCAGCTGGCGCTACTGATGAGGAGCTGGGCAGGAGTGCTCTTGTTGTCTTGCCCCTAATGTCCATCCATTCCTGGATGGCGATGAATTCCTCTTCTGAGGGCATCTCTTGTTGTGTCATCGTCTGCTGAATACTGCTGTAGGCTTCGATGTCAGTCGATGTCGGATGATGACTGTGGTGTAGGTGGCGCTTCCCTGATGCTGATAGGGAAGTCTTGTGTCTTCCCTCGGGACCATCCTAGCTGTAGAAGCATAAATATACGTAAGCAGATGACATCAAATATAAATAGAGCCACTTCGAAGGGTGGCTCACCATAGCATACATGTGTGAGCACATCAACAACATCATCAATCATGGAGGAGATCCTATCCAAGGCTCAGACTCCAAGGGTATGGACTGACGGTTTGGGTCTCCAGAAGTCATTGCAGATAGAATTCATGTCAATGGATTGGACTGGCATAGGAACATGGCTGTTGGGAAGTCCTCTCCATCCGTCCCTCCTGTGCATACTTTGCAGAATAGAACGAAGAGTTTTGGGACTGGACCATAGCCTGTCGGGTGCATAGCCATGGGGGCTTCTACTGGGTTTCATCTCCCAAACCCCGATGCGACAGGAAGGGGATCACCCCCTCCAGACGGCTAGAGGACCACTGCCCATCTACGACTTGAACCTCATTGAAGGCGATGCATCACCCAAAAGGTGTCGAGCCCATGCCTTGCCCACACGTAGTGACAAGCCATTAGGCCTAGCCCGCTAGGATTCCTGGTCGGCTTTACACACCAGAGGGATCGATCTGCAATGGACATGTCCTTCTTATCCACTGGTCTAGCCCCGCCACTCATGACCAGGCGGGCTTGTATACACAGGCCGCATTAATTGGGAATTATTGAGCTACCTAGATACATCACTACTAAAGCTTTCAGGGTGTCTACCCCCCTTTCCAAATACACAGGACTAGTGCGCATACAATAGAACATCATCACATAGTACTGAAATACAGTAACATCTAATCTATCTATCTAAACATACGTGGTTAGGTTCCTTTGTTAGGGCTTGTGATCTCAAAATCTATAAGGCTGCTAAGGCTAATTTAACATGCCATCGCAACTCATTGCCGGACTGAAAGTCGGCATTGCACAATAGAATCACTTTTGACTTGATCCCTGGCTTGCTCCCGCACCTCGAATTGCGTCCACGCCTTTGCTTGGGTTGAAGGCAACTGAACTAGAGGATCTGTTGTGCAAAGGCAGCTTGGTGGCGTCTGGCAATGCGAACTAGCAGCTTGGCTTGGCCAGAATGGCCTAAGGAAGCCGAAATGCGAAAATGGAAAAAGTTTAGGGTTTCCCCTTTTGTTCCTTTTACATGACCTTCTAGGTTTAGGGCTAAAAGAACATATGGGATTTTGCCATAAGGCAAAGGAGGGGTTAAATGCATATGTATATAGACATGTGCAACATACGAGGTTGCCCCTTAGGGTGTAATCCTTTACAGTTCCCAAGTACATATCATCAAGGTGACGTGTACGAGTGGCGTGGCAGTATAATATACGTATTCGGCCCGTCTGTTATGCTGGAACGTCACAACATATCCTTGAGGTTGTTCCATATAAATTTTTGCCTCCAAGTCTCCATTCAAAAATGTTGTTTTTACATCCATATGATGTATCTCTATGTCATTGTGTACTGCCAACGCCATTAAGGCTCTTAAACTTGTTATTTTGACTATAGGTGAAAAGGTATCCTTGTAACCTACACCTTCTTCCTGTATATACCCTTTTGCCACCAATCGTGCCTTATATCTTTCTATTGAGTCATCAGCCTTTCTTTTTATTTTTAAAAACCATTTGCTGCCTATCAAGTTTTTGCCTTTTGATCGAAGTACAAGTTCATAAGTTTTTGTTTCTTCAAATAATCTCAACTCATCCTGCATGGCCTCCTTCCATCTCCAAGCATCTGGTCCCGTCATGACCTGTTCAACTATTTTGGATTCCATCACACACTTTAGGTTTGGAAACTCTTTTCATTTGGCCATAGATATCAGCATCAAAGGGAAGCTCTGACTTAAGGCGATCTACCTCCTTGCAGCGAGTGTATCTCCCCCTTGCTCCGGACTGACGGCTTGGGTCTCTAGAAGTCGTTGCAGACAGAATTCATTGAGCGGATTGGGCTGGCATAGGAACATGGTTGTGAGTAGTCCGCTCCATCCGCCCCTCCCAGTATACACTTTGCGGAGTAGGTTGAAGAGTCTAGGGACTGGACCATAGCCTGCTGGGTACGTAGCCAATGGAGCTACTGCTGGGTTGCATCTCCCCAGCCCCGATGAGGCAGGAGGAGGATCACCCGCTCTAGAGGCATGCATGCCCATCACAGACAGCTAGACCGGATGCTACAAAGCTGCCATGCTCATGATCACAAAACAAAAACAAGACAAACCAATATGCACAAAGAATGAGGGAAACGTGGCCAAGTGAGGCTCTCCAAATTTGAGATAAAACCTGAGTACATCTGAAGAGGCTCTGGTCTAATATAGTGTAGACCGCAAATCTGAGCCGTACATCTAACTAATCTAAGCCATACACTTAAGTTAACCTAAGCATGCCAAGTGTCAGTCTGCCACCACTGACACCTAACATGTGCATGCACAATGTTAACCACTAGGTGGTTAACACTGCCTCCCCCTAAAAGTTTTTTTAGCACAAAAATATGTACATGTTTTATAAGACAAGTCCGACAATTACAACATGGTGCCAAAAAATTTAGGGGCGGAAATGATGGTAATGGTAATGGTTGGTGTTGTCGCCGAAAGATCTTCATGAAGGCATTGATGACGAATAGGATCCAAAGAAATGTCGATGCAGAACATGGATCATAGAAACTTTGGGCCAAAAAACATGAAGACCATCCCATTATATTATTGGGAAGTCCATTTTAACAAATATTGCCCAATAATTCACTTTAAAAACAATTATAATAAGGGGCTTAAAAATGTAAGCACCCTAAAAATGGGGCCGTGAGAACAAAGCGTGGAAGCACCTTTTTTTTTTTTTTTTTTGAAGGGCGTCGTGGCAGGCCCGTGGATCAGCAGCGTGAGCGTCAGCGTGGCCCGTGGATGGATCAGCAGCGTGAGCGTGGGAAAGAAAAAAGCATGAAGAGCGTGGCAAACCATGAAGAAGCGTGGGTCTTTGAAAACAGAGCGTGGGTTTTGAAAAACAGAGCGTGGACGTGGCCTGGTCCGTGGGCGTGGGCGGTTATCAGCCAGCGATGGAAAAGTATGAGCCGTGGCGTGGACTCCCGTGAGTGTGGCCGTGGGCGTGGCCGTGATTATGAATATGGCAACTGTGGCCCGTTATCAGCCTTCAGCCGGTAACAATTATCAGCCGTGGAGCGTTAGGCATAAACCCTAACAGAGCATATGGCGGTCAGCTATGGCGGCGGCCGATGATGGCAATGATCAAGGAATCGGAACCCCGGAACCTGGGAGCCCTGATATAGTGCCGAAAGTGAATCTGGAAGGGATTTGAGCATAGACAATTTCTATATTGGCACGTTTCTGCAGAATGAGTGCCGGATGTGAAGGCAAATACTGATTGGAACAAACAGAGGGCAATGGTTGAGGTTTTTCCTGCAGATTGCGACTGTAGATGGGCCTCAGGTCACAAAGCTGATTGCTGTGCTTCTATGGTGCCGGGAGATGCTGTGGCTTCGATGTTCAGAGGATATGATGGCAAATGGGCTGAAGATGTGCCTATAGATTTGCAGAAAGGAAAGTCTGATATGATGCCGAGATTGTAGCTTCTATAGATAGGAACTGGCCGGATGTGCTGGAACAGAGCCATTTGATTACATGAAGTGGTGCTGCCGGATAGAATGATGCATAGGGAAAATCACTGCTTCAACTGTGAATGGAGAGATGAGCCTTGAAGGAAGTCGATGAAAATAGTTACTTCTTTTGCAGGGAATGCAGATGAAGGAGCCTGAAAGAATCCGACCTGGGACATACTGGCTTGGAAAACAGAGTTGTATGGCAGCCCGTATGTGCTTGACGAGTTTGTGCTTCTGGACTGATGAAAATTTTTGCGTGTTTTGCAGGAATAACTCCAGTAAATGAGCAAGAAGCTGGTTTCGATGGAACTGTTCTTGAACGGTGCTGGCTTGATGATGTAGTTGAAAAGGGAACGATTATCCTCCATATAAATTTGAGGCTTGAACGGACTGATAGGCACATAAACGTGATATAGCTGCAGCAACTTAGAATATCAGTATGATTCATTGGGCTCAGTGCGAGGTAACAGCTGTGAAGAATTCGTCATCATATTTGCTTGAAGCAGCCTTAACTCTGCTGTGATAAAAAACAATCGGGGGCCTGGACACGTCAGCAATGTGCGCCAATTTTCTTGAATCTTTTGTCCTATTAGATTCAAACCAATTTCTTGATATGTTGTGTTAATCCGTGCTCCTATCTGAAGCAATTATTGGATTAAGGTTGCCAGCCTTGTAGGGGCTAGCCTTTCACATGATTCCCCTTAATTTTCCTTACAGATGGACACCAGAATTTTTGCAATTATCAAGCATAATGCAAGATTAACTTGTGGTTTTTTGAAAGGATCTCCTGTGGCTCTGTGGAATTCTTTGGTTTCTGAACAATATTTCCCGGAAGATCTTTTCGTTTCAGAATACTCGTTTGTACCAAGCTCAGTGGAATTTGAGGTAGAAATTGTAGACTCTTGGCTTCAAGAATTTGTGGAGAAAAAAGAGGTCTCTGCTTCTGGGATTTTTCATGTGCATTGTGGGTGGAGTGATTCGAAAATTGTGGTTAAGGTGTACTCCGAGCAATGATTCATCCTTTAGTGTAGGTTCCCTTAGTCTAGACTTTGAGTGCGGCTTTCCACCTTCTGTAATTTCAAATTTGCTCGCTCCCTGTTGTCTTTTGCCCTTTGATATTCCCTCCTGCTATTTCGCACATGTTCAATCTGCTTTTGTAGTTTCCACCTGGTTCTTTCTAGATGGCTCTTTTAAACAAAAATTACCCTAAATTTCTCTCTATCCTTCATGCATTTGCTGATCTTGAGCCCTCCGACCGCTCCGATCTTCTTAAGCAACTAAGGTCTTTTCAAGAAAACCCAAAAAATGTCATTTTCTTTGGTGATTTTGCTAACTCCTTAACTGGACATTCTTCTATGGATCCTTTGTCTTCTAAAGTTCCATGCTGGGATAATTTGTCCAAGGACCCCGACTATAGAGGCCAATTGCCATGCATGGATCCGGTTCGTCAAGTTCCTCTCCCCTATGGTGATAAACGGCCGGAACAGCAAAAATTCTCGGACAAATTTTTCACAAATGCTCTCGGAACAATTCGATCTTTCAATCCTGCTTTCAAAGCCATGAAATCAGTCACTTTCAAAGGTATTTCTTTGGACCTTCCCTCTGTTCATGCAAAGCTGAATTCTTTTCATGACTCGGCTGTTATTGTCAAAGTCAATAAACATGGTATTAAGCTGGATAAACTCTGGGCCTTTTGCTTGAATCTTCACAAAGAAATTCTTATTAATGCTGTTTATTGGCTACAATCTCCATATGTAATGATTGAATGTGGTAACAAAAGATCTGTCAATCTTTTACTAAATCGAGATCCTTTGACTTTGGAGTCCTTTCAACTCACCTTTTTAAAGTGGGATCCCAAATTTGAAGTTGCCAATTTGGATAATCTTTGTGTAGCCTCTACCACACTTCATGGTTTGAATCCTATCTACTTGAATGAGGACTGTCTCAAACTGCTTTTTGGGTCAATTGGATCTTATATATGTACTGAATTTTCGCCATATAGGCCACCCAAATCTTTTGTCCAAATTGATATATCCAAAGATGTCCCCCTCCAAATTCCTTTTCTTGATGTTTTTGGTCAAAAAGCCTCCCTTTCTCTTAGATGGGCTGGTCTGCCTCCTCATTGTCAAAACTGTAGGGCCAGATACTTCTGGTATGAATCCTGCAAGGAGAATTCACCTTCCACAGCCAAGAATGTGAGTTATGACATCAATCAGACTGATGATAAGGAAGTCAATCAGCAAGTCAATCAGCAAGTCAAACAGCAAGTCAATCTCATGGAAAGCAGCAACAGGACAGTCAAGGGACAGCAGAAAATGCAAATATCTTGTACCCCAGCTAGTAATTATGACTCTCTGAATATGAATAGGGATCTTAGCCCTCCAAACATTTTATCTAAGGATAAAGATTTCCAGTGGACCAAAGTCAATGGTAGCTATAAAAGAATTCAGAGAAAGAAAAATCTGAAAGACTCCCAGTCTCAAATTGTTATGACTGGGGATGCACCTCCTGTCAGAAATCAAGCTCAAGATGGAGCTTTTGAAAAGGGTTCCCAACAAGTAAAGGTGCTTTATAATGCTGGATCCTCAGTTAATGGCATCAACAAGGTCAACAGTCTACATGATACTTTAAACAAAATCATTTTGGATGCCAAAAACTTGGGCACCAATAATAAGAGTTCCCATTTCTTGAACTCTAACAGGGGTAAGAGTAGTTCATTAATCAAGAAAGACAATCATGAAAAGGTCCTTAATCAGGTCTCTCTGACCAATGATCAGCTCCTTTGTGAGGTAATTGATCCTAAGGATACTTTGGTGGAAATGGTGCTTGCTCCAATTCCTGCTTCAGTAAGTGATAATAATCACTCTAAGCAAAATGAGAGGACCATGGTCTTATGCAATCCTCCTAATGAAGACTCAAGGGACAGCATCAAACATCTAAATGGTAATACCAACCAATTTCAGGTATTGGCTAACCTTAATTCTGAGATAGATTTGGATGTACTATTGGGCAATTCTTGTAATGATCTAAACAACCATTGCCAATCTCCCTTTATTGATCTCTCCCCAGCCTCTGATCCCTTTCTCCCTCCACCATCTCTCATAGACAGAAATATTGCTGAGCAATTAGCTTCCTTGCAAGAGGGTCTTTGCTCTCAACCACAGCAAGCATGCCATTTCAATATTTTGGACGAAGAGATTGTGCAAGATACTCCAGAAAGAGAGCTGGTGGATTATGAACATGGTCAGGATCATTATGAAGAGATTCTCAAGAAGGTGGATTCCAACAATATGATAGAGGAAACTCATGAGGTGGCTGCTGAACTATCAGGTCAGGTTCTCTCTCCTCCTTGTCATAATTATATGGAAACTCCTAACATTAATTGTGATCTTCCTGCTAGCATAAATAAAATGTTTGAATTCATTCCTGGAGGGGTTTCTGATGTCAGTGATGAAGAAATTGATAAAGAGAACTGGGAGGGAGATAAATATCTAGCTGAGTGTCCCCTTAAAGAAGATATCTCCAGACCTACCTCTACCCGAGAGAAAAAATTGGCTAAAGCCAAAAAGTATGATACTCCCCTGTCTGAGCTCATAAATTTACATAATACCCCTGCTGCCAACACAAGAAGTAAAATTAGAAAGGGGAAAGGGAAAAAGAAACTCAATAGATATTAATCTTTGCCCTACCTCTTTTCTTCTGTCCTTCCTAAGTTATCCATGAAGATCATCTCCTGGAATGTTAGGGGTATTAAAGGCCCAATCAAAAGAAGACGTGCCATCTCTCAACTTAGAAATTATAACTCTGATATAATTCTGCTGCAGGAAGTTAAGCTTCCTAAATTTGAAATTTCCAATCTTGGAGATTGGATTTACCCTGGAGCCTCTTCCACCTGGATTGAGGCCTCTGGTAGAAGTGGAGGTATTATCATGATATGGAAAAATCTGAAACATCTCTCTTTCTTTAACTCCCCCTCTAAAATGTGGCAAGCTGTCATTTTTCAGTTACAAGATTCTACCTTTGGGGTTATCAATATTTATGCCTCCACCTGCCCAAAAGAAAGGGAAGTTCTCTGGTCTGAAATTAGAACTTGGATGCATGCTAATCCTATTTTGGACTGGATTGTTGGGGGGGACTTTAATAATACTCCCTCCTGGAATATGAAACTTGGTAATCATCTCAATATGTCTACAATTGAGAGAACTAATTGGGACTCTTTTATCTCTGACACCTCATTGGTTTATGTGCCCTCCTCTACTGCTTCTTTCACCTGGTCCAATAAGCAAAAAGGTGACAAAAGAGTCTATTGTACCTTGGATAGATTCTATGTTTGCAGTCCAACCTCATCTCTTTGGGATAATTGCTATGTTACTAGTGATGAAGGAAATATAATTTCTGACCATCAGCCTCAATTCTTATGTACTAAGCAATTGGCACAAACTCCTAGGGATGGTAATGTTTTCTATAAATTTAACTGTGCTCTTCTAGAAAATGATTTCTTTGTCAGAGACTTCAAGGATTTCTATCTCCATATCCCTGATGAAGGTAATCAGCAGTCAATGAAAAGATTTTATGGCAAAATTAAGAAGGTCAAGAGCTGGATTAAGGATTGGTCTAAAAGCAAACATTTGGCTAAAATCAATGAAAAAGAGCAACTGCTCTCCAAGATGAGGGATATTAGATCTCTCCTACAAGAAGATCCTCACAATCTAAACCTGCATATTGGTGAGGAACTTCTCGAGAATTATCTGAAAAGTGTTGAGAAAATTGAAGCCAAAAGCTCTTCTATCAAATGCAAGATTAAATTTAATAAGGACATGGACTATGGTAGCTCCAGTTTCTTCTTTAAAATGGCTAAAGTCAGACTCCTCAGGAATGCTATCACTCAAGTTAAGACTGACACTGGAGTGTCTTTGAATGACTCTAAGCTTATCAAATCTTTCTTCCAAGATAGCTATGCCACCCTCTTTTCCAAAACTCCAGCTCAGCAAATTGACTCTGTCAAAGAAAGGAAATTTCTTGACCTGCTTAATGTGATCATTCCATCCTGTATTGATAATATGGATGATGCTATTGTGGCCCCTCCTGGAGAAGATGAGATTTTCAAGGTTCTCAGGTCCTTTGGCAGAGGAAAGTCCCCTGGTCCTGATGGCCTTCCAAGTGAATTCTATGTTCACTTTTGGGATATTCTAAAATATGATATCATTTCCATGGTTACAGGTTTTTGGGAGGCCAACTTTTTACATCCTTCAATCTCTGCTGGTTTTATTTCCCTCATTCCTAAAGTGGATAACCCATCTACTTTTTCAGATTGGAGGCCTATCTCATTAACCAATACCTCATATAAGATTTGTGCCAAGATAATTGCAATTAGATTAAAGTATTTCTGCAGAAGAACATATCTCTTTTATCACCGACCTTTTCTTCCCAATGATTTATTTTGGACAACTATATCACTGCTATGGAAGGTCTTCATTGGAATAGCATCTCCAAACAAAATTGTGTACTTCTTAAACTTGATTTTAAGAGAGCTTTTGATACAGTGAGATGGGATTTTCTTGATCTTGCTCTCTCTAAATTTGGGTTTCATCCTAAACTAAGGCTGCTGATTCATGGTTTGAATGCTTTTTCCCATTCTGTTGTCATTATTAATGGCTCCCCCTCTCAATTCTTTCCTTTATCTAGAGGAGTCAGACAAGGTTGCCCCGCCCCCTTGCCCCCTACTTATTCCTGATAGTAGCTGAAATGCTTACAAAGGCTGTTCTTCATTTTAAGGAGCTTGGGATGATTAAGGGACTTAAATTGCCTAATAGTGATGAGTCCCTAACTCTTTCTCAATATGCTGATGATACCTTTGCCTTTTTAGATGCTGATATCTCTAACATTGATTTCTTTCTTGACATTATCAATCAATTCTCAGCTGCTTCTGGGGTCCACCTAAATTTGGCTAAATGTGTGATCATTGGTGATAATATCCAGCCAAACTTTGCTAATCTCAAGGTTGTTAATACTTATCATGCCTCCACTCTTCTAGGTATGCCTTTGTCTCTCAATCCTAATCTTAAAGGCTTATGGCAGCCCATAATTGACAGAATAAAGAAGAAGCTAAATAATTTTAGAGGTGGATTATCCTTTGCTGGTAGATCTATTATTGCAAATTCTGTCCTGGCCAGCACACACATTTATTTTTCTTCTGCTTTAGTGGCCCCTAAGTCAATTTATTCTGAGATTGAAAAGATTATCAGAAAGTTTATTTGGAAAGGTTCTCATTTAGTAGGATGGAATTATGTTACCAAGCCTAAAAAACATGGTGGTCTTGGCTGCAAGGATCTTTATCTGCAAGCTTGTGCTTTGGCTGGCAAATACATATGGAAGTCCTTCATGAATAATGCTGGTCCATCCTCCCATTTCATTAGATACTGGCTTTCTTGTTCTCACCCGGTTGGCCATCCTACAATTGAGCATATTTTACCTGATTCCTGTTTTAATGTTCTCCAGGCTGGGGCAAATACTTCCCCTCTTATGAGGAACTTCATTATGGCTTGGAATAAAGTGCAATCTGCCTATGAATATGATGATCCTCAAGATCTTAACTTGCACATGACTATTTTCTGGAATCCAATTCTGAAGAATCATCCTAATAAGGTTCTTGCCTTGAGACATCCAAGAATTTATAAGAAATGGTCTGATCATGGTCTCCTTTTCCTAAGTGACCTATACAAGAATAATAAGCTCATTTCTTGGACCAATCTGAAAAACTTAGTTCATGGCACCTCTAGTGACAAAAAGGTCTATTTGCATATTAAGTCGATCCTTCCTCAGGCTTGGTTAAATAATGTTGTCCCTAAGGCAACCAATTGGAGCATTGGAGGTAAGTGTTTGTATAAGGTCAGTCAAATTTATTCTGCTATTATCAGCTACGACAATCCTTCCAAAGCTGGTCTCAAATGGTCTATCACTATGGATGAGGCCAAATCACTTTTTCATGAAGTATGGAACTCTTATTGCTTCCCTAAGGTCAACTTCTTTATTTGGCTGCTAGCCAATAAAAGCATTCCTAATTTACAACTTCTTTCCCTCAGGAATGTCAATATTTCTGCCTTGTGCCAGCTTGACTGCAATTTGGAGAAGATCTTGAACACATTTTTATATGTCCTAAGCTCAACCCTTTCTGGTGTCTTGGTTTGATGTAAAGTTGGGTCAGTTTTTTCCTAACAAGATCTCTGGAAATTTGTTGTCTTATGTCCAAAATGGTTGTACTTTTGCTAATACTATCATGTTTATTGCTCTTTGGAATATCTGGAAGGCAAGAAATAGAGTAGTTTATGGCAAAAAGAATTTCTCTATTTTTTGGATCAAATTGCACTTTCAACTCGATGTTGAGTCTACTGCCTCAGCACACAAAAGGAAACTAACTGATAAATATGACAGAAAATGGGATTCTGTTGGTCATTTCAGGGGGGTCTTTTGATTTATTTATAGCTAATTTCAATGTTATCAATTCTAATTCTGCTTTTGGTGATGATGTTAGCCTACTTGAAGAAATGTAAGGAGAGCATGGGTGAAATGGATGACAATCTCCTCAAAAAGGATGTTGACCTTGACCTGAAACTATTCTTCAACAAACTTTCTGAAAGTGAAGAAAATTTGGACACAACTGTAGCAAGAATGTTTTGCAGAGAAGTGGTGCAAGTTTATAGTATGTTTGATTTCCTCTCCATGTATCACAGATACATGACTGAGGAACAATTTTCAAGATTCAGGGAGCAGTACTATACTCACAGATTGTTGGCTGATTTATATGGCTCCTTGTTTTGGTTGTGTGTATCTGACCTTTCTTGCTTGGATAGCATTGCTGAGCAGATTACTGATGGCTACACTTTTGGATCTGCTGCCTCTTTCTATGTCTTCTTTAACTCTAAGCTTGACTCTCTCTCACTTCAGACCCAGTAGCCTTATCCTTGCTTCTGGCTTCTTGCCCAAATCTGCTGAGACATTAATTGCTCAATGGTATCTCCTAATCTGGTAGAATTTTGGTTGGTTTTCCTTTCAGGTGTTAACAATATTTACTGGTTGGGGTCGTGATCTCTCCACATTTTTGAAGACTATCACATTTTTGAAGACTATCTCTACTTAACAGTTATCCTTTGACCAACTCAGCTCATTTCGGGATCTGATTTCTATTTCATGTACTCTTGATTATACCTCATTGCATTATGTTGGAGGTTTATGGTTAAAGATCTTTGCTATGCTCAAATCTGCTGATCAAGGCAGACCTATGTATTGTGTTTCTTGATTAATGGAAAAATCTACTCTTTCTCTCAAAAAAAAAAAAAAAAAAAAAAAAACCCTGCTGTGATCTGCGGTAATTGATAAGCTCAGGAAACTTCTGTAACTTGTGTATTTGCAAGATCTATGGAGACAAAATACTGGCTTTTAAGACTGCAGAAGAAAATTCTGAAACTAAGCAGCCAGGAATTTGAACATATGGGCTCAAAGGGGGCTAGCCGAGTGCTGCTGGCCCTCTGTAATTAAACTAAAGAAGAAATGATAGAATATTTCTGGTGTGCAAAAGCACGAATCTGATAAAACTGAAAGAAAAACAGAGGATAATGAAAAAAATCATGATATTTTGACAATTTTTCAGCAAATAGAAGAGAAAAGAGAATCAAACTCTTGATTTTTCTGAAGATCTTGCAGAGAGGAGTGCTGTCACCACTCCAAAAATCCCCTACTATAAAACTATGCTTGCTGCAGCCTGAAAAACAAAGTTTTTGAAAACGATTTTCATAAGGAAACTAAGTGCTAAAGAATTGATTGACAAAGGCGCCTCCAGCCGGACCATTTCAACAACTGGTTGGCCAAATAAAGGGATTGAAGGGTTGAGAGTAGTGTACAAGAAGTATTTAAGAACTGATTAGAATAAGGGCAGCAAAGACAACAGTAAAACAACAAGGCTTAAGAAGGTGATCACGAGCGAACCCGGCATAACGGCGCCAGTGTTAGTTGTGAGTTCTTGGCTTGCACCTTGCAGCAGCAGTCTATGACTGCCGGATGCTACAAAGCTGCCATGCTCATGATCATAAAACAAGAACAAGACAAACCAATATGCACAAAGAATGAGGGAAACGTGGCCAAGTGAGGCTCTCCAAATTTGAGATAAAACCTGAGTACATCTGAAGAGGCTCCAGTCTAATATAGTGTAGACCACAAATCTGAGCCGTACATCTAACTAATCTAAGCCATACACTTAAGTTAACCTAAGCATGCCAAGTGTCAGTCTGCCACCACTGACACCTAGCATGTGCATACACAATGTTAACCACTAGGTGGTTAACACACTGCCCGTATTCGACTTGAACCTCATTGAAGGTAACGCATCACCCAAGAGGTGTCGAGCTCATGCCTTGCCCACACGCAGTGGCAAACCATTAAGCCTAGCCTGCTAAGATCCCTGATAGGCTTTACACACCAGAGGGATCAGTCAGTGATGGGACAAATCCCCCTTATTCCACCGGTCTAGCCCTGCCACTTACAACTAGGCGGGCTCTTATACACAGGCCGCATTAATTGGGAATTAATGAGGTTATCTAGAATCATTTGCTACTGAAGGTTTCAGGGTCTCTACCCCCCTTTCCACATACATAGGAGAGCATAGAATGGAACATCATCATCATAAAAGAACTGAGATACTGAATAATATCTAATATCTATCTACCTATACATACATGGTTAGGTTCATTCGTTAAGGATGGTGATCTTAGGATCTACAAGGCTACTAAGACTGATCTACCATACTATCCTAACTCATTGCCGGGCTGAAAATCGGCTTTGCACAATGGAATCACAGGTTACCTGATCCTTGGCTTGCTCCTGCTCCTCGAATCGCGTCCATGCCTTCGTTCGGGCTGGAGACAGCTGCTTCTAAGAGATCTGTTGTGCAAATACGGCTTGGCAGCATCTGGCAATGCAAACTAGCACCTTGGCCGGAATGGCTCAAGGAAGCCAAAATGCAAAAAGGGAAAAGGTTTAGGGTTTTCCCTTTTGTTCCTTTTACATGACCTTTTAGGTTTAGGTTAGAAGGGACCAATGGGGCTTTGCCATTTGGCAAAGGAATTTAATTGCATATGTTTAATATGAGGTTGCCCCTTAGGCGCAACTCTTCATGGCTCTCAAGTACTTAAGGTGACATGTAGGCATGATGTGGTAGTATAATATACGTATTCGAATCGTATATTATGCTGGAACGTCACAATCTCCCCACCTTGAATTGATGTTGTCCTCAGCATCACGTGTCTCCCCTCCTTGGAAACTTGCGTGAACCCTGCAACACATTACATGCATCCAATTTTATACACAATTACCCTAAGGTAATATTTAAGTTTCAATTTCATAATCGCGCCACTTGTTCCCTAACATACTATAGTAAGGTGATCTCTTAATCCTTACATTATCATTTAATATTCACAAAATTTTATGGTTTTCACCATTATCATTAACAAAGTTTCAAAATTCTATAATTTAAGGTCCATTTGGTCTCCTTACAACACATTATGATAGAACATTTCTTCGCAGTGCGACCCTCCTGCCGCTAGACACTCCTATTGGCCTGCAGGTCCAACACTACGTTAGTACGCATTTAATTATTATAAAGTTGGTTATTAGGGAACCACCCATTTAATTACAATTTATATGGATGCAAGGCTAATCTCCTGGCATAGGAAGATGATGTTTCTTCCATCTTGGCCGTGGAGACAGCGCCCTATCATGCCTAAGATGATCACTCATGCCTACACCTTTGGTCGACTTTGGCGTGAAGGATGGCGTTCTTCCCGTAGTAGGCATTGATTAGAGGTGCTTTTCTATCAATGCATGAATAAATTACCTCTTATCTCTCAATTTTGTCTACTTCTGTGGCGACAGGAGTAGACTTCTTAATCTACCTCACACTCACCTATCGGTTCCGTGTCTACTACTTCGGTGACGAGCCGACCCTTGCATTGCTCCATGAATTGGGGGTATTGCTTCTCCAAATCTGATTATAGTACCCATGTAGCGTCTTCCATAGGCAAGTGCGTCCATTTCACTAGGTATTAAAGAAATTGGGATCTTCTTGTTTTCTTATAGGACCTGTGAAGAAGAACCACTGGGACGATTTCAAGCTGGTCGTCCGTTTCTAGTAATTCTGTTGTCTCCAATACTTCCTTTGGATTAGGGGTGTGCCTCTTCATGAGACTTACATGGAAGATCCTATGGATTTTGAGATGTGCTGGCAGATCCAATTTGTAGGATTGATTACCTACTCTTTTGGTTATCTTGAACGGCCCAGCCCATCTTGGAGCAAGTTTCTTGCAATTGCCGATGCGGAGCTTCGCTTGCTTGACTTTGATCTTCAGCCACACATTGTCCCCTACTTGGAACTCTCTTACTGTTCTATGCTTATCGTCTACACTCTTCTGCCGGCTTCTTGCTGCTAGAAGATATCCTCTCACTTCTTCCACCAATTGTTGCATGTCGGCTAGCATCTGTTGGGATACTTCTACTTCGGACACGGGATTGTGCCAAGTAACTGGGGTCAAGCATTGGTAGCCGTAATTGATCATGAACGGCGACATTTGAGATGACTCTTGCTTGGTGCTATTGTATGCAAATTCCACTAAGTGAATATAATCGTCCCACTTTGATTGCTTGTTCCAGATGTAATTCCTCAATATATCTTCAAGTATCCTATTGGTGCATTCCTTCTGCCCATTCGTCTGAGGATGATCCATCGAGAGCTTCGTCTGGATGGTGCTGAACAAGTCTTGCCAGAATGCGCTCATGAACTTTGAATCTCTATCCGAGATTATTTCTCTCGGCATCTCATGGAGTCGAAAGATATCCTTGGTGAACAATACGGCAGTATCTAACGCCGTGTCTGTGGTCCTGCACGGCACAAAATGTGCCATATTTGACAATTTGTCCACTACACCATCAAGGTGTCTTTGCCCTTTATGGTTCTTGGGAGCCCTGTAATAAGTCCATGCTTATTCTCATTTCGCATTCAGCACAGGCAACGGCTCTAATGCTACAGGAATTTGGAGTTGTTCTGCCTTCGTCTGCTGACATAGCTAATACTTAGCTATGTGCTTCTTCATGCGGGGCCAGAAGTAGCTACCTCTGATCTTAAAATAGGTCTTCGTAAAACCTGCATGCCCGACTATTGGGCTATTGTGTGTGTCATGGAGTATCAACTTCCTGACTCCCGATGACTCTGGTACACACAATTTATTCTTATGGTACAATAGGTTTCTTCCTTCTTAAAATGCTTGAAGGTTTCCCTCCCTTTGTCCATTCTTGCCTCCTTAGAAAGGTTTGCCCATGCTTCCTTGAAGTCTCGGTCCGTTGGCAACATTTCTTCTATCTTCTTGCCAAACTCACTGGTGAGTGTTGATATGGCATTGCAATGGAACCTCGTCGTCAAGGGGTGCCTTAAGAGCGCATCCGCAACCACGTTGAGCTTGCCTGGTTTGTACATGATGACAAAACTGTACTCCTTCAGGAACTCCATCCATCTCCTTTGTCTCAAGTTGAGATGTGGTTGGGTGAAGACATACTGTAGACTTTGATGGTCCGTATCTAATTGGAACTTCCTTCCCAATAGATAATGTCCATATTCTCAATGCTCTCACTACTGCTAGCAACTCCTGGTCATGGGTTGGGTGACGCATTTCGGTGTCGTTCATCTTCCTTGAATCATACACTACCACCCTTCCCTCCTGCATTAAGACCACTCCTGTTGCAATCTTGCTAGCGTATGTTGCCACCAACTTATCTTTCTCTGGGTCAGGCAATATTAAGACTGGGGCAGTCGTTAAAGCTTCCTTCAACGTCTCAAACACTGCGTGGACCTTGCTTTGCCAATGACTCGCCCAATCTTTTATCTTCTCCATTTTGGTGAGGTCCGTTAACGGGGCTGCTACCTTTGCAAAGCTCTTGACAAACTTTCTGTAATAACTAAGCTGAGGAAGCTCCTCACTTCATGGATATTCTTTGGTGTCGACCAATAGATAGGCCACCCAAGAAATGTACAACCATGACAATTATACAAAGCTAAATGCAAACCGACCCAAGAAAAGGACCAGACGTCTCCGCAAAAATGAGCAATGACCCATAACTTATACATTTACAAATACACGCAAGTAAGAAAGCCAAAAAAGGATTTGACATGTAAGATGGTTAATCTAGATACTACAGAATAGATACAATGAGGATGGACATCATAAATCAAGCAGAAATCAAGAGTGTGAAATTACTCATCCAGAAGCGGTTATCAAGCAGATCGAATACGACATCAAATGGATCAATGCTGCTATCTAAAACTTTGTATAAGACTTCCTATGAATCTTACAATCTATCTGTGGTTATTGCAGGTATTATCTTTGTGCTGGTGCGAAAGCTTAAATGGAAGAAGATGGACCCGGTGGTTAATCAGCGATGGCTCAAGGTATTCGGGCCACCAGATCTCTACAAACACGAGGAACCGTGCCTATGTAACTGTTGCTGCGATCAAAACCCGGACGCTAGAAGAGGCCAATTATGTGAAGCAAAGGACAACAAAGGCCGTTTCAATATGGCAAAAGCAGAGTCTTGCTTATGCGCATTCTGCACACTTACAATCATGGTCAGGGGCAGAGGAAGAAAATCGACCAATCAGAACCTCAGATCTCACTTTTAGTCAATCTGCTATATCTCAATCGACAGTTTTATATATTTCATATTTAAGCTTCAAGTACTTATCATCTTATTACTCTATCTCCTTTCTAGGAGTTTTTTTGGGGGTTATACTTCCCCATAAAAAGTACCTTTTTGTAACACCATAAATTATAATTAATATACATATATATGCCTTCAATCAAAAAAAAAAGAGGATGGACATCATAAATCGACCACCCAAAAAGCTGAAAGAATGAACAAAGAAAGCGCAGACCATTAAAGGGAAAACAATAATATGAGAACTACCTAACAAGCTAAAGATCGACCTAAAGAACGAAACCCAACAAAGGAAAAAACTCCTAGACGACAATGCATCATATATCCAAGCAGCACACCGACCAAGCGAGCAAAAAACCAGAAACCAACTAAAAAATACTATGCAGCGAGCCGAACACGACCCATGCAAGAACCAGACAACTAAAAAAGCAACGGAGCAAAACAAGGACTGACTCTAGACTCCAAGCTCAAGCACATCCAAGGCAACCAAATGAAAAGACACCACAAACAAGAAAAAAGCACTCTGGGGGGGGGAGGAGGGGGGGGGGGTGCACAAATAGGGCACAACGGATCCGTGCACAACCAACCTATGCACCAAGACCTTTGTGTTAGTAAGAATGTCTCATAATATGCATGAGGACCTCTTGCTATTTATTTATTTATTTATTTATTTATTTATTTATTTATTTATTTGTCTAACTTACATAGGGCCTTGAAAAGACCATGAGGCCTGAAAACTTTTACAATTTCAGCAGTATAGACCGGTGTGCATCCACCGCTCTCATGTATAGGCTCAAATGTAGGGGTGGTAGCACTAAGAGTGAATGAAAATCAGCCACCTGAATGTTGAACTTTTCCCTGATATGCTGATATGCAGGGCATTGTATAAATGTATGGTACTCATCCTCGATTTGGCTTTCTTCGCATGACTTGCAAATCCGGTCTTCAATGGGGATTTTAAACCATCTTCCAGTCTCAATCGCAAGTCTATGTGAACCTGTTCTGTATCTGGCAATGACTTGTTTGTATCCCCGTGGAATATCTGTGTTCAAATAGGCTTGGCTCTCATAATCAATTTGGCGATTCACATTTGCCCTATAATACTGCATTTTCTTCCCTGGATCTTTCCATATGTGTTCTGCTGCCCCGGGGGGTTCACCCTGTTTTTCCGTAGAAAACATGTGTGTGGGCGATGAAGGGGTTTTTTTGCCATTTTCAAGTACGTATACCTAAGGAGCGCCTTACGTTTTGGCGCCGGACCTGCTGTATATCCACAGTTTCAGGGCGCTTTCGCTGCAGGTGGAGGAACTTAGAAATACGTTAAGATATCGATTCACAATGGGACATGCTTTTGGCTATTCTATATCCAGGTCTAAATCCTTGTGTTCAAAAATAGTTTTGCCGTATACTGGTGATTTCGACCTGCTCTTATTCAGGAGATCCACCTATAACCGATTATGCTAGCTCTTGCTCCCTGATACATTTCTCAGAGCTAAATGCATAGCCGTTGGAGTAATTTAGCTGTTCAAAATGGTAAATGAACAAAGGCATTTCGAAATGGAAGTTTCTGGACGAATATAGCTAGATATAAGCATTTCGAAATAGACAGTATGCTCAGGGATGAGATCCAGATTTGCCTTGACTCTTATTCTAAAAATTGTCCACCATAGAAGCTGGGAATCTGTTCTATGGAAAAGAAGCTGTGGTAAGTCCTTGACTTTCATAATGCTATTGCATGTTTATATTGTTGTTACATAATGGACAATCTTAGAGTAATAATGGGCTTAAGTTACTCTCCTGTAAAGAGTACGGGTTGTTTGATTGCTCGGGCATTCAATGCTTTCTGTTTCAGGTCTAACTGGAGGCCATCTAGTTCTTCCTTAACACTTGGAAACTTAGAACAATACATTCTCTCTCTAGTTTTTTTATCTTTCTTAACCTGCATCTTGGTGACCTATTTCAGCTGACTTATGCGGCTTTAGATGCTGTAGTGCTGCTCCACATACATGATCACTTGTGCAACACAAAATCTTTAAATGACCTAGGTCAGAGGACGAGGCAGAAATATGGAAGTTTCAACGTAGGATTTGTAAGCATCCGGTTGGGTTGTTTGTGCAGAAACATGGCAAAGATATAGCAAATCTTATGGAAACACAAAACTCGTCTGCCGCCAAGCACTGCATTTAATGTCATCAATGGAGGTTCACATGCGAGAAACAAGCTTGCCATGCAAAATAGGGCTTCTATATTCTACTGTTTCTTGTTGTGTTGATATTATGGTGACGGTATGCTATTTCAGAATTCATGATCCTTCCTGGGGGTTGTGACCTTTAAAGAGGCCATGAAGATTGGTACGTAAGTCTACTATAGTTTAAAGGTGCAAAGATCATGTATTTCTACCTCGTGAGATAGCAATAACTATGTTTGCTATGATATTTATGAGATTTTTTGCTTTTACTTAATAGAGCGTAATTAAGAAGAAATATGGCTTGGATGCAACTAATGTGGGAGATGAAGGTGGTTTTGCTCTCGAGCATTCGTGGTTTAACTCACCACTTCCTTAAAATTTTCATTTAATGTACATATATTATTAGATTACATATACTAACATGTTTTGACCTCGGGAAAACAAGGAAGGTCCGGAACTTTTGAAGCTTGCTATTGAGAAGGCTGGTTACACAGAAAGGTGCGTATTGGCGGGGTCTGCTGGGCTATAGGTTAACTTGAGTGACACAACATGATTTTGGTGCGTCGTGATTGGGATGGATGTTGCGACTTGATTATTGCTAAATACTGACTTTGTTTATCTTTGTGAAACGGTATGACCGGTAGATTTGAATGATTTTTAGTTGTGATTGTAGACCCATGCTTCTATTTTCCAGTTTTGCATGAAGTGCACATTTATGCAGGCCTGAAGCAGGGAGATGTTGTTGCAGGAAAAGGAAGGCATCTGAAAGGTGAACAAGGACCAAGAACCATGTGTTTTTATTGCTAAAATACGTGGTATGTGCACAAAGCTATTGCTAAATTGGGCTAAAATGTTTGGCATCCTCACTTTCAGTTATGTTTATAGATGGAAATGGTCTGAAAGATATTGCTGGATTAGGCTAAAATCTTTGGCATCTTTACTTTCAGTTATGTTTATAGATGGGAATGATCAAACCAATTTAGACATGTGTTAGAAGTATAAGGAACTTTTCCTTTGTTATAATCTTGCACATAAGGCCTGTGACTGAAGTCACGTTTTTTTTGACAATTTGAGCCTGTTGGCATTTTGCTTGCTTGCCATGTATAGACGGGATTAAACCAGAAATGTTGATTGATGTAGTTATCTTGCTGAGCCTTTTAACATTACAAAGCTTCCAGATTATTATGTTCGTAGAAGTAGATTCTTTTATTTGTGTAGATTGATTTGTTTGGACATGTCAAATTATTGTACACTGCTATGCCATGCTTCTATTTTCCAGATTTGTTCCTAGGCTGTGCACCCTTGCATCCCCGGGTAGAGGTTAATAACTTATTTCAGGTTCTTGTAGTTCAAATTGCTTGCATATGCTCTGACCTGAGTAAATGCTGATAATTAGAGTCAATCTTTTTCTAATTTAATCTATTTCAGATTTTCGTATTTAACATTGCTTGCATCTGCTGTGGGGATACCATTCTTTGGAACTTATTCAGGGTTTGGCATCAAATTGAGATATGCCTAAGCTAGTGTGTTTAATCTAGCATTTTAACTCTGTGTACGTGCTCTGACGATGCACATTCTGGAGCTTGCTTGCACCCTATTTAATGTGATGATTTGGTTTGTTGCAGGGGAATAGTCTGGGGATGTGGCATCATCCTTGTGGTGTTTGCTAGTTGGAAGAGCCCAAGGAAGGTTGCTGCTAGGGCGTACATATTTTGAACCTTATTTGTATGTTGCTTAAGGTGATGATTTAGAATTTACAAACTGGTATTCGGCTATAAAAAGCATTTAGATCTCTAACTCAAAAAATTGAATAATTGTCATACATATTATACAATCTCGCTGGTGAGATTACTACATGGGCGAAGATACGTTCTTTGTAACTTATCCAGGGTTTGAGATCAAATTGAAATGCATCTAAGTTAGCAAATTTAGGGTGATTGGTTATTGCTGGGCTCATTTTTCCTATGGTCATGCATTATATGAAGGCTTTGGCACCCATGTGTTGGTGGTAGTGTTTATATTTATTGTTAGAATGCATGGTTTATACGTGTTAGAAATATGAGGGACTTTCCCTCTGTTATTTTGTTTAACATAGACCAGTGACTTAAGTCAGGCTATTTGCAATGGAGAAGGCAGATTTAGGCAGGCTCGTTGTCCTGATGGTTTAGCCAAATTATTGGGTATTGTGATTGGTTATTGCTTTAGTTCCTGTGGCGATGAATATTGTTCTGAACACAGTCACTTTTAAACTATTTCCTTGAATTTTAAGCATGTTTGGGTCAAGTATAAAATACTTAGAAGTTAATTGGGAGTAGATAATATAAAAATATTGGTCTTATGGAACATATGCCTATAGTTCTTAGCCTTCATGTCAAGGAGCTCTACAGTCCTCTAGTCCTATGCAACCACTCTACAGGCACAAAAGAAATCCCAGATGTGCAATTTGGTTGAAATCAAGTTCAACTAATATGAATTTAGCATTGGTATGCAACCAACCTTGTGGAGCTTGCAAAATTTGGAGGTTGAATGTAAATGTAAGGTAGAGGGTAGGCTACATTAGTGATATACTTGACGTAAAAATACGGTTAAGGGTAGGGTCAATGGGGATTGGACTAGGCGTAAAAGTATGGAATCAGGTATTATTTTTCACCAACACCAGACCGTATACATAGGGGTTTCTATGGGGGGCGAGCCGTATACGGAGGGGTTTCTCCCGACCCCTGGAACGCACATGCCATATCCCCTTTACATAGAGGTGAACCCCCTGGGTCTGCTGCAAGCTTTTCGAGCAATTCACGTGCATTTAACTTGTTACTTGGCCAATTGGCATCCATCACACCACATCTGCTTGCCCATTCACGGATGTCTTGCATCCACTCGAATGTTTCGGAGCTCAACGTAGCCTGGTATGATAGCCAGACTCTATTGGTTGCCCTCATACCCTGTTGACAAAATTTATTGTCCTGAAAAGTGCTTCCAACTCCATCGGGAATAGGCCAGCCTCAGCCAACATGATCGCATAGGAAATCTGGGGCTTTATGCCTAGTTCCTCGTGAAGAAAGATCTTTTGAATGGATTCAATCTGCTGCCATAACCTGGAAGATATTCTGGGCCCCCAGATGGGCGCACCATACAACAAGACAGTCTGGACCAAGGTTTTGAACAGTACCTTTTTCAGCCTCCATTCTGTAAGAGAAGCTCTACTGCATTTTGATAGCATACTGTACAATGCCGCCTTGCTTCGTGTGACCTTGCATCTGATGCAATATTTTCAGTTGTACTTGGATGAAAAGTCTATCCCCAGGTATTTATAACACTTTACTGTCTCTAGCTCCAGCCCTTTGTACTTGAAAATCGGCCTATCTCTGGTAGCAAATACTATTATTTTGGACTTAGCCACATTAACTGTCATCTGTTTTTCCATGCAGAAGGAGTCCAAGCATTGCAAATGCTTTTGTAAGATATGCTCTTTATTCGCCACTAATACCATATCATCTGTGTAAAGAAGCAATTGCACAATGTACATACCTATTGTCGACCCAGTCAGATGTCGCCCCCTTAGCCAGTCTTCAAGCTCATCTATGAAGATGCCGAATAGCATAGGAGATAGCGGGCATCCTTGGCGCACTCCAATGGTACTTCTTATAACTGTGCTATCTTTACCTGAAAGCTTGATCAGCACCTCTGCGTACAATTGCGATATTGCATCTCTGATTTCCATTGGAACACCAAGCTGCGCCATCCTTTCACCTAGTTTCCCTCTTGGAACTGTATCGAATGCTTTTGCAAAATCGATAAAGGCAATATAAAGTGCAGTGTTAGGGGATCTGGCCTTTTCTACAAGCACCCGAAGTATAAGTGCATGATCCAATGTGCGATGTTCTTTTCTGAAACCTGCCCGGTACATGGAGCGCTTTCCTTCATCCTCTGTCCAAATGCTTAATCTGTTTTCCAGCAGCCTACCTAGGATCTTTGCAAAAGTGCTTCCAATTAAGATTGTTCTATAATTGGTAACCACTTTCTTGTCTCCAGATTTGTGTATTGGATGAACACGGTTTATTCTCCAACTATTTGGCATCCCTTGCCTGATACACATATTCAGTATTCTTGTGAGGATGAAAAATGGTACTCTTACCACCCCATTTGAGGAGCTCCACACAGATGCCATCAAAATCATGTGCTTTCTTGTTTGTCATACATCTTTAATCTCATCTTCTATATATAAATCTAAATCTGCACCTGGGGCCATGATTGGCATATTGTCTGCTCCTTCTTTTTCATAAATATCTCTAACCAAGTTTAGCATGGCATCTATATCCTGGATCGGCTGCTCTATTTTACCTTTTAAGGTGTTCCAGAAAGATCTTGGCTCTTTCTTGAAGTGTTCAGATAAGGCCAACCGTCTTTGTTTGTGGAACATGCGTTTCTTATTCCTTAACATCTTTCTATACCATGCAGGTTTGCATATGCAATTTGTTGAAAGACTTCTTCTTGCTACCTCACACTCTGCGTCCCACCAAGCATTACATAGTTTCCCCTGTAGACGCCTCTTAGAAACTCCAAAGACTGCTTTCCCAGCATCTAGCAACAAGTCTGCAAATTTGTGTGCATCCTCAGCTATCAAACCTGACCAAGTGATATTTGCTAGCGACTCTTCAATCTTCTTCTTATATGAGGCACTTAGTTTGTAGTCGATTTTTAGCCTGGGGACTTGATGCGATTGCTGCCAATCAGCCTTTGTATCTATCTTGAACACCATGTGCAGAGGGGTATGATCAGATTCTACAATTTTCTCTCCTACAAAGCAGTCTTGTATATAGTTTGCATTTCGTGCCAAGATATAGTCAACTGTACTTGCACCAGCATGATTGATGCAAATGAAGTGCCCTGATTTTGGAAACAGATTTATCCCATTGATAATTTTCAGTTGGCATACAGTACCCAACTTCAACAACGATTCTCCCATGCTATTTGTACTTGTATCTTTAGATGTTTTGCTGAAAAATGCACCTTCTACTTCATCTAAATGCATGTTAGATATATCTTCATATGTTTTGCATTGCTTTTGGCCAGTACGAGCATTAAAATCTCCTAGTATATTTAATTGATACTTTATGATATCTGAGCAAAGAATACTGAATGGGTCCTCTCTGCATAGATTCTCTTTGTCATATATCTTGGCATTGTTTGGTGCAAAATAACAACTTGCAAAGTATAGATCCTTCCCTTTGGTTTTGATTTGTAACTAGATATACTGGTTATTATCATCTTGCTGCACAACTTGGCATTCCTGTATGCAATGAGATTTGCTGTAGATAATATTTAATAACTTATGCACAAGGACCCCTTATTATAATGTTTATAACAAAAAGGTTTAACGTTTATAACAAAAAGAAAAGGTCAAAACAACAAGGGAAAGATGAGGCGTCGACTAGACGGACCAAACTCAACCCAGGCACAACCAACCTATGCACCAGGACCTTTTGTTATTAATGTCTAACAATATGCACTAGGACCTTTGGTTATTAATGTTTAATAATATATTATGCACAAGGATCCCTTATTATCTCTAATATATAATTCTAATGTGGAAGGTAAGGGGGCAGCTTACGTGTATGTATCTTTTATAGAAAATTATGATCTTAATTGAATACGTGTCAACACAAGAAAATTTGGGAGGAGATAGCTCTTTCTAGAACCTTCGCCCAAGAATT
The DNA here is from genome assembly GCA_021234155.1 of Isoetes taiwanensis. Lineage (NCBI taxonomy): Eukaryota > Viridiplantae > Streptophyta > Lycopodiopsida > Isoetales > Isoetaceae > Isoetes > Isoetes taiwanensis. The sequence goes on along the minus strand of JAJEKV010000307.1, from coordinate 66,239 downwards.
TTAAGAAAGATATCGGACTTTCTGGAAACTTCAATCACATGACAGGAAGAGCCTCGAATGCTCAGGAAGAGCCTCGAATGCTCTGGATTATTAAGTGGGCTGGAGAGCCCTGGACGATTGTGGAAACTTCGCAATGATTCTTTTCAGTATTATAAAAGCAGGGTGGAGCCCTAAGCCCAAGCAAAACAGGAATGGAGAGCGCCTTTGAGTGGATCACTGGGGATTTTTTTGGCAGGCGGACGTTCGAGGAATGGTATACAGAACTACAGGGTGGGGCAGGCGCTCCAAGAACCAAAACTATTCCATGTCAGCACTCTAGAGTTGTCTGGGATTTGAAGAGTCGGTGTTGATGAGGTAAGTCTTGAGAATGGTTATGGCCTGTTGAGGGTAGCTAAAAGCTCCGTTCACCTTCTCGAAGTTTCCAGCGTATTCTGCGGCCTCTATATAAAGAGCAAATGTTACTGCTGAGTCGCAGGCGTAAATTGCTGCGCCAAGCTCCTTTCTGCCAGTGGTGTCACACAAATGGATCCTTCCTATGGGTTTGTCAAATAAGAATCCGAACCCATTGTCTTCTGAGATAAACAATCCACTGCCGTTTGTTTGACGAGCAACAACCAGCTTTGAAAAAGTATGTGGGTTATCTCTAACGAAGTAATTCTTCGCTAATTCAGGCCAAAATCTTCTGGCTTTGGCAATGACTAGTGTCTTCTTGCAGTTACGAAGTCTAAATGATAACATATCTTTGTTATGGACTGTAAATTCAAGGTTGCACGGAATGAGTTCTTGGAGCTTAGATAGGAAGCAAATGATCTTCAGGAGTATTCAAGTGCTAAGATAGCAAGAGTGGTTGTAATACATTATTCTAACTTTTATTCTATGTAAAATTGAAATATTTTGCATAAATTTGAAGATACGAGTCACTTTGTATTGTATATGCCATTCCATATTATTGTATATACCCTTTCATATTACCTTCATTGCAGAATTAAGGCATATTTTCTTTTCTTATTGTCAATATCATATTCGCTATAACTTCTCAAGATACAAATTAAAAAGCACAATGCAGCGGCAGCGAAGGCTGCCGCGACAAATACTTGTAATGTTTATAACAAAAGGGTTAATGTTATAAAATGGGGCACCTTTGACCTATGCATGGCGTCGAACAACAAGGGGAAGATGAGGGAGGCGTAGACGGACCAATCTCAACACAGAAACGATAAAGAGGAGCGACGAGAGTAATCAATCTCAACATAGAAACTATTGTAACCATCCTTTTAAGACCTCGGACAGAACCAACCAAGCCCAATGCATCAACCTATAAGTAAAGTACCATAACTTGACCGAGGCCCTAGCACAAATATAAATTTAAGGCTTCTTTTTAAAGAACTAGAATCAAGGGATACCGGGAGTTGGAAACCCCATGCAATTTATAGCAAAAAAATTGGCGGGGAAACGAGGACCCGGTAACCTCTGAAAGCAAACAAGGGAGTTTTCCTGCGAATGAACAACCAGCAGCCGACCCCTGTTTGATCGGCTCAGATAGCTGATCCCAAGACGATTCGCCCAGTTGGCTGATGCTATAACAGTCGGATGGGCTAGATTGCAGATCGAGTAAAGGCCTGGGAAGGAAAAGGGCAAGGCAAGGTAGACCTATCAGAATCCAGAATTGGAACTTCTGTAAACCAGAATTTGTTTGCCTAGAAGCAGCCAATCAAATCGGAAGGTGAGGTTTTAAGCAGAAGGCTCAAATCAGAGGGATACGTAAGAAGAGGTTAGAAGTGGTCAATCGATCTGGCAAAAAGCAAAATGTCACTCTCTTATCCACAAAATCGGATTGCTGACCAGAAGGTTGACAACTCAAAAGCCAAATTGGAAGAAGTAAGACCGGAAAAAACAACCGAACTCAAAGATCTGACACAAATCATGCAGGAACTGCATCAAAGTGGCAGAGAGTAGATCTGAATCGCACAAGGAAAATAGCCAGCCAGGGCGTAGAGGCGAAGAGCAGGCTGGGAAAAGCTAATCTGAGAATTAGGCAGAGAGTAAGGCGACCACAAACATGCACAGAGTAGAGAGCAAGCAAGATCCATCCTTTCTTCGGGTCCAGTGGGCACCACCGATTCCATGAGGAAGCAGGTTAAACCCTGAGCCCAATCCACATGACCACAACCAGGGTACACAAAATCTGGAATGAAAGAATAGCTGCAGGGAGAACTCCGTACAACAACAAGATTCAGCTCAGAGGAAACGCCGATGAGGAATGCAGGAAGACGCAAAGCTTTTATGGGAGAAAGGGCCAAAGAATGTAACAGGCTTGTGCCAAAGAGAGCTTGGGTCCAAAAGGAGAGCTGGCGCCAAAACTGACGTCGCTTTCCCTAGAATGATAGTTCTCTTCTATATAAGAAGAGAATCATAGCATTTTTATGAAATTACAAGGAATACAAATGGAGGTTGAGGCATAATACTCCCCATAACTTTAATCCAACCCTTTATCATTTTCACACCCATTCTTGTAGTAGAATACCAAGCCCAATAAAAACAGAATTATTAACTAATACAAGATAAAAAGATAAAAAGATAAATGAAATAAAAGATAAAAAGAGGAAAACTTACATTACCAGATGGACGCACAATTGGCGTTAGAAAGAAGCTTCGAGATTCAGTATTATCCTTTTCAGGTAGATGATGCACATACTGCTTATAGGTAAGTACAAAATCTGCCTCGTGAGTGAAAATAGGATCTCTAAAATGAGAATTACCAAATCGAGTTGCAGATACTTGAGAATTATTACTCCCTCGCTCAGTGAAGCAGATAAACTCCCCATCAGCATCATTATCAACATTGAAATCACAATCTAAAAGTCTATATAGCTCATTTGCCCCCTAACACCAAAACGGGAATAAATATAATCGCAAAACCTCTTTTGATAGCCTTTATTATGGATAATCTGGTAGTCAATGTCTGCAAGCAAGTCTATCTCAACTGCAAAGTTGATTGCAGGTGCCTTAACAGACTTGGTACCAACGCCTTTAATCCGAGCGTCTAGCAGCAAGAATAAATGCATATGTCACCTTCCTAAACACATCACTTTGAATTATATTAAACATGTTTTCTTCAATACCAGTCTTTTAAAATTCTCCCCTCTTGTCGCTTCCCAATAATTCTCCCAAAAACACCATACAACACACTCAAGCTGCAAAACAGAACACAATTAGTATATAAATTAACTACAAATAACAAATAATTATAAAGAATAGCACCTACTCGCAGGGTACAACTCTCCATTCTGTTTCTTAACTTGAAGCATAAACTTGACCAACATCTCAATTAATTCCCTTGGAGAAAAATCCTCAATGGCCACACTAGTATCCAGCCCCATAAACTTCCTCCATGTACGTGCCCAATCAGTCACTCTAATAGAAGCATCGCGGCCACCACTGCCATTTTGCTTCACCAACTCATCATCCAGAGGTAAGAAATCTTCTTCTTTTACATCATTCGCCATGCTCCTGTCCATACCACTCACTGCCTTCAACTTCTTCAACAAAGGAATCAAACTTAGCTTTATTATTCTCCTCCGCATATTTAATCATGGCTAAGAAGTCAGGCAGCTGATCAACTACTTGCTCTACATCGGTTCGATGTCTTGTGTGATCAGTGCAAAACTATGCCAAGTTTCCACAGTAGATTCGGCCATTACCTCCAGTCTTAAATAAAAATACAAACAACAGACATAAGACAATTTTCGTCTCCTAATAATCGTGATTACAGCCATCATGATTACAGACCACTCCTGAATCTGAAAAAAAATAAAATAAAATATACAATTAGAAGCAGAAAATAAAGCACATGCAAGCATTAAAATACTTACCTTCTTCAAAAAGTACGCAAAAATACCTCCAGATCTGTTTATATCACAAAAATTATAAAAATCAAAAGAAATAGACAAGAACAAATAAATCTTACTAGAAGTTACTCGGTTTTGAAGCTTTACGACTCTGAAACCAAAAAAGATCTTCAAGAGCATGAAAAATCTTAGTTCTTGGCATCGTCTAACTAAAATCCTCCCAGAAATTGTGTCCTAACCCTATCAGCGCTTCCTAACACTGAAAAAACAAGAAAGAAAGTAAGTTAATGAAACTTTTTACAGATTATAGACAAGAAAGTGAAATGCAATCATCAGATGTACCAAAATTATGCTAGACTTCCAAGAAATAAGGCCGCTCCACAAAATAACATCCAAAGCATAAAAAGGCACCAAATGCTTAATAATTCGCATGCTAAAATTGTTAAATGCGATCTATAAACATATCGGAGCACAGCGCCAGCTAAAAGAGTAGGCAACGCCCCATTGAAAGGACTAGCGCCCAAGAATCGAGCCTCTGGAAGCAGTCGCAGAGAAAGAATTCGACCAAAAACAGAGCACAAATTTTGTCCCATTTTGGACATGTCACGGCCGCGTCACTGCCACATGGACATGGACGGCGAAATTGACTCCCACACTTATTACGTGGGGAAATGGCCATCCGTAGGCCATTACGCGGGACGCGGACCTAGGCCATTATGCGAGATGCGGATCCGGCTCGCTAGGCCCTTATCTCACGTAATGGCCTATGAACGGCCATTATCCCTGGCTCATCGGGCCTTATCCCTCGTAGTGGCCTACAGACGGCCATTATCCCTAACTAAATAGACATAATAGAATTAGTGCATCCAATACTAATACTGCATGGAGATCATAATTGGGTGTAACTTTCATAGAATCTCTATCTGTGCACCCACTGCTTACTATAATCAGTCCCAGAATTATGCCAATAAAGCATAAAGATGCAATCTCCAAAAATTCACAAATTATCGACGGTAGTAGGTCTTCAAAAATAATACCAGGTAAATTACTGGTGAATCATTCATGGCTTTGGGCTTCTCCATTTCTGCTCAATAACTTTGATGAGAGCACGGGCTAGATTACCATCTTTGCTAGAAACATCAGAAATTCGCCTTGGATCCTGGCTAAGGGTGCTTTCCCATAGGCCCAAAACCTTGAGATTTTTCTTGGCCAGGCATACAGATGCCATGTTTCCATGAAGATCTTACCTTGAATGTTTTTCTGGCCAGGCATCCAGACGCCATGATCCCATGAAGATCCGACCTTGCTTGGTTCAGGTTTTCGACCTTAACAAAAAGTAATCAGTCCGCGATTCTTTTTTGCCTAGGTCAAGACCTGGGTACGGCAATCCAGGTCGAACCCATGGGAAAGCACCCTAAGGGCGGGGTCACACGAAGACGTTGACATCGATCAATAGATTTCAAAAACCTAAAACCTAAGACTCCATGTTGATGTCTATCTCTTCCACATATTCTCGATTCATGTCAACATGAATCCTTTGGATCTCAATATGTGGTAAATTTGAGGACATTGAAGAATGGTGCAGGAGCTCCGGTGCAGTTGACATCTTCAAGAGACCCTGTCCAGATTTAGATGCTCATGTCGACATGAAGGAATCGTTGTTGATATCTTCATGTGACCATACCCTAAGATGAGGTTAACCTCCCCTTAGAGTGGGTTATTTGGCATGACCCACGAGAAGGGGAGGTTGACGACCTCCCTTAATCCGAGGCCGGAGCAGGTTCCTTACAAACGGAAGAGAGCTTCGGCGAGAACAGAACTTCACTGGTCGGTGGCTATGGCTTCCATTAATGGCTTTAAGTACACTCCATTAAATGCTTCAATATTGCATTTCGATTTCATCAAGCTTTCCCAATCCGGCCCCAATTTTTCGTCTCTGTTCAGGGCATATTTCTAGATCATGCATGCGGCAGATTAGACGATTTTTGGAGGATCGAAGCTTTGCAAACTCCTGTTAATTCATGAGCGAAGTGTATGGCAACCGAAATACTTTAGTAAATCAGATTCAAACAGCGTAGTGAATCGGATTCTTTGAATTAAAATCGCTGCCCAAAACCGCCCTTCAATCTTCTTCTCGAAAATGCTTGAAAGGGCCATGTCTTGCCTTTCTCTGCTCGGCCCAGCTCGAAAAGACCCTTGCCCTGCCTTGCTCTACTAATCCTCAGATTATCGGTGGGTTAGTGTGTGGGTTAGTGTGGTAAACCTTCGAATATGCTACAAGAACGAATAATCCACAAATTATGAATCAGAAACACATGCAATAGGCTCCACACATGTTGCAACCGTGAAGATTGGTCTAATACTGGCACTGCAAAACTAGTCTAATTTTCCTGCTTATTGCAAAACTAGTCGAGGATGAGAGAATCATGGTAAAAATTGTCATCAGCTGGATCTGGGCCTCCACCAAAGAAAGGTGAGGGCATAGAAAATTCTTCCCTGCTTGTTTTCCCCAGATTTAAGAATTCTGGAACTCCTCCATGAAGCTGCTGTGCAACCCTAAGTCGTGATCCACTCCAACAATCACAAACGCTCCAGAGGTACAAAAACCACACAGATGCCCATGGCATGGGCCAATGCTGCCTTAAGTCTCTATATCTCTGCTGGAACTTTAGTATGAACTACCTGTGCAAGCTTGGCTTCTGATTTGTCAAGAATCCCCCAAAATATAACCAAACCAAGAATATCTATATCTACCGTACCCATCTCTTGCTTTTGGACCTTCGAGAGAGCTCCAAGAGCTCTGACCAGGATGCCACCTTGTACTACAAATTGCATTTCTACTATGGAGTTCGCTCTGCATGTCTTTAACAGTGGCATTCGGGCAACCATTTAAATTATGCGTTTAGCTAGGATTCGTATCTTGACACGCTGTTAAGGCGTTAAATAACAAGAGCAATTAAGCGTGTCAATTGCCTCAAGTTTGGCAAAGACCACCTTACTCGTACCCTTTTGTTTAGTGAGCAGGCTTGTTTCCTGAAACATTTATACACACTAGGCAAAAATCAAATTCAGATTGATATTTTTACCATGATTTGAAATTTTGAACTTGAAATAAACAATTACCATGATTTGAGATTTTGAAAAGGTATTTCCCATCTCTTTTAGGGACTTGTAGATATATACCAAATGGCTTTTAGTTATATACAGTTTAGTGGCCAACCAAGCCCTGGCAAACAAAGATGCATTGCCTTTGACCATATAAGCTTGAATTGCCTCAACCATGAGCGGCTATGTTTTATGAATATGATTTCCAAAATATCAGAATATGATTACCAAAATGATGATGATGATGCTTCTGTTGCCTCAAACTTGAGCAGCTATCTTTTATCGATATGATTTTTATGTGATGAATAAACATCATTATGTGCCTGAATGTACCCACCAGAAGTTATCACTTCGTGTCTCCGTTTTCTAAGACCAGCATATATCACAGCCATGCCTCCCTTGCCATTATTTATATTTACATTCACATCATTGATCTGATCTGCAACTCCTTATCGACCTTATCTTAGCATCGTCCCTTCAAAAAGATGGTTGAGGAACCATTTCTCCTCTCAGGGCATTATTGCCTTTTGACATCACTTGGACATGCCTTCTTGCCCATTGATTAATTATTTCGTTCACATCGTCAGGAACCTCATCATGGGGACAATGACCTGTCAAAAGTTTTCAGTAACCTAAATATTAGCTTATTAGGTTTCAAGTAAATTTGGTACCTGCATCTAAATGAATGGCCATGACGTTTTTGCATAAGGCTTGCAGCTTTTTGGACTGTTGAGATGCATCTTGAAGCGGATCTCGCACACCCTGGATGGAACATTAAAAAAGGCAAGTAGGAAGAATAATGCAAAATACTGGTGAAAAGTCGAAAAAGAGTACCTGGATAACTAACACTGGACCTCCATATTGCAGAAGCAAATAGTTGAGCGGCACACTGGCCCTTATATGGAAGAGGCTTTCTAGTACCGCCGTGGCACCTGGATCATATGACTTGCTTATGTTAAGGTATTAGTTTCTAAGGATAAAGACAACATTACTGTTAACTAAAATGAACTGGCAGCTTATCCCAAGGATACAGCCCTCATTAGTTCTCTGAGTAACCATGCATCCGCCCGGGACGTGTTCTGAAAGGGAGTTAATTTTGTAAGTTAGCATGATGTTCAAGACTGCTTCCTTGTTCAATATGTACATCGACGAGCTCACATTTGGATAACATCTCCTAATCATTCTGCTGCAATCATTTTGCAAAAACCAGAGAAGCAGTGGCGCACTAAGGCGCCCAAGGTTTGATGTCTTCTTGGCCTGCACATCCACCGTGATATCCATCACTACATAAACCAAGTGCCAAGTGCAACCATCTTATGCAAATGTATATCCACACTTCTATGGACAGTATTTTCATTAACCCATCAGTGAAGTATTTAGAGCTACCCGTCTTTGGGTATAGCAACTATAAAAGAATCAATTGCACTAAACATTTCAAGTACCTTCAGGTACTTGATTGAACTGCAATCAGCATCCAACAAGCCTGCCGAATTCAACAGAACCAATGAACTTACAAGCGAGGGCCAAAGACATGCTACCATGCTGATCACGTACCCTGCAGGTAGAATAAACAGGAGATTATTCCATTGATTATTTACGATGCATTCTTCTCATAGCCAAGCAGCATACCTAACATATTAGGTTTGTTACACAATATATGCCTTCAACTTGCACACATATTAAAGAAGCTCCCAAAAGGGATAATGTTATGGGAAGAGGTGATACTTTGCGTGCACGAATCTCTAAACCTTTAACTCCTGTGTGGAGAGATACTTCAGGTTTTATGGGGAATGAATGATTATAACAGAAAAAGCAACAGAGAAACAGGAGGCTCTTCTGCTATTCCAGAGGAGTCTAATTTGGACATAAAGAAGAAGGTAGACTTGATTACATTTTCTTTATCATAAAAACGCCTGGCATGACTAAATCTAAATGTGCAAATGGAGTTAAGTATCAAGCATACCTCCTATAGAATTGCCTACCAAAATGGCTGGTGCATGTACAACCTCTATAATAAAATCTCTGACAAGCTCTGTCAACAATAACTCTGTGTACAACACATTCGGCTTTTCTGACCTTCCAAAACCCAGCATTGTCACTGCCCAGACTTGGTTACCCATTGTGCCGAGCTGTTTGATGTTGTCCCTATAATGTTCCCAGAAGGCTCCAAACCCATGAAGGAGAACTAAGGGGGGACCCGCATTGCCCCATGTTGTATACTGCACAGTAAGAGTAGACATTTACAATCCTGATCAAGGCACAAAGGAACTATAATAAGCTAACATCCGAAAGCATTATCAACAAGTACAGAAAAATAAGATAATTTAGTGTTTCAAGTTCTACATTCCAATCACCTGAACAAGGAACCCTCGCCATTTCCAAGTCTTAACATGCCAGCCCTTATATTTCCCTTGAATTTGACTTTTCATGGCCAAGAGCCTGTACCACTGAGATAAAGTCACTTTAGGTGCCTAAGGTCCAGTATATTTGTTTTGATTGCATTATGCTAGTATGCAGTAATACTTACTTCAATAGTTTCTGCTTCTCTAACAGCAGCTCTGGCCATAACAAATGGTTGGTAATTTGGTACCTTAAGCAAGCTTTTTCTGGATCTCCTTTTCAAATATGCTAAGCCCTTGTGAAAAACTCTTCTCCGTGAAAGTGTGCCAAGGTTCAAAGCGATATTAAACATACATCTAAATGAAGTTCCTTCTCTTGTTTCCATTTTGCATATCTCTTGGTAGAATCTGTGATGTGAGTACGTTTAAGATGCATGCACAGAACGCAGATGTAAATGAAAGGCATCTATAGGACAAAGAGTGCTTCGGGTATACCTCTTCCATTGACTTCCGTCATTTGGTTCATGAAATTGCAAATAAGCATCCAATGCAGCTAAAGCTTGGCTTTCAGAAGCAAAAGCATGACTTGAAACCTTGTTTTGCCCTTCCTCTTTCTTCCATTTCAAAAACTCATGCCTATATCTTCTGTGTGAATTTATTGGCCATATAGACCAAGTTTGTTTTCTAGCTTTACATTTTGACTTTTGCGTCCTAGCAATAATCTCCCATAATCTGATAGATGCAGTATCACTTTGGAATATCCTCCTCCAACAATTGTTATAGGTCGGATCAGCATAAAGTTCCTCTAGTGTTGGTAAAATTCCTGAGATATGTTGATGACAAACATTGGATCATCTAGAAAACTTTGAGAGCAGAGCAATAAACAGTAGAAGGCAATTCGCAATTCCATATACCTCTTGTTAAACAATTCGGTACTGGTGGTAAGGACAAAGGAGGGTCAAGGGGCACAAGTCTAGGAAATTGCCTGCGGAGGAACTTATCATAAGAATCTGGGACTTGTTCCATATCCTGTAATAAGAATCCCATAGTCAGAATAGAATACTTCGTAATTATTTTGAAACATAATAGTTTATTTTTGTATACGTGCCCTGATCCCGTGCAAAGTTATTTGCCATTTCTCCAATTTAACACCAGGGGGTAAGGAATTTGACAAGCTTGATACCAAATGCTGCAATCTCTCCTCTATTTCCTCCTCTGTAATGATAGCACTGGCTCCAACCTGCTAACATAAAGACTTTAGAAATAACAAACTGCACGATTTAATTAAAACAAATAAACAAACCTCCTGGACAAGTTCGAAGAGAACATCATCCAAACTTCCCCTTCTGCATATCAAGTCAGAACCTATACACTGAAGTCTCTGTCTCAGATCAGCAATAGCACTTAATTGAGCCTCCAGAAAGTCCTTGGATGAATCTGTAGGACCATTATCAGAGTGTCATAACAGCTGGCCCTGCTAGGCCTACTATGCTGCTGCAGAACATATATGTGTTCTAATAATCTACGTTGATGCACAAGATGATACTGTAATTTTCTACAACGGGATTCCCAGGGAAGCAAAAGGGTAATCTAATTCATGGTAATGAACTAAGAGAAGCGTTGCTAATGTCAGGCCTTTGTTAGTTGTTCAATTGCATGCATATGGATTCAAAAACTTTAAAATGTGTGAAAAAAACACTCACAATGAATAAGAAGATTATCAAATATGAACACTGGTACAACTACGTCATAACTGGCCGCAGCTGCAAGACCTGGGTGGTCATCTAGACGAAGATCATTCTTAAACCATACAATGCAGGTCCGGTCCTTGGTACTGGGAAACACAGAGGAATCCTGGAGCTTGTGCTGTCGCTGAGAATGTACATGCTGGGGGGTACTTTTTAAATGCCCAGAAGCTGTGGAGCAAAATATATGATGTGGTCGACCAGCAAATCTAGCAACCCAAATACCTATTCTCTGGGTTTGATCAGAAGAATTTATTCCAAGAAGAGGCTTCGGAAAGCAGGATTGAGCACAAGCTTCCATTGCACATGCGCGGAAATCTTTATGGGAAACAAGTCTATAAAAACAGTCAAAGTAATCGTATGTTACTGGTTTAAAACAGAGCCTTGGGCGGGGTACCAATTTCTTAACAATCACGTCAGAATTGTTCAGCATGCAACAGATGGAAAGACAAGTGGCAGGCCTCCAAACTGTTGTTGTCTTATGACAAAGAAACTCCACCACTTTCTTTCAACAAACCATAAGCTATACAATAGATCAAGAATTGGGTCAAATGGACCTCACTCTTCGAGTTGCTCACTCTTCAAGCCCTTTTTTTATGGTAAACCTCTAAGAGACAATACGCGCCCAAATTTTAAACTTTTACGCAAATCATTTAACTTGACTCACATATGATATATATATCGACTAGAAGAAGTAACACACCATTATAGCCAGTAGATGATATGCATCGATGGGAAGAAGTAATGCACTATTATAGCCCCGGAGATGATAAGATGATACGCATCGATGGGAAGAAATAATGCAGCAAGTATAGCTAGTGCTTAATCAATGCAAAGACGATCTAGGATTTGTTGTGCAAATATGTAAACTTCGTCGAAAGAAGTCCAATAAATTATTGGAGATACACCACTTGTTTGTTCTTTTTTCTAGCTCCACGCCACACGATCCAGAATCATTTACACTCCCATTGCAACTAATCTCAACACACTTAAATCACATAAATGTCTCAATATGCTTTGTTAATCAAGACCTAGAACTTAAAATGAGAAATCAATGCTTTACACGTTTTTTGCGGGAACTGTTAAAATACACCACAATAACAAATGTCAACAAAAATTATAAACATAAGCTTAAAGAATTGCATCTATGAAATGAATAATAGAATAGAATAAAGTAGAATATGATCTTTTAACTTTCACGAAAACCAATAGACTATGGGACCCAAAATAAAATAAAATACAACAAGAAACAATAAACGAGGAACTCAAAATTCATACAAAATTACAAATAGTTAAGACGTGTATAAAACATGAAAGTGCATAATGTCCATGGCCACCAAATGATGTAACATGTTAGCAAATTAAGACCCACGGGATGGCCAAGCATTAGACGTTTTCTTGTGCACCTATTATTAAATATATTTGCACTTTATTATGTGATGTTTATGGATGCTACATCTCGCCATGCAACGTGTTGGTACTAAAGTTTATGAAATATTAATTATTCTAGTAGTACATATATGTACAATACAACGTTTGCATTGTCATATGTAAGCATCTTTTGTTATGCATATTGAGAAAATAAAATATGACAAGTACAAAACTTGGCGACCTAAACATCTTAATAGCCACAAGAAGAGAAAGAAAACGACATTTCACGAGACTAATATAAAATTATTATGAGCACTGGCAAAATTTATAGACTGGATAGATATATAGTAATTTTTACGTCATGCCACATTGGCAGCATCCATGAGGACATATGACGGACTCCAGAGGCTTGAACACAAGATCTCTTAATTACTAGCCCAATGGATTAGAACAAGGGACAAGACTTGACTGTGCACTGACTTCCAATTTCACAAACCCATTGCTATCAAGTAAGGCCTTGCTAAGAAAATTTCATCCTTAAAATGTAAGTTAGGAAACGGAACATTTTTAAGGAACATCAAAGGAAAAAAGTACAAAACAAACTAATAAAGAATGTCGACAAGAACAATTAACATGAACATGACATCCACCAAAGAACAATAAGCATACATTACTTGAAGTGTGGCTCCCCTTCAAGCCCTAGATGCACATGCGAACACAAAAATCAAATGTATTGTAGTTGGATTCTACCCAATCTTTAAGTTTGTCGGTTATATCTTAAAGTTATTGGTATATCCAATGGTCGTTTGACAACAATTGTTATATTCTTGAATTGTCTACCCAACGTTTGAATGCTCTTAAGTATGCAAGGAAAAAAATCAAGCCTAGTTGTGTACCATATCGCTCAACGTGGTTTAGTTTTGTTTATTGTAATTCATCGTACTAGTTTCATTTCAAAGAAAAGTGGGTCAATTGTCATATTCTTTCAAAGAAAAGTGGACTCGTTATCATATCTTAGAACTTACAAAGTTAAAACATGCTTATGCACACAAGATTGCCACCTACAGTATGCAGTTCTCGTTGTGGTTCTTTAGTTGGTTGCTTGGTACATCTTTTTTTTCCAAAGTATTGTATTGTATTTATATATTTGAAAAGGAAACAAAATACTCTTTGAAAGGGAGTTGTGACCCTTCTAGCCTAATAACATAAAGGCATAAATTATAGTAATATAGGAAAATCAAGGATCGTGAAGTCTGATTTTGGTTCCTTAGCTGAAAAATCATAAGTGCATATCAGGGTTATATCTCAAGAAACTCAGCAAGTCTTCTTCATTAAACTCGTCTTCATACATCTCAAGAGGATCAAGATGCGAGTCATGTCACAGTATAGGCATGGACAGTATGTAGTCCTGGCAAAATTGTATATGTTGGCAGCATCCTTTGTTTGATAAATAGAAGCACACTTGGAGTCTGGATCCAGTCCACAGGAACAAGAGCCATCACAGTCCTCGTTCAAATGGTGAGAATTAGTCTCTATCAGAAAATCTGAGGCCCATTTCTCCATGTCTTCAAAGGTCTTGTTAGGTCAGACAATTCTTTGAGTGAGGATAAATATCTTTCCTGCAAATGTTAAACAATTATGAGTAAACTTATTAATCCAGTAACATCATAACTCAGCTGAAAGACAATGATATGTGGCCAAATTATGTTATCATTGAAGATTAGGTCATTTCCAACCTTCCAGATTCTCCATAGGAGAATGTGAAACCTCCAATATCTTGGTTGATCTGGGAGAAAGAAGTTTTCGTCATTATTCTCAATGGAAATATGGAGGTTAAAGGCCAAGGAATAGATTTCGATTATCTACAGTTCCCAAATAGATGTTTTTCAGTTCCTGCGAAGGACAAACATCTTGGGCATTTATCAGTACTGGAAAAATTAAGTCAATCTCTTACTATTAGTAGCAAGAATCTTATGCCATAGCTTCCAAATAAAGGCCTTGATCTTGGGCTGAATATGAGATTTCCAGAGATGTTGGAGATTCCTTTTGCACCTTTCCTCTGAAATTCTCCATTCTAAGTGAATGGTAATTACCTGCTCTCTGTTAAGATAATGATAGGTATCCACCACCTTAAATTGGAAGAGGCCTTTAAAATGCCAAGTAATGAGCCTACATAATACAATTTATAATAGCATGATATAAAATTCTGCTAGCATCACCTTTATTCCTAAGAGCTGACGTATCAAAGGGAATCAAGGCTTCCTCATGAAAGAGATCAACAATAAGATAATACCTTTGTGTTGCCAATCTCTAGCTTGATCTGGAAAATTTCTAACTGGACAATTACTACTATTTTCTCCTGGAAGATAAGGATTTTAAAAAATAGTTTGGGAAAGAGCAAAACCAATCTTCCAGACAAACAAATCTCTGACCTTCAGCCAAGCCTTGATCTATTTTTTGATAATGGGGGGCATGTTTGAAGGAATTTTGAAGTCAAAGAAAGCAGCATCAGAAAAATTGATGTTCCAGTTGTAAGGCTTGCACTTGGAAACATAGTGCTTTATTAAGATGGATACAGGATGCTTGATATGTCATTGTTGATAGCCCTGAAGAAGTACTTAGCTACAAGGGCTTTTGCATGCTTTTCAATTAAGGATGCCCAAACCACCTAAGTACTTGGGTTTGCACCATTCTTCTATGGATATTGGAGTTCATCCTTAAAAAGTAAGTTTGGAAATGGAACATTTTTTGGAACATCAAAGGAAAAAAGTACAAAACAAACTAATAAAGAATGTCGACAAGAACAATTAACATGAATATGACATCCACCAAAGAACAATAAGCATACATTACTTGAAGTGTGTCTCCCCTTCAAGCCCTAGCTGCACACGCGAACACAAAAATCAAATGTATTGTAGTTGGATTCTACCCAATCTTTAAGTTTGTCGGTTATATCTTAAAGTTATTGGTATATTCAATGGTCTTTTGACAACAATTGTTATATTCTTGAATTGTCTACACAACTTTTGAATGCTCTTAAGTATGCAAGGAAAAAAATCAGTGTACCATATCACTGAACGTGGTTTAGTTTTGTCCATTGTAATTCATCGTACTATGTGCCTGTTGCCAGTTACATGTTATTGAAGATGAAAGCCATACTCTTCTGAGTTGCCCTGCTTTTGAGATAGTCCGGAATCATTTTTCGACCCTAGCATTCCATTCCACGCTTCCACAACTTCTCAGCGCACCATCTGTGCATGACTTGGCATTATACATACTTGAGGTTCTAGATAAACGTCTGCAATTACTGAGCCCTCAGTAGTCATTATCTAAGCTTGTCTAGTATCATCATTACTGCAAAGGTTTTTCCCTTGAAAACCTTTCGAGGCAGGGGTTTTTTAATCCTAGTAGTAATGATTGTACTAGCCCATTGTATGGGTCCCATGACCTATTGGTCTCCGTGGACGTTAAAAAAACTATTCTATTCTATTCTATTCTATTGTTTCAAAGAAAAGTGGGTCAATTGCCATATTCTTTCAAAGAAAAGTGGACTCGTTATCATATCTTAGAACTTACAAAGTTAAAACATGCTTATGCACACAAGATTGCCACCTACAGTATGCAGTTCTCATTGTGGTTCTTTATTTGGTTGCTTGGTACATGTTTTTTTTTTTTAAAGTATTGTATTGTATTTATATATTTGAAAAGAAAACAAAATACTCTTTGGAAGGGAGTTGTGACCCTTCTAGCCTAATAACATAAAGGCATAAATTATAGTAATATAGGAAAATCAAGGATCGTGAAGTCTGATCTTGGTTTCTTAGCTGAAAGATCATAAGTGCATATCAGGGTTATATCTTAGAAAGTCAGCAAGTCTTCTTCATTAGACTCGTCTTCATACATCTCAAGAGGATCGAGATGTGAGTCATGTCACAGTATAGGCATGGACAATATGCAGTCTTGGCAAAATTGTATCTGTTGGCAGCATCCTTTGTTTGACAAATAAAAGCACACTTGGAATCTGGATCCAGTCCACAGGAACAAGAGCCATTACAGTCCTCATTAAAATGATGAGAATTAGTCTCTATCAGAAAATCTGACGCCCATTTCTCCATGTCTTCAAAGGTCTTGTTAGGTCAGACAATTCTTTGAGTGAGGATAAATATCTTTCCTGCAAATGTAGAACAATTATGAGTAAACTTTATTAATCCAGTAACATCATAATTCAGCTGGAAGACAATGGCATGTGGCCAAATTATGTTATCATTGAAGACTAGGTCATTTCCAACCTTCCAGATTCTCCATAGGAGAATGTGAAAGCTCCAATGTCTTGGCTGATCTGGGAGAAAGAAGTTTTGGTCATTTTCCTCAATGGAAATATGGAGGTTAAAGGCCATAGAACAGATTTTGATTATCTACACAGACCAAAGGTAGTTCCCAAATAGATGACTTTCAGTTCCTGCGAAGGACAAACATCTTGGGCATTTATCAGTACTGGAAAAATTAAGTCTAAATCTCTTACTATTAGTAGCAAGATTCTTATGCCATAGCTTCCAAATAAAGGCCTTAATCTTGGGCTGAATATGAGATTTCCAGAGATGTTGGAGATTCCTTTTGCACCTTTCCTCTGAAATTCCCCATTCTAAGTGAATGGTAATTACCTGCTCTCTATTAAGATAATGATAGGCATCCATTACCTTAAATTGAAAGAGGCCTTTAAGATGCCAAGTAATGAGCCTGCATAATACAATTTGTAATAGCATGATATATGGGATTTTGCCATGTGGAAAAGCGGTTAAATGCATATGTTTATAGACATGTGCAACATATGAGGTTGCTCCCTAGGGTGCAACCCTTTACGGTTTCCAAGTACATGTCATCAAGATGACATGTACGAGTGGCATGGCAGTATAATATATGTATTCGTACCGTATATTATGCTGGAACGTCACAGAAGGTGACTGAACCTTGGAGACCTGTTGTGCAAAGCCAGTTTGGCAGCGTCTGGCAATGCGAAATAGCGGCTTAGCTTGGCCGAAATGGCTCACGAAAGCTGAAATGCGAAAAGGAAAAAGATTTAGGATTTCCCTTTTGGTTCCTTTTACATGACCCTCTTAGGGTTAGGGGTAAAAAGGTATGTGGGGTTTTGCCATGTGGCAAAAAGAGTTAAATGCACATTTAAAGATATGTGCAACCTAGGAAGTTGCCCCCTAGGGTGAGACCCTTTTGAATTGTTTTTCTAGTTCATTCTAATAGATGAACAAATTTCTCCTCAAATTACAACGACCCTTCCAATAATCACACGCATGCAGAAGATGACTGGGCATGCCCAAAATGAATTAAGATGTTGTATCCTTTGTTCCAATTCTGCTCCTAGAGCATGTTCTTGTTTTTGGCGATGCTTAATGACAGTGGACATGGTCATAGAACCTAGCTTGTCGAACACAACCTGTCATGGAATAAGAATCAACTATACAGAGAAGTCTCAAGAATGAACATGGTTCACCTTCAACAGAGCATCAGGATCAAATGCATGGTGCTGTGAACTTGTATAATTTTTATGACTTCCCCAGCATGTCTTGCAGATAACAACTCATCTTCCCTAATCTAGAAATAGGATAGTGATAAATATCAATAGCTGCAGACCTAACGATATACCCGATATAGCCCCAGAAACGTTAAATTTTATCTTAAACATAGCTCATGCAACTATGAGCAAAACGTTAACATCTTTATTGAAAAAGACATCCCAAATGCTAATGGTAGTCTGAGAAAAGTTAGATTTCATTTTCTTAGCTAGTTAAAACAAAACAAACAAGTACAACATACCTCAGAAGGGAGGCTTTTTGCAAAAAGGCAAAAGAACCATTCTGTCGCAATGAAGGAGACATAAACCCCAATGTATCATGGAAATGGAAAGAGGTTTCTGACAATTAAAACTATCTCTTTTCCGTGAAAGCAAAAATGCAGAAGACCATGGCAATCACATTTCCATAACAGAGCTAATAGTTCTAGTTTAGTGCAAAGACAATGGGGTACCTTGGGCACTTCTTTGCTAAAAGATCTTTAAAAACTCTTTGTCCAATATGGCAACCAAACGAGTTTTCTGAGTATGTATCCAGCAAAACATTTTCTAACAGCATAGCTAGCACCCAGCAGGCATCTTCTTCCATTTTCATTACTAAAACAACAAGGCTGTTCATACCATCTGAAAAAAGTTCAAGATAACATACTATCTCAATGGTTTAGCTGAAATTAAACTGTTTGTAATCTACATTACCTGGCAATAACCAACACGTGAATCTCGAAAAGAACTACCAGGATATGACGTAGGATGCATTGCCCATCCCGGGAATTCAACCACAGATGTGCTAGAAATGTCCAGTCCAAATCCTGGCCATGTCAAATACAGCTTTAACAAATATGAAGCTTAATACATAAATCTTGCAAAGACAAAGTATTCTATTGTTACATGATCTATTTGGTAAGTTGCTGCAATGACTTTGCCTTCCACAGCTTCTGTCAAATCATTGTAGTAACTTTCAGAAACACTAGATTTCTTCTTGGCTACACCAATAGTGCAAACCAGATTCTGGGTCTTAAAGATGGAGGAATCTCTTTCTAATGAGTTTTTTCAACTGCATACCATTACCGATGGTAGCAATAGAAGAAAAAAGACAAGCCATAAGTGCCCTCAGAGGATGAAGAATGACTAGGATTTAGGTACCAATCAGCCCCTCTACTGCCTTCCATTTCCCACCATATGCAATCTTGCTCTTTTACCTTTTTGTTCATGTTATTCAAAATGGTCTCCTCTTCTGGGAAGACATCCAGAGAGAACCCAAAACGAAATCAACTTGAAACGGATACAAGATTTAGTCCCAACAAAATGTAAAGCCCAAAAATTGGCAAATTGTGGACTTCAAAGGGTCAGGCTTGATAGCCAGAAATGAACCAAGGTCCAACCTAATTCCAAAGACTATCACAGAAAAATGCTAAAGAATCTGTGCTTTGCTCAGGATATATATTTTCGATATGAAGGCAATAATTTGTTTCCATGTACAATGCCAAAGCTAACACATGCATAACCAAGAACATTGTGCACAATATAAATTTAAAAGACGAACATAAGCAGTAGGAAAATGTCACAGAAAAGATGCAATGCTTAGTGTACCTTCTTGTATGTCTGAGCTGCATTGGTACATTCACTGTATGGATATTCAAAAGTGACCATCTCCATGATGCACATCCCAAAAGAATAAACATCAACAAGCTCCTCTTCATAAAACTGAGGAGCTATGAACTCTCGGTGTGCATCCACACACGAAGCCCTGGATGAGATAAATCGGGGTACTGCAGGTCTTTAAAATAGGGACTTAGAAAGATTTGAAATTTCAATCTGCCAACACAAATGGACAATATCAATTTTCAAATGATGCCGCGAGTCTAAACTTCTGCTAACGGAAAGGTCAAGGTCGGACTTGAATTAGCGAAGGCCAAATTCCATGGGAATATTTTAATTAAACTGACCGTAGATGTGGAAATTAAGCAATCCAACGGTGCTAATTTAAGCTCTCGTGGCAGTGCAGGTGGACACTCTAGAATTGCAGCAATTGTTGTAAGGAAGGTTAGGCAAGCCAGCTAAAGAAAACCCTACCCTATTCTGCTTTAAAAAGTTTGAAAAATTATGGAGGATGGTATTCCACTTGTTGTGGTGAAAGTAAAGTTACCCTTGTTATGTGTAGTGGCACAATCGTGCCCGTTCTACGGGATGGAATCACCAACCGTTGGGATTGCACCCCATCAGCTTGACAAGGGTAACTTTACCCACTTGTTAATTAGTTTAGACGAGTCTATTAAGGGTGCTTTCCCATGAGATTGGCGGCCTAAAAATCTGGGTCCAAGTCAAAAACTTGAGCGTTGAGAAATGCTTGGTGATTACTTTTGATTCAGGTCAAAAACCTGAGTCTTTGAGGTCGAGGCGCCCACGGGAATCTACAGGCCTTGATCTGGACCTCAAGAAAACGCTGAGGTCAGAGGCCCATGGGAAAGCACCCTAATACCCCTGTTAGCCTAAAACCTGGAATTTTAGTCTAACCTCAAGGGAGCTCAAACAAATTGGTTAGGACCTCCAGATCACTTAGGGTGATCAATCCTCAACATATGAAGCGAGAAAAGTCATTTTGAAATAATGGTGTCTTCAAAATCACTAGAGTCCCTGAAACTGAAAAAACTGTCAGAGCAAAAATTGGTCTTGCAGACACACCTTGTGAGATTTTTGAGATGTGATTGGTGGTATGGATGATCAACTAGCAGAGGAAACTGATGGTGAAGATTTGACTTGATTTGAATAGGGGAAGGCTGAGAAAATCTAGGTCAAAGTCGGGTCAAAAAGTTGGCCAGTGCCAAAACAGAGAGCCAAATTTTGCAGATGGAACTTGATAAGGAATTTTGAGTTGGGATCTGTGCAGCAACTTCAGAATAGCCCCTAGATCACGTGCATAGGGTTTAAATAGCAAAAGATGTTTTACTTTTTTTCTGTAAGTAGCTAAAGCCTCGAGAAAAGCACAAACACTGTAACAGTCATGGAAGGAAAGTTCCTTTATATGTTTTCTTTGAGGGTATAGGTTTCTAATGTTTTTATGAAGATGGAATGCAACTACCTAAAGAGAATATAACTTGGAATGAATATTTTTGGCTTTGCTTTTTTAGTTTTAGCTTTAAAAGAACAATGCAGGATTACAAAAGATGAATGTACAATGATGACAATAATTTTCCAGGCAAAGACTATGCATTATCATAATATAATAATGTAACACAAAAATTTAATAGTGTCAATCAGGACATTACCAAAGTTTAAGATATAATAGTGCTTGAGGGCAAATTCAGTGCATGCGAGCCTTCAGAGAATCTCAGACCTACCAATGAAGCTAAATGAAATGATTGTTCGAGCTGTAATTGAAGTGCTTTAATGTCGGACAAATCACACCAGGACAGATCATTCAATGTCGAGCAGAACAGAGCAAAATCTGAGTAGAGCAGGTCAAGATAATAACAGTGCGCCAAGATCACAGAGGTTTTTCTCTGAGGGGACGTCCCGATTTGATCTGTAATGCCGGTTTAAGAACTGTTCTTCTCACAAAACTAGCTCGGCCGAGTGATTTTAGGCCAAATTTGAGCAATTTCTCACGGATCAAGTGCCACAGAGGGTCCCCAAGGTCTCGGAAAAGGTTCAGGAGTTGATCTCGGGGGAAAATTGGCGGGATTCAATCAAATTTAGGCACGAATTGGCCGGATTTAGCAGGTTCCCCCATTTCTTAGGGTTCATCGAAAATTCTTAAGGGTGATATATCCCACAGGCATAAACGAGTCTGGCAGCTTCTGTATATAAGGAATAGTGTTGACCCCACTATTAAATTTACGTGCCACGCAGAGGGGACACCCAAACCGTGTCGGCCCCCCCCCTAACTGCGTGGAAAAAAATTGGGGTGACACGGAACTATCAAATAATAGATAGGGTAGATAGGCTAGAATAGGTTTTTTATTTTTTTGGCACGCATCCCAAGAATCCAGTTTTGAAGGCCTTCCCAAAGGTTTTTTTCAAATTTAAAAAGGCTATGTTAGCTCTTTTTTGCCAAGCTTTCCATCTAGAAGGTTTTCAGGTCAAATTGAAACATTTAAATTTTTGTCCATTTTGACCCATGGTCAATAAATATTGCAACATAGGGATGGTGAAAAAGTCATGGGAAAAAGATGGGAAAAGGGTGTAAATAGGCTATACTAGGGTTTAGGAAGATGAAATGAGAATGAGAAAAGAGTTTTCTTGCCTTTGAAGTTTTTCAAGATCATTAGGGGGCAATTCTCAATTGAAGGTAGGATCAATAAAAAAATGGGTAGTGAAATGATGGGAAAAGGTCTCAAAAGTGAAAAACATGGTGAGAGAAAGGTTATAAAAGGTTCATAGGACATAAAAAAGGCGGATATGGAATGAAGACAAGATGGGTACCTCTGTAGCACTTGATTTCATCTCAGATTGTCTCTAATGCTCAAATCATACCTCATAGTGAAGATACATTTGCTCAAAGCCTAAGGGTCTTCCAAACTTCTATAAGGGTCTTCCAAACTTCAAGGCTAGAATAAGAGCATGTTTCACTTCCAAGATGGCATCCTTGTATGTGTGACTTCAAACTACTAATGAAACTCAAGCAAGCTTCATAAGGTTGAGCTTTGGTAAAACATCTTGTGCTTCCTTGATAATCTTGCTATAGCCTTTGCCTGGTCTTCAAATCAAAGGAAAATGTTAAACAAATGGGAATGTGTCTAAAAGGTATTTTACCTCAAGGAAAAGATTAGGCTATAAAAGGAGATCCCCAATGCCTTCCAAACTTGGTCAAATGTCTTCCAAACTCTAATGGGATCACAATAGCCTGAAACTTTTCCTTAGAGGAAATATGGATGAAACAAAAGTTTTTGATAATAGATGCTAGTCCATGTTGCCAGAAATGGGTAACATCTCCTCAAAGGAAAGAATAGGCTGGTCCCCTCAGCCTAACAGATGTAGACTTAGACTGAGGATCTTCAAATCTTGGTGCGGTGTAATGAGAATGATGTAGAGTAATGAAATGAGTGGTATGAGTGTAATATGAACTCTGCTATGGTGGAAATGTGGTGCAGAGCATTGTAGGGAATGAAAATAAAAGGATAGAAGGTTGAAATGGAATGTAAAAGCAAATTATAGGCGATGAAAATGGAGGAGAAAAGAATGAACACTGCATGTGACAAGAATCAAGGTTAGCATGAGTGCTAAACGAGATGTGGAAAAGTATATATGGATAGCACTCTAGAACTCCAATGGAGAAGCAAGGTCTCATGAAGAATAAGCCCGATGATGAAAGCGATGAAATGTTTTGACAAATGGCCCTGTCATGACAACATAGAACTCATTAATAGGTAATAATCAAAGCCTTTATCCCTTGTGGCCACATTCCTGCAGCTAAACAGAAAACACCATATTAAACCTCAAAGGAAATATGCTAGTCAGAAGAAATATTAAAACCTCAACTTTGAAATTATAAACTAACCTATTCTAAGCTAGAACAAATGCTTATATAGAAGTGAAGAGGCTCAAGCGAGGCATGCCGAGGCCAATATCTTTAAGGTGTTGAATATTAATGGGATTTGGCGGCTCTAATCCCGTACCAAGATCTGCCAACCTATAAGATGAGCAGCCAAAGATCTCCTAGAATCGATAAGGGCCTTCCCTGAGGGATTTTCAAACTTTGAAAGCTTTCCTTCACCTGCAGCATTCCACTTTAAAACTAATTCCATAGGTGCAAACTTGTCCTCAGTGGTTTGTGAGCAGCCTTGAAAGTCTGCCGCAGACTCTTAGCCTTCTTCAAAGAAATTGTAATTCTCTTGCAACAAACCTTTCTTCATCTAATTTTAACGAACTTCATACACTGTGCTTCAAGGCTTGAAAAAACTCCAACTCAAGCTTGAGTGCCATCCTTAGAGAAGGTATCTCTAACTTTCGATTTGGAATAACATGACTTCTACTCCATATACTAAACTGAAAGGTGAGGCATTAGTAGCTACTTTAGAAGTAATTCTATGAGCCCAAAGAGCATCATATAATTTCAAGTGCCAATCCCTTTGGTTTTGGCAAACTGTTTTCTACGCAAAATACCCTTAAGCACTTTGTTAGTAGACTCGCCTTGGCCATTTCCTTGAGGATAATAGGCTGAGCTTTTCACATGCTTGATCTTGAGGCTTGAAACAAGGAAATTAATAACTTCATTAATAAAAGTAGAGCCTCTATCGGTCAAAATTTTAAAAGGAATGCCAAACCTAGAGCAAATATTCTCATGCAAAAATCTAGCAAGTAGTATGGGCATTTGCTTTCCTTAAAGGTCTTTGCTTCTGACCACTTAGTGAACAGACCTGTAGCCACAACAATGTATTCATCTTTGGGCTGAGGATGGGGATTGATAGGGCCAACATAGTCCAATCCCCAAACTTGAAATGGACCGGGGGAGACAATTCTGTAAGAGGAGCGGGGATGCAAGATTCTTTTGCCAAAGATCCGCATTGATGACAAGTCTTTATAATATCATAACAATCTTTAAATAAATGAGGCCGAAAATAACCGGACCTCAATATTTTCTTGGCGGTTATTGTGTTCTGCTGCAAAATGACCACCACAAACACCTTTGTGATTTTCAAGAAGTACCGTGGCAGCTTCATCTTCATCAACACATCTTAAGAGTACACCATCCCTATTTGCCTTGCACAAGATGTCACCAACCAAGGAATAAGTCAAACATTTTAACTTAAACTTGTAAGCTTGGCTTTTTGAAAATTCAAGAGGGTATCTCCTCGATCTTGAAGGAACCTCCTAATAGGTTGTTGCCAACCTTGAGCTGGTATAGTTGACAAGTCCTGTTCATTTACAACAAGGTTAGTCATTTCTTCTTCTTGTATCAACTCCTCATGTTCAAAGTAGGCGTGAGGGCAAGTATAAACTTCGGGTTGTTCAATACATGAATAACCTTTACCTTTAAATCATAAGATTGAAGCCTACAAGCCCACCTATGAAGTTTAGGTTTTTCTAATTTCTTACCATACAAAAAGGCATGGGGTTCTGCTGCATGTAGATAGTGGCTTGGGATTTTTGTAAAGATGACCACGTCTCTCGATCAAAAAAGATGAGAGCAAAGACACTCCTTTCTATCTTAGCATACTTCTCTTGAGTTTGAGACCATTGTTTGCTTGCAAAAAGCAATAGGGTGTCTATCCTGCAAAATGGCAACTCCAAAGAGCCTTTTTAGTGATAGTTATGTAAACTTTAAATGGTAATGAAAGGTCTGAGTTTTTAAAAGTGTAGAATGGCAAATAGCCTCTATGATCTGCAAAAAAGCTTTTTCACACTCATCAGTCCAAACAACAGGCCTATATTTACTTTCTCTTTTACTAACTTGGCCTACTCTAGTCAACTTAGAGATAGGACTAATAAGGTGAGAGAAATTAGGCACATACACTCTTAAGAAAGAGGTCATTCCCATAAATCCCTTGACTTCTTTAATTGTCACAGGTGTTTGAAGCTTTTTAAAGCTATGATCTTCTCTTGACTACTTGAAGGCCTTTAGCGAAAACCTCATGGCCTAAGAGCTGGCCTTTGGATGCCAAAAGATGCACTTCTTTGGGTTTAGATTAACTCCGGTTTTTTCACGCACAATGTAAATATCCTTGTTAGCTCTGAAATATGATCACTTGTACGGTTACCTAAGCATAAATCATCAAGATAAACTCAAATTGCTCGAGAGTCATGTTTGCAAAGACAAGATCCATAGCTCTCTGAAATGTAGCGGGGGCATTCATTAAGCCAAAAGGCAT
This sequence comes from Isoetes taiwanensis, assembly GCA_021234155.1. Classification (NCBI taxonomy): domain Eukaryota; kingdom Viridiplantae; phylum Streptophyta; class Lycopodiopsida; order Isoetales; family Isoetaceae; genus Isoetes; species Isoetes taiwanensis. The sequence continues at coordinate 40,439 of JAJEKV010000307.1, read as the reverse complement.
CCTTTTCATTGCATAAGTTCCCCATGGAGTAATGAAGGATGTTTTTGGCTGATCTTCCTTTTTTATGCTAATCTGATTAAAACCAGAGAAACCATCCAAAAATGAGTACATAGACTTGCCAGCCACTGCATAAAGTATTTCTTCCAAAAAAGGCAAAGGGTAACAATCTTTGACAGTAGCTTTATTTAGATCTCTATAATCCACACATATTCTTAGAGAACCATTCTTTTTTAGAACTGGAACAATACAAGAAACCCAAGAAGGGTTCACAATGTCAACTATCAAACTGACTCACGCATTTTGAATAATTCACCTTGATAAGATCTAAAAGTGAGGAATTAATTCTTCTCAATCTCTGCATGACAGGTTTAGTATCTTCACGAACTTTTATCTCAAACTCACAAATGCTCCTATCAACCCCTTTCAATTCTGAATATTCCCATGCAAAAACATCCACCCAATCTTCAAAGTACTTAATCATTTTACCTTTGCAATCTTCATCATATAGATCTCCCATTTGCAAAGTCCTGGACATACCTCCTTTGTGTACTTCAAGTTCTTTGTGTGATTCCTCTTGTGCTAGGTTGATGGTCAAGATAGGATGAAACCGAGAGAGTTCATCTTCATCTAGGACATCTTCCTTGATAGCTCCCTCGGAGAGATGCTCTAAGAGTGTTTTCCTGCACAAAGAATCAGCCTCAAAGTTTTTTAGACCTTGGAATATGATAAATTTCCCAATGATCAAAAAAAAAAGTTAGCAATTCTCGAGCTTGTGTGTTCAGATCCTCCATATCTTGATGTTTTGTTTGGTATTCTCCCAAAATCTGTTTGCAAACAAGTTGTGAGTCTCCATAGATAACAATATGGGAGATATTCATGAACCTTGCTTCTGTGGGCTGCAATGAGGGGCCCTATATTCTGCTTTGCATTAGAAGAAATGTTAGGATGAATTCTCCCTATCTTAGTCATCAACTTAAAAGATCTGCATCCTTGAATATAGCAGCAGAAGAAGCAATCCCTAATTTCTTAGACATACCTCCATCAAACCAAAGGTAGGCCTTGTTTTCTTTTGGATCGGGGAACTCTACATGAGCAAAGTTGATAACTTCTATTTATATCAACATCTAGACCTAAACTGTAAACTCCTAACTCTTCTTCCCACAGAAATATCCACATCTATGAATCTAATGTTAGCGTAAGGGTCAGTTTGGTTTACCAGTTTAATGGAAGTTGCTCCATTTGAAATAGTGCAAATACCTTCAGACCATATAGGCCTAGCATCTACTGTTTTCATCCACCTTCTTCCCAACAATAAATCATAAATGTTAGCATGATTAACATTCTCAAAGTCAACAACCACAAATGTAGCTAAGACAATGATTCCCCACATTATTATGAGACACATTTCTCACCACTCCCTTTGGTACTACCTTAGCATTGGAAAAGGATTTTAGAACAATAGAAGTGTTGTCTTCTACTTTGAGATTCAGTGTCTTCATAACATGATAAGGCATGACATTTAGGGAGGAACCTCCATCCAACAAAACCTTATCTAAATGGGAGGTACCTATAGTAGCACTACAAATAAAAGCACCGGATCTTGATTGTGCTCGGGTAAGGCTACTGAAATGTTGTTGCAAGTTTACGCAGCAATTTCTTCAACATTTTGGGTATTCTTGATGAGCTTTTCCACTGATGATGGTGCAATCCTTAATAAAGTTAGTAAGTCTACAATAACCTTGGAGTTTTTCATAAGCAATTCAAATTCATCAAGCTCGGGAATCTTTCTGTTTTATACCTTTGAACGGGGGAGGAGCTATATCCCGAGGATTTGGCTGAAATGTTACCTTAGGAGCTACACTTGGTGGGGCCGTAAACTTGCGGATGTACACGAATGGAGCCTAGCACGTGTTTGCACAACCATAACATCTTGTTCTTCTTGTTCTTACGCACAAGTCTCAATAAAACTAATATTGGACACTGTTTACCTTTTTCTTGCTTTGCAAGGTAATTCTTGACAACTACTGAGAACTTCTCTTCATGACCTATCTCTTTGCAAAAAGAACAAACAGGGACATTCTCTACCAAAATGGCCCCTTTTGTGGCATTTAGGACAAGATCTTGCAAAGCAATTTTCAGCCCTATGATAGGGTTTACCACGGTTTGTACATTCGGTATGGCGAGCTAGAAGAAGGAGCATTATTACTATTTTTCAACTCCATGAGTTGTTTGGTAACTTCTAAGAGAGCTTGGATACCTTACTTATCTCAGATTTCATTTACAAACCCGAGGGTCTAGCTCTTCAGCTTTTGGCTTCTTCTTTTCCTTCTGAACCTGCATACAGGGGGCAGCATTAGCATAGTGCGACTCGTGCTCGATATCATGATGAGGAGGGTAGAATGGATCTCGATTTCATCATCGAGGCGGATAGCTTAGCATTTCTACTAAATCTACAGCCTTTACAAATGTCTTATGGATTGAATCTAGCTCACCAAACTTTTGAAGTTTTAATAACTTTCTATAAATCTTAGGCACGGACATCGGACCTCACGATAAAGGAAGCAACCGGATGCAAAGTTGGGTGGGAAACATGGTTCCTATTACACACCAAAGAAATAAGAGTTAAATCTTTCCACATACCGTTTCACACTTTCACCAGATTTAATAGAAAAGGAATTGAGCTCAAAAACAAGGTCCTGGGTGAAGTAGTCTTGCCAAACCTTGACAAAACCTTTGTTCCAATTCATCCCACTTAGTACCTATCGACAGTTCGAAATCCAACCAGGATCCGCCTCATCACCTTTCATGCATTTGATAAACTCGGCAAAAACCTGGTACCTTTCTTCTTTCCATGCTCCTCATAATATTCTTCAAAATTCTTCAAGAAATGGTTAGCATTCATGGAAGAATCATAACAAGGGAAGAAATGTATAGTGAGCTCAAATTGGTAAGGAGCTTGTGGAGGAAAAGGCAAAGCGTAAACATTTGTAACATTTGCTGTGGAACCGGTAGCCACTTTCATGCTTACCCCCTACTAGATCTGGTTGACCTGTTACCTCGGGTTGCTCAAAGAGCTCGCCAGTCTTTCTTGGTGCCATGGAGTTCAACTTCCAGGTGAAAATCTCGGTAGGACCTCCAAAATGTTAGCCTAAAACCTGGAATTTTAGTCTAACCTCAAGGGAGCTCAAACAAATTGGTTAGGACCTCCAGATCACTTAGGGTGATCAATCCTCAACATATGAAGCGAGAAAAGTCATTTTGAAATAATGGTGTCTTCAAAATCACTAGAGTCCCCTGGCCCCCTAAAAACCTGTCCGAGAGCAAAAATTGGTCTTGCAGACACACCTTGTGAGATTTTTGAGATGTGATTGGTGGTATGGATGATCAACTAGCAGAGGAAACTGATGGTGAAGATTTGACTTGATTTGAATAGGGGAAGGCTGAGAAAATCTAGGTCAAAGTCGGGTCAAAAAGTTGGCCAGTGCCAAAACAGAGAGCCAAATTTTGCAGATGGAGCTTGATAAGGAATTTTGAGTTGGGATCTGTGCAGCAACTTCAGAATAGCCCCTAGATCACGTGCATAGGGTTTAAATAGCAAAAGATGTTTTACTTTTTTTCTGTAAGTAGCTAAAGCCTCGAGAAAAGCACAAACACTGTAACAGTCATGGAAGGAAAGTTCCTTTATATGTTTTCTTTGAGGGTATAGGTTTCTAATGTTTTTATGAAGATGGAATGCAACTACCTAAAGAGAATATAACTTGGAATGAATATTTTTGGCTTTGCTTTTTTAGTTTTAGCTTTAAAAGAACAATGCAGGATTACAAAAGATGAATGTACAATGATGACAATAATTTTCCAGGCAAAGACTATGCATTATCATAATATAATAATGTAACACAAAAATTTAATAGTGTCAATCAGGACATTACCAAAGTTTAAGATATAATAGTGCTTGAGGGCAAATTCCAGGTCTGTCTGAGCCTTCAGAGAATCTCAGACCTACCAATGAAGCTAAATGAAATGATTGTTCGAGCTGTAATTGAAGTGCTTTAATGTCGGACAAATCACACCAGGACAGATCATTCAATGTCGAGCAGAACAGAGCAAAATCTGAGTAGAGCAGGTCAAGATAATAACAGTGCGCCAAGATCACAGAGGTTTTTCTCTGAGGGGACGTCCCGATTTGATCTGTAATGCCGGTTTAAGAACTGTTCTTCTCACAAAACTAGCTCGGCCGAGTGATTTTAGGCCAAATTTGAGCAATTTCTCACGGATCAAGTGCCACAGAGGGTCCCCAAGGTCTCGGAAAAGGTTCAGGAGTTGATCTCGGGGGAAAATTGGCGGGATTCAATCAAATTTAGGCACGAATTGGCCGGATTTAGCAGGTTCCCCCATTTCTTAGGGTTCATCGAAAATTCTTAAGGGTGATATATCCCACAGGCATAAACGAGTCTGGCAGCTTCTGTATATAAGGAATAGTGTTGACCCCACTATTAAATTTACGTGCCACGCAGAGGGGACACCCAGCCCGTGTCTGGCCCCCACGCCCTGCTGCCACGTGGAAAAATTGGGGGGGGTGACCTGGAACTATGCAGAAATAGATAGGGTAGATAGGCTAGAATAGGTTTTTTATTTTTTTGGCACGCATCCCAAGAATCCAGTTTTGAAGGCCTTCCCAAAGGTTTTTTTCAAATTTAAAAAGGCTATGTTAGCTCTTTTTTGCCAAGCTTTCCATCTAGAAGGTTTTCAGGTCAAACTGAAACATTTAAATTTTTGTCCATTTTGACCCATGGTCAATAAATATTGCAACATAGGGATGGTGAAAAAGTCATGGGAAAAAGATGGGAAAAGGGTGTAAATAGGCTATACTAGGGTTTAGGAAGATGAAATGAGAATGAGAAAAGAGTTTTCTTGCCTTTGAAGTTTTTCAAGATCATTAGGGGGCAATTCTCAATTGAAGGTAGGATCAATAAAAAAAATGGGTAGTGAAATGATGGGAAAAGGTCTCAAAAGTGAAAAAACATGGTGAGAGAAAGGTTATAAAAGGTTCATAGGACATAAAAAGGCGGATATGGAATGAAGACAAGATGGGTACCTCTGTAGCACTTGATTTCATCTCAGATTGTCTCTAATGCTCAAATCATACCTCATAGTGAAGATACATTTGCTCAAAGCCTAAGGGTCTTCCAAACTTCTATAAGGGTCTTCCAAACTTCAAGGCTAGAATAAGAGCATGTTTCACTTCCAAGATGGCATCCTTGTATGTGTGACTTCAAACTACTAATGAAACTCAAGCAAGCTTCATAAGGTTGAGCTTTGGTAAAACATCTTGTGCTTCCTTGATAATCTTGCTATAGCCTTTGCCTGGTCTTCAAATCAAAGGAAAATGTTAAACAAATGGGAATGTGTCTAAAAGGTATTTTACCCCAAGGAAAAGATTAGGCTATAAAAGGAGATCCCCAATGCCTTCCAAACTTGGTCAAATGTCTTCCAAACTCTAATGGGATCACAATAGCATGAAACTTTTCCTTAGAGGAAATATGGATGAAACAAAAGTTTTTGATAATAGATGCTAGTCCATGTTGCCAGAAATGGGCAACAACCCCATCTAGCAAACTAACTTTTTTAGTTTTTGATGAGTATTTGATTTCGTGACACCTCAAATATCCTAAAAATTTAAGGGAAAACTACTAAAATACCCCTATGAGTTTATGTAATTACCAAAATGCCCTTATGAGTTTTAAAATTACCAAAATGTCCCTGGCTCAAATAAGTACACTGTATAAAATAAACATACAAACAAATTACCAATTTGCCCCTACACACCAAACTTAATTACCAAAATACCCCTACACATCAAACTTAATTACTAAAATGCCATTACATACCAATTTTTGATCAATCTACGCCAAACTAATCACCAAAATGCTTTACACACCAAACTTAATTACCAAAATATCCGCTACATACCAAACTTAATTACCAAAAATGCCCTACACACCAAACTTAATTATCAAAATACCCCCTACATACCAAACTTAATTACCAAAATGCCCTTATATACTTATCCTACTCAATCTATATTAAATGCCTCAAGAGTAGAAGTTTAAATTCAACAAAGAGATTACAGAAGTCACAATCATCATTGAATTGGAGCCCTACAACTGCATCATTGTGTCTCTTCCATTAGACCTTCCATAAAGGTATTCCTCTTCTCTACATCTTCTTCTCCTGTGCACATGCATTTAGGTCTTGGATGTCCAAGAGGTCTGCGTGTGGCTGGTGGTAACATACCTCCAATAGCACCATCGTGCGCTAAAACCACAAGAAGGTATTTTGGTAATTAAGGTTGATGTAGATTGATCAAAATTGGTATGTAATGCTATTTTGGTGATTAAATTTGGTATATAGAGCCAAATTGATAATTTATTTGTATATTTATTTGAGTCAGGGGCATTTTGATAATTTTGAAACTCATAAGGGCATTTAGGGCATTTTGATAATTACGCCATTTTGGTAGTTTCCAAAATTTAAACCACGAGTTTAAAATACCTCTATTTTGTAAGCGGAATGCTGTTCTGAATCGATCAAATTATATTCGCCCGATTTGGGTTAGACTCCCAAAAACTGGAAACCTCCTCCATTTTCTTCTATGGAAACCTCCCCAGTTTTCCTTTGAAGCCTGGGGAGGTTTCCACATGTGCTAACTTAGGAAGGAAGGAAGGAAGGAAGTTTATTTTAACGTCCACGGAGGCCAGATAGAGGCCTATGAGACGGCACAGAACAGGCAAAAAAGCCAAAAACCCCAACACCAAAAACAAACAATGTAACTGTACAGTAGAACCCTACTATCGGGATGAAAAAACCCCCACTTGGGAGGAAAAACCCTAACAGTAGGCTCTCAAATACCATGCCCCAGAAGAGCAAGTCTGACGGCCGAAATCTGCAGGATGTAAGCTCCCAGTCGCGCTACCATAGGTGATGCGAGTAACTGATGTAGCGGTGTGTCAGAGCATCTAAGATCAGTGTGCACTGCTCGGACATGGGCATATGCTGGGCACCGCTGGAGGGCATGGTGCTCATCCTCTATCACGTGCATCTCACAACACTGACATATCCTCTCCTCCCAGGGATCCCGTGCGCCATTCACCCCCAAATGACTGTCTCAATTCTGAGGTAATGAGAACCCGTCCTTATGGCGGCAATAGCTCTCCGTTTCTTCACAGAGATGTGTGCTTTCAAGTACCGATGGGGTCCATGCTCAAGGCTGGGATTAATCTGAGCGTGATAGTGCTCTGTCTTGGGCTTTGCAAGAGTAGAGGCATCCCACAGAGTGGCAGCATAGCCCGCATCCAATTGCCCATTCTGCGCATCAGAATCTGCCAGTGCCACCATCTGTTGGTAATCCATAGACCACCTCCTAAACCATCCCTTACAGTGCTCGTGCCATACCCTCTTCAGCCGCTGGGGGCCCTGCGTTAACAACACGGCCTGTGGGGGCAAGCGATGCTCATCCATCCCATCCACCTTATGGAAGCAAGTAAGATGCCTTCGCATAGCAGAATGCTGTAAAGGCCAGAACCCCGTCTCATACAACAAAATCTGATACGGTACGGTGTCCTTCACTCCCAAGCTATAGGTCAAGAAAGCTTTCTGCACCCTTTCCAACCTATCCCACGTATTTTTGCTAACTGCTGGGCCCCAAACCTCCACCCCATATAGCAGCACCGGCTCAACCAAAGCTCTAAACAGGTGTGCTCTCCTCGCCCAGTCACAGAGATCTATCCGGCAACACGCGTTTTGCACTGCATATAATAAAGTTTTATAAAAAAAAAATCTTCTTATCTACGATAGCAGCAAGTAATAAATAGCCCAAAATTAATGTGGATGGTCAGATTTATTCCCTTTTTGCGTAGAACATTTCTATTTTCATTCCACATTGTTCTTTTGAGCCCATAGCAGCACCATAATCGATTAAGAAGAGGAGCGCCTCAAGAAACCGATCAAATTTGTGCCGGATGGAAGATGTGGAAGGTTTCTCAGCGATTCATCTAGACTCTAGAATCTTTTCATCGGTTTTGAAGCACAACTATAACAAAAGCTCAGCGTGTTCATTGGCAGACATGCATGCATGATGTTTTTTGGTGTTTCTGACATTATTTTGATTGATTTTGCAAGCAAGCAGTAATCCCCAGTAGCAGCATATTTGCTAATGACAGTTTCGTATGGTTCCTAAGGCTTCCTATGCCTGTTTCGGATGGTTCCTTTGCTGTCACGCATCACTAAGACTTCTTATGACAGTTTCGGATGGTTCCTAAGCCTAGTAGTCATGAAAATGACAGTTTCGGATGGTTAAAAAGGTGCAAAACTCTGTCCAGATAATCAGAAACGTCATTTAGAATGTTTTTGCTCCTCTGCAAGATGGAGGTTATCAACCCATGCCGTCTGATGTGGGACTTTGCAAGATGCTAGAAATGTTTTTGATAATATGCTTAACCATAATTCTTTTTCTTGGAACATCATGATTGGTGCATATATTGAAAGAGGACAACTGAAGGAGGCTTTAAAGCTATTTCAAAAATGCCTTGCAAGAACACAGTCTCTTGGACTTCAATGGTAACAGCTTATGCCAAGCAAGGGATGCTTAAACAGGCCATGAAACTATTCCAACAAATGCCCCATAAGGATGCTGTTTCATGGATAACCACGATCACAGCCTTTGCACAAAAGAGGCAACTGAAGGACGCTCTTGAACTTTTTACCCAAATGCCTGAAAAAGATGTAGTCTCATGGAATGCCATCATTGCAGCACATGTCCAGATGGGCTGCATCCAAAAAGAACTTAACCTATTTGACCAAATGCAGGAACGAGATGTTATGTCTTAGAACCTTGCTATGTGCGCTTATTCGCAACAGGGTAAAGCAGAGGAGGCCTTGCAGCTCTTTAACAGAATACCGAAACGAGACCATATTTCGTGGAACACGATAATCGGTGCATATGGTTAGCAGGGGCAGATTAAAGAGATGCTTCAGCTTTTTGAAATGATGCTGCAAGGCAGCATTCTTCCAAATGAAGCCACTTTTACAAGTGCCTTGATGCTTGCTCGCACAATGCTGCACTTGTTGAAGGTAAATATGTACATTTGGTGGTTATGGAGCATGGATATGAGTTGCATATCGTTGTATCTACTGTCTTAATCAACGTGTATGCTAGGGAAGTTTGAGTGATGTGCATTTGTTGTTTGACATAATGCCTCAATGAGGAGTAATTCCATGGACTGCCATGGTTGCTGCCAATGCCCAACATGGGCATGTTAGTGAGGCCTTCAAGATATTTGACGAAATGTACCTAGAAGGAGTACACCCAAACTCAATTACAGTTTGCAATATATTTTCTGCTTGCAGCCATGCTGGAATAGTACATAAAGGGTACCATTTATTTGCTTCAATGAGTCATAATTTTAGCATTACCTGCGTGATTGATAGCCTTGGCCATGCAGAGGGAGGCGGGAAATTTGATTAATGTCATGCCATTTGAACTTGATGCTACTTCATGGACGACCTTGTTGGACTCGTGCAAAACTACCTCTGGTGATTTTGAAAGGGCAAACCGAGTTGCAAAGCATGTGTTCCTATTGGATCCTGAGAGTGCAGCACCATATGTCATATTATCAAATATGGTTCAGGACTACACATAAAATTTGACCAGGAAAAAGGTTCATACACATCTTGAAGTTTCAAATTCTCCATTGACCTCGGCATATAGCAGAAATTTTGCAGCCAATATTTGCATAGTTTCATATCAGGACAGTACAAAATGCGGACTTAAATTTTACAATCTCCAAATGCTATGTGCGTCATGGGAATTCCGTTGTTGTAAAGGCACATGCTGCGAAATATCATCCCTGAAATTAGAAGTGATGCTTTCGAAGAGAAGATAATGATGATCAGATGAGATGATTTGGTTCTAGTTTGTGATTTATATACAATGATACCGAGCTGCCCAGCTCATAGATGTTTTTGTCTGGCTGAAATAGGAACTCGCAGAACGGGAAAATTGCATTGGTAGAAAGGAAGCACTTGAGGCAAAATCAACAATGAAATTTGGTGTCAAAAGACAGGTTTAAAGATAAAAGCAAGTGCTGTTGATGAAATAGGAGGTGATCTCTATCAGGTTTGAGCTGATACTTAATGATTTTGTCTTGGAATTACTGAAATACTTTTTAAAAAAGGGGGATTTGATCCCATACTGCGATCTATGAGCAAGTTGGTCAATGTGTAGAGGGTAATAAAGGTTCCAGATCTGAATTCTCACTTCCAGTATATTAACCCGGCATTTAAAGACGCCATTATACTGCGGAAAAGCAGATGGGCAGTTTGCGTGGAAAGACATCAATGGGCAGTTTGCATTTGAAAAGAGATGTCTTGAAGTTTTCAAGGTTCTGTGTACTTCGACTTGTCTTTGGTAAAAATATTGGCAATGTCTAGAATGAGGAACTAAAAAGGCATAAAAATGAGCTTATCATCATCAACCCGTGAATTTAATGCTTCAAATCATCCTTCTTCTCTCCACCAAAATGTATGCATATGCATCCCAAATGCACATTTCCTATCAATAGTATGCTCAATTCTTATCCTTGTTCTCATGTTCTAGTTTGATATGGTAGATCTTTCATATACATAGTTCTAATATAATTCCATTTAACATAATTTATGGCATAAACTTCTTTGTTACACGCATACAAAATCAAGAGATGCTTCAATACCATCTGTATTAAGTGATCAATTTTGGCTCTATTATGATGCGTGTGATATTGTATGCACCTGGCCCATAGTCAAATAACATCTTGATGTACATGTTCATGAATGATGCTAGGATTGTGTGAAATATGCTCTGATGTACATGTTCATGAATGATGCTAGGATTGTGTAAAATATGCTCTGGCATAAGAACATAAAAAACAATTCTAAAAATATACAAGTTTTAGTTTTTGGTCCATAGCATGACGCAAGATGATGTAGAGGATAGATCGGTGCTGCATGATAGGTCAACTTATGCATCAACTACATTTCTATTAGATATTACGCATCTATTACACGACATATTCTGTATCTCCCTCCCTGCCCTTCTCTTTCATGATCCTTCTTCCTCCTTAATAGCCCTCATTCTGCAATTTATCAAAGGGTATTTGCCATGCATTTCCATCGATTTGAAATTTTTGCTCGTCACTAATGAGTATAAATTTTCTTGTGATTTAAGACATTACATCAATCATAGACGAGGAGTTCTTGATGCTCAAGATACTTTAAAGCGTCTAGTAACTCACCTTCAAATACATCACCACTTTGTCCCATGATAGGAAGTCGTACTACAACTGCCTTGTCATTACTCCATGGATTCACACATACATTCGTCTTCAAAAGCTATTTAATCTCAGATTGAACGCCGCTTGTTTTTTCCCTGGGCATCAACCATTAAGGCAATAAGTAAATAAAGAAGAAATGTTCTACACTCCTGATATCTCAATCCATTGATAGTGAAACTTTAAAAAAAAAAAAAAAAGGAAGAGTGAAATTGTATGGTCTAACCTCAAGTTAGCCATCACAGAACCTACTGGGGTTTCGACCATAAGAAAATAAGAGGGACCTTGTTGAACCTATGGGGCTTCATTCAACCATAGGAAAATCAAGGTTGACTATAAACATTCTATGGAAACCTCCCCTAGTTTCCTCGGAAAATTGGGGAGGTTTCCATTAAAATATTTAAAAAAATAAAGGGACGTAATTAATAAAGGCGGGTGTAATTAATAAGGGCATGTTTACACAACCATCGAGGTGGATATTAAAAAAGCACGTGGATTGAGACAGATCGTGGAGGGCTTTTTTTTACTAATTTTTGTGGGAACCTCCCCAATTTTCCGTGGAAACCTCCCCTGTTTTCGTAGGAGGTTTTCAAGGAAAGGTGGGGAGGTTTCCATGAAACCTCGAGGTTTCCGAGGAAAGGTGGGGAGGTTTTCCGGGAAAATGAGAGAGGTTTCCTGAAAAAATTGGGAGGTTTCCATTGAAGTCCAACCTAAATACCATCGGTTCTGAATCATGAGGCACCGGAGATTTAACGGCCAGCAAAAATGCAGCGATAACCTGTTGAATAGCCGTAAGTGAAGACGCGTTTCCGATTGCTTTTGGGTAATTTGTTTGTATATTATTACACATGCCGTCTCTGTTGTGTTTTAATATGGTCCTGAATGATTTGGTCAAATTCGACAAACTATGCACTTATGGAGCCACAGAACAGGCACTTGATTTTATGGAGCAACGAAATGTTTGTGTTTCTAAAAGCAATGCCTACTTCCTGTTGCAACGTTGTATTAGAAGTAAAAACATTGAATGTGGCAGGCGGGTGCAGTCCCTTATGCTTGGTAGTAAACTTGAATCTGCTGCTCATTTAGGTGATTATTTCATTCGCCTTTTCAGCTGCTTTGAATGTATTTTCCTGGCTAATCAAGCCTTCAATAGGGTTTTGCAGCCAAGTGTGTATACATGGACTGCCATTATATCTGCACATATCAGTCTTGGCCATGCAGATGTTGCCCTTTCTTTGTACCAACAATTGAAAACTTGGGGTATAGAGAATGATAGCCACCTCTATCTTGTTGCCCTTAAAGCTTGCATTCTGACATCAGAATGCCATCATGGAAAGCTTATCCATGGGCAGCTATTGCAATTTAAACCTGAGTCTAATATTTTCATTGGGAGCAGCCTTGTTGATATGTATGCCAAGTGTGGCTGTGTGGGCGAAGCTCAGAATGTTTTTGATAATCTATTACATCGAGATGTGGTATTATGGAATACCATGATAGCTGGATATGCACTGCATGAAGAAGACCAACTTGCAATAGAATGCTTAGACAAGATGCAACAGGAGGGTATAAGACCAACCATAGTAACATTTTCTACCATCTTAAAGTGTTGTGGCAGAATTGGTGCCATAGATCAGGGCAGGTGTATTGATAAAGGGATATTTCAAAGTAAAATTCCAGTTGATGTTATTGTGAGGAACAGCCTTATTGATATGTATGCTAAATGTGGAAGCATGGATGAGGCAAACAACATTTTTAATAAGTTGCCCACTCGCGATGTGGTATCATGGAATTCAATGTTGGATGGATATGCTCGCATCGGTTATGCTCCCTTGGTACTGCAGTTTTTCGAAGATATGCAATGCAATGGCGTTAGACCAAATAATATAACATTCATTTCCATTCTTTCTGTCTGCAATCGAGTGGGCCTCGTCGAAGAAGGAATTAGTTATTTAAAGAACATGAAATCTATGCACCATATCCTGCCTGATATTTCTCATACTAATTGCACGGTTGATCTTTTAGGTCATGCTGGACATTTTGGAGAAGCAAAGGTGCTACTGCAGGCTGTTCCAGAAGCCAACATATGCGGGTGGAGGTCACTACTTAATGCATGCCTAATGCATGGCAATGTTGAGCTAGGCACAGAATGCTTCAATACAATTGTCCATTTGGATTATGGTTGCCATTCAGGGTACGTGCTTATTTCAAACATGTATGCCAATGCACTCCACTGACAATTGTAGAAAGATCAATAAGCAACAGGTTCGGATGGCTTCACGTTTTTGCAGAAGTTGATTATACATGTATTAAATCATAATAACCATTTGGTTACCTAGATATTTTCAAAAAAGATACCATGAGACACACCTAATGCATCATGCCAGTCTACATATTTCTGTAGCATAACTTCACAAAGTTTACAAACATTGTTGCTGGCCAATGAGCTGAAACTAACACATAATGTTTGTTAAAACTGGGGGCAGATGTTAGAACTTGAAAGATCGTGATTTTTATAATGCTGCAATCTTCTAACATTATCATCCTTTTATTTGTACATATATAAAGCAGTAACATTTCTGTTCTTAAAAAATAGGGAACTATTTTTTCTGGGCTGAGCGCAGCCCTGGCCTTGACACGTATGCGCCCATTGCATTTCTAAATTCAAGAAAAAAGAAAAAACTTAGGGATGCCACATTTTTGTTCTTATCTGCTTTGAATGAATCTCCTCCGTCGCATGCTCGCTCTCCACTTCCTCCCCCGCCCCATTCCGTGAGATCGGCTCTCCTGTAATGATCTCGCTATCGCCGGAGGTTCGCTGCGCCTTGAGCGTAGGAAATTTTCTTTTCACTCCTCACTCAAATATAATGCAAAGGTAATCAATCCCTTTATGGTGATATGGAGATCCGGACTTGCTCTTGGCTATGGCGGATCCGAGGGTCGGGCCGCCAGATCTAGTTTAGCGTCTAAGACGGGAGTGTTTTGAGATGGTCAAAACACAAGTAACGCCTACTTACTAAGTGAACAACAAACACAACATCTATTTTTTTTTTTATTTGGTCCGTCAAGATTGGGCTAAATGAATCTCCCTCGCCATGGCGGTTCCCGAGCAACAAAGTGACTAAAAATGCCTTTCAACTCCGGTTGAAACATTTGGTTCGGCTCCATCCAATTCATCTCTAAATCCGCTCCAAAAAGGTCGGTCAATTGCCCAATCAATCGTGGTGGCTCGATAAGCCACATCCAAAACGATTCCACCGCACATAAACTCATAAACCGCTCGCAACTTTTTCCGATTAATAGCAAAGAAAAATTGTGGGTATTCGAGCTCGGTTGATCTAGATTTGTAAGTTCCCTCGTTTACTACTAAGTAATCGGGGCTTAATGTGCGATTTCTTGAGCCAACAAAGTTGAGAATATATAAAAAAGGGGATCCTGATAAAGCAAATGATTGTGTGATCATAAGAATTGTGTTCAATAATGAAGCAAAGCCGGTTTTGGTTTGTGATTTTTACACAACGTTAGTCTTTTTCTATCACGCCCGAACCGCATTGGGGGCTTGACGGATCCAAAGAGTGTGTCAAGGCGCTACTGAGCTTTTTGAAAGGAATAAAAAATGCCGATGTGCTAAAATGGAGTGGCGGCGATCTTTGTGGAGGAAGATGGAAATATGTAAAATGCATAGGTAACTCTGTGGTAGCCATAGAGGCAACTACAAAATCGGGACAACAAATTCACGTGAAGTCTTCCATCTTTAAGTGGTCTTTCATGGCTTCGAAGCATACCGCTGGAGGTAATGAGTTTTGATACCATACCTAAGCAGATTTCTTTGTTAGTCTTGCTAATCTTACTTCGTTATACCTAGAGAATAACTAGTTGAATGGCACCGGTGGATGGACTTTGCCGGGATGGGCTCTATGGCGAATACCGGACTATCTTGGAAACATGACCGACTAGTCTTCAAAATTGCATCCGCCTACAATCATCTGGGGGGGGCATTCCCTCGAGTTTTGTTGGCTCAAGATTGGTAGTTTTTCGGGCCAATAATCGCCAAGTTAGTGGGTCGATTCATGCAAAGGGAAGCATGCAAAACCTAGAGAAGCTATGGCTTCAAGTAAACCCGGTTTTCGGGGACTATTCCTCCCGGTTTGGGAAATGTGGCTGGTCTTCAAGACTTAAAGCTCAACGACAATCAATTTGTTGGTACTTTTCCCGAATCACTCGACCTCCCTTCTAGCATTGCGAGAACATTTACGGAAGAACAATCACCTTGTGGGTGCAATTCACGGTTTCAGAGCCGGCGGGGATAAAAAGGGGAAGATAATAATCTACACACTCCAAGTAGCGAGATCCGGCCGAAGAAATCACGGCGGGGATCTTCGTGATCTGCAAAGATCCACAACAAAATCCATGAAGTAATCCACGATTATGCAAGTTAGTTCTTCTTCGTTGTCAAGAAATCTCTGGATTAAGGCGTGAAGAGAGGGTTTAGTATGTAGCAAGGCTCCATAAACAAAATGGTATCGTTGGGATCATGGGGAAGCAGAGATTTGACAATGCAGGGCCTCTAAATTGATGATATGGTTGGGCAAATCCGGGACGGTGGAAACGAGCTGGTGGTGAATGCTTTGAATATTGGCTATGATAATGCAAAAACCTTCCTGAGAGGCGGCAAGAGATATGCACGAGAGGTGCTATGTGGCCCTGTGCCGGAAATGGCACTACTAGAACGCGCCTTCTTAAGGATTCGTCCGCCATGCTATATGCCCTGCCTGCTAGGCACTGCTTTATGCATTTTCCTATTCGTAATGAACACATGGTTCAAATTAGGCCTATGCTAAATTTTCCGCTAAAGTGCAACTTCTGACCTCGGTAGCATCTGTAAAAGTGCCCAAAGGCTATGGCGATGGTGCCAAAATGGTCGGCTAAGTTGCAAAAACATATTGATGAGCAACAGAAAATGAATAGGGCTATTAGCAACCCTGGTGACGCTGCAGATCTCTCACATGCAGATCTCTCAGTTGCCATATAGTAACAACATTTATCACTCATCACAACAAAACACATATCAATAGCAACCAACATGTATTTCTTTAAGCGACTGTGATTATTAGCCAATGCATTAGTATCATAAAGCTTTTTCACCATCTTGCACTCATAATTGTCAAAAGATTGGAATTTGGTTATGCTATATGGTAACAACGTTTATCACTCATCTCAACAAAACACATATCAACAAAGAACCAACATGTATTTCTTTAAGCGACCTTTGATTATTAGCCAATGCATTCGTACCACAAAGCTTTTTCACCATCTTGCACTCATAATTGTCAAAAGATTGGAATTTAGTTATCTTTGTAAATATTTTCAATGTTTTTCCAGTTTGCTAATGTATGGTCAATTCACCATCTTCTGGTTTTGATGCAATTGCTTTTCCCAGTATCTAGCTCATATAGTCTTGGATAAATATAGACAGACTTGTTGCACCAAACAGGGCTTTCCTGCAACATCGCTACCTTAACTACTGCATTGCGGTCATCCTCCATTATAGCTTCTGCAGCCGCTCATAGTCTTTAAATTAGGCTACTTAGTGTATGGCAAGATGCTTCACAACAAATTAGCCCCTATTTTGGTAATCGCTTCGATTTTGTTCTTAGTTATTCAAAGAGTAGATTTGTCCTAAGAGTAGATTAATTAATTGGTGGTTTTTTTCCTTCGCAACGCTTTGTAAAAGATGTATCTTGCATCCCTACATATGACATTGTGAGATATGATCCTATATGTTTATTTCCTTTTCCTTTCACCATTCCCAGTACTAAAATTATGATATACCTGACCAATTTCATAATATTGATGGATTTGGATTTTTAGCCCATCAAGTTGGTTAAATTTTCATAATCCTCAAAAAGATGTGTATGTGGCAGAGATAGGTTCTATACGTATTAAATTATTTTTTCAGACGTATAAAGTCCAAAAATACGTATTTTTAGGTTAAATCGTTATTTTTCGTTTTTTTAACCTCCACCGGAAAAAAAATTCGGCGTCGCGAAACCTTCATTTAAACTTACGCGAAAAATTCTATTTTTTTTTTTAGCCGAACCTTACCAAGAGAAGGTTTTGCTTACGCGAAAATATATATATATATTTTTTTTCCGATTTTTTTTTTTTTTTTTTTTTTTTTGTAGCGATAAACTACCATAAAAGCAGTTTAAACTTACTGTGAACCTGAAGGTTCGATGAAGGTTTAAACTTACGCGGAAAAAATTTCGAAAAAAAAAATTCAAATTTTTTTTTTTTCGCGTCAGCAATGACACCCACCCTCGGCATGGCACAATTCAATGTGGCACGCCAGGCGAGGGTCACCGCAATAATAATAATAATAATAATAAAATATTTTTTTTTCTTTTTTCTTTTTTCTTTTTTTTTTCGCGTAGGCGAAACTGAAGATTTCGCTTACACGGAATTTTTTTTTAGTTTCGCGTAAAGGTTTCGTTTACGCGAAAAATGTTTCGCGTAAGCGAAATGCGCGAAACTGAAGGTTTCGCTTACGCGAAATTTTTTCGACGCCGGAAATTTTTTTTGACGTATTTTTGACGTATAAACGTCAAATTTGTGCCGTATCAAACGAAAAATACGTATTACTTATAAAACGTATACAGTATTGAACCTATCCCTGGTATGTGGCATCTTTTGATTGGACTTGCTGTGATATCTATAAATCACCAAGATTAATTGAAGATGTTCAGCAAATTTGATTGATGAAGAGAACTTAAACATTACTTTTAAGTCATTGCGATTTTAAAGGAAAAAAACTTATTCACCTTGGTAGAATAGTGGGATGTTGCACGTTAGGCCATTTCTTATGGGCTGGGAAAGAGAAACGTTCGCGGCGGCCTTGGCCGCCGCGATAAGTTTCTTGTATTTGTAAGTTAGGGTAGGCATTCAAATCACACAAAAGACATGGCTATCACACCAAAGCATTTAGAGCTTTCAACAAGAGTCAAATGTCTAAATCCTTTGCCATCCAACTACTGCTCTCAGAAATGCATCACTTTGGAATATCAGGAAAAAACCATCTTATGTCACAAGTAAACAAAAGAATGCACATTTTATTCTATTCCTAAAAGAATCCAAAGTCTTACCCCTAAACCACTGCATCTCTATAGATTGTTGGATCGTACTATATTATATAAACTGCAAGAGAGATTGTCTGTGCTATGGCATATGTGACGTGTATCCATTGGGATACATTTTCAAGATGCTCCTTGACTTTGCTTTGCGAGGATGTAACTACAACCCAAATGTATTAGTGAGCATTGGACATAGAAAGGAGCAGAAGGTCCAAATGATGCTCAAGAGAGATCTTACACATGTCGAACAATTCGACATTTGTAAAATAGTTAAAGTCTTCGAGTGGGACTACGCCCGGATATGATTGTAAGAGATAAATGATATATAAAGTGCACGGATGCTTTGGAGATGGCAAAATTGTTGTTAAATGTCCAAAAGCGAACAAAAAATTGTGTACCTTAATATCAAGATCTTATTTAATCCTTTGTTTGGCTTGTTCTAGGTCGTGGGGATTTGGTATATAGTCGTCATGATGGGAATTGCATTTAAGTAACCATTGTTAAATGCTAATAATTCTTTTCTTTTAATGACAGTTTGCAAAAATATGTTGGGTCTTTTGATTTTCATTGTGCCTTTCTATGAGGTCATCTTCTTGATGGCCAGGGGAAACTGCAAAAGGTAGGACAAGGTTGTTGATTGTAGATAGATGAATTAGCTAGTGCAGGATTCTTGCAGGGTCTGGTCGCAGATGTGGTCGCAGATGCTTGCCACTTAAATAACAAATGCCGATGCCTTTCCCTTTCTACCCAATATGTAACGTTCCTAATCGACATGCCCTTAACCAACTGGACAAAACCATTTAGACGTATCTCAAGTATCTGGCCTTGCTCTATTCTTGTATTGAGTGGCGCTAGGTCCAAAGACTGGATCGAAGGCTCCCCCACCTTGTTGACTGCCTTATACTACATGAATAGAGCGAGAGCCGCGTGTGCCAAAACATACCTGTGCCTATGGGCTCTACAAGTCATGTTGTCGGGCATGTCCCTCGTCCTATCCCATAGTTGCCCCTTGCCTCTGGATCCCCCAACCCCAACCCCCTATAGCTTGGCTCAGCGAATCTAAGGATACCCACTTTCTCCCCTAGGTGGAAGGCTAACTTCCCAGGGTAAGATCTACTGGTCATACTGGCAAACTATATCAGTGTAGTAAGGTAAGGGGTCCTAGTCAGGGTTGCATGGAGGTCAAAGAGGTGATCAAACACGTGGAAGGCCTCTTCAGCGGGGAAATCACGAACGTGGTTGGCACTGTCGTACCATCGAACAAAGTTGGTGGGCGCCATTGAGCAGAGGTGGATGTAAGATGGCTTGGAAGAACTGATGGGGGTCTGCAAAATCGCCTAAGATGGTGAGAGCAATCTAGGTGAAGAGAAAATGGCAACTGAGGCCCCCTTTTATAGACTAGGGTTGCATCGGCTTCCGTGCACAAGGGTGCTTGATCTGACAGACCTTTGTTCTAAGGCTATGGATCTCCAAATAAGGTACCATGAAGTGCAAATCTAAGCAAAACAAAGCAAGAAACACTACATGACAGTTCGTTGGGTCAAGTTTGGCCAATCCATGTCAAAAATGGGTCAACTCGAGTGGGTTCGCGCGAAAGGGTCTGCGTCGCGAACGCAGAGGCGTTTGGCGTGGACTCACCCGGTTTGGCCAATTTCTAAGAAAACTAAACGTTTCTAAGGGTTGTAAGATGCTAATTTACCTATTTGGATCAATTCTAAACTAACTAGAAACTTATCTCATGCTAATTGGACATCTAGAAGTGCAATTTCAAGGTACTCGGATGGGTTCGCGCGAAACGGGCCTGCGTCGCGAACGCAGAGGCGTTTGGCGCGGACTCATCCGGGTCAGCTGATTTTTGTTATTTTTGGATGTTTTTGGCCAAGTTTAAGTGCTAAACTAGATTTCTAGCAAATTCTAAGCATTCTACTATCTTTTTGCACAAAGTTTAGACCAATTTGCCCCAAAATCGAGAATGGGTTCACGCGAAATGGGCCTGCGTCGCGAACGCAGAGGCGTTTGGCGCGGACTCGCCCGTGTCGGCTAATTTTGAGCTAAATTTTGATTTCTATGCTAAAATTTTATGCTAATTAAACAATTCTAAGCATTTTAATTATGATACAAAGGATTCTACTCACATTTAATTCATACAAGAATACTATCATATCAAGGGAGAGGTTAATTTACAGAGAAAAAAGGACTTTTATAGATAATGAGTAAAATATATAGGGAAAAACTTATATTTATATAGTTTACAAAATTGGAGGTCTTCAAGGCTTCTCCTTGGGGATCCTTCTCGCCAGGTGCAGGTCCTTTGGCATCACCGTCACCCGCTTGGCGTGGATTGCACAGAGGTTGCCTTCTTCGAAGAGCTAGATCAGCTCCGTCTCTGATGCCTCCTGCAGGGCCCGGACCATCAAGGGTGTCACCCTGTAGTTCGCCCGGAACTCCTGCATAATCTCCCGAAGGAGCCGTTTGAACGGCGCCTTCCTGATGAGGAGATTAATGCACTGCTGGAAGTGCTTAATCTCTCGGAACACATGGGCATGCCTAGAGTTGGGCCCGTGGTGCACCTTCTTTGGTGGCTCTGGTCTTGGCGGTGGCGGCTTGGGTTGGTTCTTCGACCGCCCACCCTTAACGTACTTCTGTACGTTCTGCTTGCAATACCAATCATTGTACCTCTTCCACCTATAGAAGTACTCCTAGTACACTTTCTTGCGACGCTGAAATTCACGATCTTGTTTCAACGTGAATTCCCGCTCGCCCACCTTCTGCTTCTTCACCACCTTCGGTGGCTTGGGCTATTTGGGGTATGGTGGGCGGGCGTTGGGGTCTGATGGCTCCCCCGCATCTTGCTCGGGCTCCTCCTGCTCCTGCCCGTCCTCCCCGCTCTCTTCTTCCTCCTCCTCCTCCTCCTCGTCGGTGAGATCCCGACGAGGTTCTTCGATGTGGACCGTCCCCCTTGGGCGGTCCTGGTCCCTCTTGGACCTTTTCTCCCTCCTCCTTGCATCCTTCTCTCGCTCCCTCTTCTTCCTCTGGGCCACTCCGCCACCTTCTCCTTCCCCTTCTTCTTGCTCGAGGTGCCAACCTCGTGCTGCTGCTAGTGCTCCTGCTACTCCTTCTCCTGGTCGAACAGCGGACCGAAGTGGAACGGTCTCGTCCATCCGCTGCGTCTCCACAGAAGAGCTGCTCTGGGCTTCCTCCTGGGAGGCGTGAATAGTGTCGTCCGTGGAGCTGGATGGACTCCTCCTCCCTGCCCGGCCGAAGATGCTCGGGGATCTTCTTGCCCGGACCTGCTGCTGCTGCCGCCATGGAGGGTGTATGCCTTGGGCTAAACTTTCTGGCAGTGCATTTGGTGTGTGCCATATCTTACGGTCAGGAAAACGGATTACGTTAAGCTGATTATCAAGGGGGAGGTTTAGGCAAGGTTAGGGAGAAAATGGGGTGGCAAGAAGATATTTAAAAGGAAGACGCTTTAGGGAATATTCTCCTACCATTAATAGCCCTATTAGTTAGCCCCCCTCATTAATTATCTCAATATACCTATTTATTAGTATATGGTTAATGCTGTATTATACCATGAAATTCGAATTTTCCTAATGGTTTGAAGTATCAATTATGAATTTGCGCCATTTTCACCCCGGTCTCGGATTGGGATGATTCTTCAACCCATTTTGGATGAAATCTGATGCTAATGCATAATTTCCACTCCAATTTTACTAGAATGTTAATTTGACTCATTCTTTTTCCCCCATCTAACAACTTAGCCTATTCTTACGGACCCACTACCTAGGAGAAAAAATTTCCCCCTATTTTCGAGGTTCCATGGTGGGAATTTTCATTCCACACCCTATTATACATGTTAGACTACTTACTAAGGGCATGGTTAGTGTTAGTTATTGGTCAACCAAGAACATCGCTCTGATACCATTGTACAAAATATACGGCGCCCGGCCGTACATTCCGTAGGAAATCCCCCATCTGGTCCTTCGACCGCACGGGCCCTCCGTTTATCCCGCACTCTAAGGTGTTCCTAATGCAGGAAGGGGACACGAAGGTGTCTTGCACGCCCTTCCCCTATGGGCTCCTATCACAGCAGAAGCATAAACAACGTCAGAACTAGCAATAACAATACATCATACTACCTCGAAGTGTAGCACATCCACATATCCATAGCTACACAGAGACAAACATATACTGTAAAATATGAGAGCTCCTACCCAAGGCTCAGACTCATGGGGAGGTAGACTGATGGCTAGGCCTCAAGATAGAGCAGACCGAGTCATAACAATGGCGGGGCTGGCTATAGACAATGGCTAGGGTTGACCACTCCATTCGCCCCTCCTGTGCATACTTTGCAGATGGGCTAGATAGGGCTCTGGCATGACTCTAGCCTTCCGAATACGCAATCTCATGGCATCACCCATCGAGACTACTCCAGGTTGCATCTCCCCGGTCCGTCGAGGCAGGAAGGGTTGCATCTCCCCTTCCCAAGGTCTAGAGGTTCCACGGGCGGCTAGAGAATCGTGGCGATACACGATTCCTCCACGACTTAACCCCCCAAAACAAGAGCCAGGCCAACACCTGCAGCTCTTGAGAGGCAAGGCAACACCATTGCCTCAGGAGGTGTCGGACCCATGCCCGGCCCACACGAAGTGACCGGCCATAAGCCTAGCCCGCTATGGGGTCCCCAGTAGCCACGCTCAGCAGGGACCCTCCCTCTGTATCTCCTCTAGCCCCATTATGTAGTGTTGAGTCACATCATAGCCCTCGTAGCCCGATGGTTCCTATGCACAGGCCGCATAATAATAGGAACTAAAGGGTCTAACTAGGAGCATTACTAAGTAAGGCTACTAGGTCTTTATCCCCCCTCCCCAATACAAGAGGAGCAAACATGATCAACCATCATCACACAATTTCATATCATGATAATCATCAGAATAACGTCTAACCTAATCATACATATCTAACTTAAAGTTAGGGTTCCTTGATTAGGGTTAAAGGTGTTGCGTAAGGGTTCTAGGATGGCTCTACTCTAGATATGAACTACTAACTCATCTGGAGTGCTAACTTCCAGATGAACTACTAAGAACACTACTCCAAATACCTGCTCCCGAAGCGCTCCCTCCCATTTCTGGCGTCTCCATGGTCCTCAAAGCGATCGATGCCGCGCTCACTCCAAGATCGTGCACGCACTCTGGGGGCTGCTGTACTAGGCTATGCCACAGCAAACGACGCTCGAAACGGAGTTTCGAGTGCGAAGAAGGTTCCTAGGGTGTTAGGGCCAGGAAAAGAGGTATAGGGTTGGGGTTTGGTTAATATAGGTTAGGGTCCACATTTGATGACACGTGGCTCCAATGGGGCATGGCCATGTGGCAGTTGCCCAATAGGATAGGACCATGTGGAACATGGGCCTTATCCTAAGGTTATCTAAGTTATATACTTAACTTAGATATGCACCCATGCCACTTCCTAACGTATACAAGGCTACGAAGTAGACTTCTATAGTGACGGACCGGAAATATACGTATTTATAGCATATATTTCCCTGGAACGTCACACAACTCAAGTTTAGTATCGGGCTACCTTTCAATCTAGCTCTTCATCATTTTTGATGTGAAGCTTGTCATAATTCCATGGTGGAAGGGGGCTCCTTTAGTCTACCCACATCCTTACACTAAGAGTAACATTGTTATGTCGCTTCCAAATCCCCCTGGCCACCTCATCATGCGTATTATGGATGTTATCCATGTCTACAAAGACATCCCTGTCCTTGCTAGCTCCCCAAACATTTGCAGCATCCTCATAACCTCCCTACATGAGTGACCTTCTGCCAAGAAATTCCTCAACCAATCCTTTGTAGCTTTGGAAAGCCATGGTGCAAGCTCGTACCTAGTGCCAACACTGTCTTTATGCAAACTTCCATGGCAAATAACTCCATGCAGATTAGCATGTTTCCTTTGATAGTAAACAGTTTGAGTTACTTTTGGTACCAGGTACAATTGTTTAACAGAGAAAATGACACAAAACCTCTTTTGTAAGTCTCACCTCTTAATCTTCTCTGCCTTCTAACAAGCGGCAGAGGCCGGTGCTACTCTTCTACCTCAATTTCCTTCTTGTTCTTTTCTTTGGCCTTCTTCTTTCTTTCCTCGGTTCCACAATTGGAAGAGGCTCTTCCTCAACCTCTTGTCTCATGAGTTTGATTCTCCAAAATGGTCTATAACTTCATGAGGCTACAAACCATCATCAAAGCTCATTAAGTTTTCCCAAACTACGTCAATCAAAACATAGACATCGCAAGAACCCCAGATGTAAGACTTGACCCCCACCTGGAAATACTTTGCTCTTTCTCCTCGATCTAATTCTGATCAATCTGGTGCAATCTGATCTCATGGAAAACTCCTTCCCAAGAAATCAAGAATAATATTGTTGCGCTTATAGAACCTAGCAATGCCCTTGCATGCATGCACACGCTGCATGCATGCACAAATTGCATGCATGAACACATTGCATGCATGTATTCCTAGCACATAATCATTTATTTTACCATTGAAAATGCACTCTTATATAATGGCAACGTTACTTACGTCTTAATGTTGGTGCTAGGTTGCTAGGTCCGTTACAACCTCTCCTCCAAAAATTCAGCCCATGTCCTCATGGGTGCATCTTAGAGCACTCATAAGTTATCTAGTTTATATCTTCCTTTGTGACATCTTCCTTGGAACAAACCCAACCATTGATCTAAATTTTGGTTATAGTCTGCCTCCTTAATTCCCCCGATCTCTTCCCTTTATGTCTTCACATCTTAATCCTCAATTCAACATACTCCCAAATGAATACAATTTTGTCCCTCAGAACTGACCCATCCTTGTCAAACACAATTGCTTAGCCTTCCAATCCAAGATGATGCCTCTTCAAACTTGAAAGTTCAAAGCTAGCTTCATACAAGTAATTTAAGCCAAAGGAAAGATACATATTAGATAGTTCCAATGCATGACCCTTCTAACATTCAATTTAACATACCGCCGAGTCTAGAACTAACTCAAATATTAATAACATTGAGTATACTCTATGCATCAATAACAACAAACGGAAAAGAGGAACATACATATCCAATTCAATATAATAAACGTAATGCAGTTAATGCAACTTTTCATAAAGAAGGTACGTGCCATAGAAAAAAAAACCCACCATTCCAAAGAGAACTCGGGTCGAACTAGATATGTAATCTCTCATGACTTCTTGGGTGGCCAAATCCAAAAATTAACAAGCAAAATACATAATCAAGTCCCCCAGTCTGGGTATCTTATAGCTAGGTAACATACTTAAGTTGATACAAGGCATCCCATAAGAATTATAACCCATGGTACAGAGAATTTCTCTACGAGTTCATCCAATGACATTGAAGTATCCTAGCCTATACACTTGACCTCTATATTTAGCCTACTTCCATACATATTACCCCATCACACTGGTTAGTCTTTCAACAAGATTTTATAGGCATCAATTGCCGTTAATTTCAATGAAGCTCTTACTTCATGTATTTCGTTCACAACTTCAATCCTTTGACTATATCCTTAATCAACTAATGCAATCACCATTCCTCCTTTAATCTACAATCACTTCTAGCATGCCAAATAATTACGATACATGGAAGCACCATTACTAGATGTGCATACAACTCTTCTATTACATTCTAAGATTTGGCACTTCCCCATGTCTATACATTCCCCTCTGCCTTTATCTCATGTCTGGGCTTTATCTGACAATTCTTTCGTTCAACTTCATGGTTTACCTACTACCACGATTAAATATGTTATTCCTCTATTCATCTTCTTCTTCTTCATTATCCATAAGATGGATAACATTGTTCAATATTGGCCAATCAATTCTTCAATCTGCCATAATTTAAGTGGATATCATTCTCTAAATATAAATGCGTAACCTGACCACTTTGTTCCATTAAGTGCTTTCTTATACTCCAAGAATTTTTTTTCAAGGCCAAGAACTTTCACACTGACCCCGAATTTTGGTCCACAGTTGTTTTTTACTTGTACGGAAGTGTTGTTTTATGCCAAAAACAACACCAAAATGGCCCCAAAAGTCCACGTGGCCCGTTTATCCGGATTTGCACAAAGAGACAGTGGTTTTTTGGAAAAAAATCCCACGGTGGTTTTTCTGGCACTTTTTTGTTTTTTTGTCAACGTGTCCTTTTTTTCACTGTTGTTTTTACTGAACTTTTTCGACGTGTAGTTTTTTTCTTACTTGCTGTTTTTTTAAGGAGCCACGCGTTGTTTATCTTCCAAAAAACACATGTAGGTTTAAATATTAGTACACGTGAAAAACCGAAAAAAAATAGCTATTTTTTCCTTTTCAATATGTGTTGTTTTGTGATCTCCACTTGTGTTGTTTTGTTTTCTCCACTTGTAGTTTTTTAAAGTCGACATTGTTTTCCCAAAAAAGGATATGTAATTTTCAAGAAATTCATATTTATTATTTTAAAAATAATTGTTGTTTTCAAATGTTTCCAATTTTCTATATGTTGATATCTTGTCTCCATATGTAGTTTTTTAAGAGGTGCCATTGTTTTCCATTATTGTTTTCCTCATGAAAATATAGGTAATTTAAAAAAAAAAATCTACAATGGTCTTTTTGAGAAAAAATTAAGTATATTGTTTTTACACAATATGGTATGTAGTTACTAAAGTTATTTTTAAATAAAAAGCATTATTATGACATATAAAAAAAAAAATTAAATGTTGTTTTTAATATGTCTAACCAATTATGTAATGACATGTGGCATATATTGTAAAAAAAAAAAAAAAAAAAAATCCAAAAGATTCACTAGAATCTAGAAGGCAATATAATCATATTTTATTTTAAACATGACATCACCATCATTTTATTATTCTTTCTTGTTTATTCAATTTAAGCCTATCCAAATTTAAGAATTGAACCCATGTTTTAGAGGCCAAATTTCAATAATTATTGTTGTGAAAAACAATCGGTTACAATCAAATTTATTATTGCAATAGAAGTTACATCGAAATTTAACGAGTTAGAGATCAAAATTTTAACACGCGTTGATGGCCCGTCCGAAAGCGCGATGAGCTATATATGAAACCCCGAGCATATAGAAGTTACTCATAATTCTCGAGCTATCTTGAACGGCGTTTCTATACGCCAAGAACGTAAAATGACGATATGATCAAACTTCAAATTCTTTATTCGTGCAAAAATACTTGACACAGTTCAAATATTTGGATATTTGTGTCCCGAATCAAGACAGTAAAACAAGTACAATCTAAAATATTTGTAATCAAGGCGACCTCTGTACTCACATTTGGATATCCTTGCATATCATCGTTAGCTTCCGAGAGAGAAACTTGTTAGATTGAATTGCTTCTTGCATACCATCATCATGGGCTTAGAGGATTAGACGGTGACACTCCCTTTACGGATCGACAAATTTGCAACGATAAGATGATGATGGTAAGAACTTTTAGCTCACAAATCCGTAAGAATCGCCTGTGGTTGATAAGCTGAAACCCTAAACAGCAGTTATTTGTAACTAAACAGCAGTTATTTGTAATCAGATGGTAAGAATCCCCTGTATACCGCAAAGACAGATGCTCAATGAATTCTCTTACCTCATCCAGCCCCAAATCAGTTGTTTCCAATAATATTCCCTTCGAAATACTAATCCAAAAGCGACTTCGAACTAGCGAGTATTCATGGGCGCCAAAAGCATACTCTACTCCATGTGCCGCAGGGCGCCCATTGCCGGATTTGGTATCGCCATAGCCAAGCAGAGGCATTTTTCTGGAGGGAACAAGGAGCGGCCGAATACTGGTTTACAGATGTCTGCCAGGCAGGAGCTACAAGGTCGCATTTCTGCATGCGGCATATGGCCTGGTCGAATCCAGGGAGGCCGCCGCGACCGGGACTGGATCGTGGTTGGATCACCACTAAAAGCGAGGCAGCATGCACAAGGTGCATGCCGAAAAGCCCATAGCCATTCGGCGCATGTTGAAAAGGCGCCATAGCCATTCGAAGGTGCATGTTGGAAGGCGCCATGTTGGAAGCGCCATAGCCATTCGAGGGAACAAGGCGGCGGGAGGGAAAGGAAAAACACAAGTCGCAAGCAGTTAATCACGGGCAACCAATGAAATTACAAGACATGGATCGACATCTTAGCCATTGATCTCACCGCCAATCTCCACCGGCCAATTCTAAGGGCCAATCAGAGAATAGGACGGAGATCAACATCTATGCCATCCATCTAAGCCATTGGTTAAACTACAGCTTGGATGCATATTTAAACTCAAAAAATACTAGGGAAATTGTTTTAAAATGTCCCATATTTCTTGATACTTATGAAAATGCCCCTATATTATAAGAAATTGCCAAATTGCCCCTAATAGGGAACGTCAAACTGGATGACGAGCAAAAGCGATGGAGACGGACGAGTTCTAGAGTATGTCCGAACGACCTTGATGCAACAAAAACGGAGGGATTACTCCATACTCCTCCAATGAATTGACATTATTAAAAACTTTATAGGCGAGAAGCGGCATCACTTTCGTTCATTTAACTTGTAGAGATTGTCGGAAACCTCTATGTGTTGGCATCTTTTTCAATTGAAACCCATAAATGACCAATTTCTAAGATCAAGAATTATCATCTACAATGATAATCCTCTTCAAATCTCCATTATGTTTTGATAAAATCCTTGATGCCGCCCTCTGAACAAGTGTTCTTGAACAATCTGCAGGAAATAAATTCACAAGGATCAACTACGTATATTGCAGCATCTGTGTTTAACCGCTCTGCAACGGTGAACAAGATAATTTCATAAATGTTTATCATATTTTGCAGAAATTGGTGCAGGTCAGGCCTATTCCACATTACAAACTTCACTTTGGAACTGAATCATATGAATTAATATGGAAGTCGAATAATAACAAATGAAGCTCGTGCACATTTATTTCCTGAAGGCATAAAATGCAAATTTGACCTGGTGTGGAAGTAGACAATCATTAGTCGTTTTGAACATGATCTTGCATAGTATATCACTTAGAGGGACGGTGTTGACGCCAGAAGACAGACCCTTAACACCTTCTGGAAAGTAGTTTGTCTCAAATGTCCTCTCCATATGGTCCTGGCAACGAATGAGCATCTCCCGCAATCCATAAATTGGCTCTTCTAATAGACTCAGAACATCGACTTAGGTGGCATGTTGGAGCCTAGGTGGCATGTTTGAGCCACCTAGGCATGTTGGAGCCTTGGTGGTACGTTGGAGCCTAGGTGGCATGTTGGAGCCTAGGTGGCATGCTTGAGCCTAGGTGGCATGTTGGAGCCCGCGTGGCATGTTTGAGGCACCTTGGCATCTTAGGTGGCATGTTGGAGCCTAGGTGGCATGTTGGAGCCCTTGTGGCATGTTTGAGCCACCTTGGAATGTTTGAGCCAACTAGCTAGCATGTTGGAACCCATGTGGCATGTTTGGGCCACCTTGGCACGTTAGAGCCTAGGTGGCATGTTGGAGCCAACGTGGCATGTTTGAGCCACCTTGGCATATTTGGGCCTAGGTGGCATGTTGGAGCCTAGGTGGCACGTTGGAGACTATGTGGCATGTTGGAGCCTAGGTGGCATGTTCGAGACTATGTGGCATGTTGGAAACTAGGTGGCATGTTTCAGCCACCTTGGCATGTTTTAGCCTAGGTGGCATGTTGGAGCCCACAGGCATGTTTGAGCATGTTGGAACCTAGGTGGCATATTTGAGCCACCTTGGCATGTTTTAGCCTAGGTGGCATGTTGGAGCCTACTTGGCATGTTTGAGCCACCTTGGCATGTTTAAGCCTAGGTGGCATGTTGGAGTCTAGGTGTCGTGTTTGGAGCCTAGGTGGCATGTTGGAGTCTAGGTGGCGTGTTTGAGCAATCTTGGGATGTTTGAGCCACCTTGACATGTTGGAGCCTAGGTGGCATGTTGGAGCCCACGTGGCATGTTTGAGCCACCTTGGCATATTTGGGCCTAGGTGGCATGTTGGAGCCTAGATGGCACGTTGGACACTATGTGGCATGTTGGAGCCTAGGTGGCATGTTCGAGACTATGTGGCATGTTGGAGACTAGGTGGCATGTTGGCGCTAGGTGGCCTTGGGATGTTTGAGCCTAGGTGGAGTCTTTGGGGCCCGCAAGGCATGTTTGAGCCACCTTGGCATGTTCGATGGCATGTTGGAACCCGTGGTGGCTTGTTGGAGCAATCTTGGCATGTTTGAGCCACCTTGGCATGTTGGATCCTAGGTGGCATGTTGGAGCCCACGTGGCATGTTTGAGCCACAATGGAATGTTTAAGGCTAGGTGGCATATTGGAGACTATGTGGCATGTTGGAGACTAGGTCGCATGTGTGAGCCTAGGTGGCATGTTTGAGCCTAGGTGGCATGTTGGAGCCGCTGGTGCCATGTTTGAGCCACGTTGGCATGTTAGGTGGCATGTTGAAGCCCATGTGGCACTCCAAGTGGTGACATGGCATGCCAAGAAAGCAAGGCCAAGTTTTGACTAGGCCAAAATGAAAAGATGCCCATCTCTCGGTCTTTTATTGGGTGATGTTGGCAAATTTTGGATGACATGGCTAGATGGTGGTGACATGGACATGATGACTAGGACTCTATGCAAGAAATATGATAACCTTTGAACTGGAAGGTTTTAGGGCTCCGTCTTTTGGCGTCAACGCCCTCCCACTACCTCATGACATTGTGCAAGATCCCGGTCCAATCGGCTGGGGTATGGCCTCAAAATGCAAACCCCATGCCTTGCCGTTGTTATTGTAGGGTTTACGCTATGGAGGCCAAAACGTGGTCGGGCTGCACTTGGGATCTGGTGTACCTTTTGAACATGCATGCGAGCCATGGCAACCTAAATAACGGACTTTGGATCTATTGGCGATCCCGAATCATTTCAGAAAAATTTGCTTACAAAAATGTGTTCTTGACTTCTAATTGCGACATTGGGAGGAGGATAAATCCAAACCCCATTTAAATGGGTTTCTATTGCTTCTTGTTTTCAATTTGCGGCTTCGACCATGCCTCAAGTGCAACCGAATAAAACTCGACCTCCATAACGTAAACCCTACAATAACCTAGCAACGCGATAGGTTTACGTTTTGGAGGCCAAAACGTAGTCGACTTCTTTGATAACTAGGTGGACCATTTCTAAACATGCATGGGGAGCCATGAGAACTGAAATAACAGAGTTTCGATCTATTGGCGAACCCGAAAGATCCCAAACAATTTTGCTACTACATAAGGTGCTCTAGACTTTTAATTGCAAAACTAGGAGGAGATTAAATCCAAACCCCATTGTGGCGGTTTCTCTCGCCTCGTGTTTTCAAACGCACTGCCGACCATGTCCCAAGTGCAACGGACCAAAGCCCCACCTCCATAACGTAAACCCTACAATAACACGGCAAGGCCGCGGGGTTTATGTTTTGGAGGTCATACCCCAGTCGGTTGGACCAGGATCTTGCACAATGTCATGAGGTAGTGGGAGGCGTTGGCGCCTTAAGACGAGCCCTAAAACCTTCCGGCGGTTCGACCCAAAGGTCCTCTACGGAAGGTCCCCGCCACGAAGAGCAACTCTCCCACCCGGGCGTGGATCCGACTCGCCAACGAATTTGAAACATCGACATTACCCCGGAGACCAAGTTTAGGTGGGGCGTAAGACCACCCCTGCTCCAGGAAGCGCCAAAGTAGCTCATGTCCAACATGTTCGTAGTGAATTGGCCTTAGCGGAGGGTGTAGAATACAGCCATGTAGAGGGTTCGTGTTTCTTTTGCTGCAAAAAATGACCGTGTAACTTGGTCCCTGGGGTAATTTCGTTGTTTCGGACGACATGGCAAAGTCAAATCTCCATTCCGAGCCTTTGTATTGCCCAACGACAAAAACACTTGGGTTTCTACACGGTCGACTGCAGGACACTTTGCGGTTTGATATGTTCTCCCGGACAGATCTTGAATTTTTTTGAACCTGCTCGAAGCAAGTTACTTGAAGCGTGGATTCAACGGTCGGATAGGGAAACCGGGTTCCGGGAAGGGAGGCATTGGCATTTGCCCTCCGGAGGAGCACTGGTAGGAAAGCCTGCCTCGGTAAATCCAAACCATATTTCGTCAGTTTCTATTGCTTCTTGTTTTCAACTATAGCTTCTCGACCATGTCTCAAGTGCAACTGAATAAAACTCGACCTCCATAACGTAAACCCTACAATAACCTGGCAAGGCACAGGGTTTACGTTTTGGAGGCCATACCCTAGTCGATTGGACCAGGATCTTGCACAATGTCATGAGGTAGTGGGAGGGCATTGAAGCCGTAAGATTCGAGCCCTAAAACCTTCCGAAGCGGTTCGACCCAAAGGTCCTCTCCGGAAGGTCCCCGCCACTGGACGGGCAACTCTCCCACCCCCTAACCGCGTGATCCGACTCGCCAATGGACTTCGAAACATCGACATTACCCTAGAGACCAAGTTTCGTGGGTAGAAGACCACCCCCGCTCTAGGAAGCCAAAGTAGCTCATGTCCAACACGTTAAGTAGTGAATTGGCCTTAGCGGAGGGTGGTGGTTCGTGTTTCTTTTGCTGCAAAAATGACCGTGATAACTTGGTCCCCGGGGTAATTTCATTTGTTTAGGATGACATGGCTAAGTCAAATCTCCATTCCGAGCCTTTGTACTTGCCCGAACGACAAAACACTTGGGTTTCTACACCTGGCCGATTGCGGGGCGCTTTGGCGGTTTGATATGTTCTCCTACGTATCTTGAATTTTTGAACCTGCCGAAGCAAGTTACTTGAAGCGTGGATTCAATCGATGGCCGGATAGGGAAACCGGGTTCGAAGGAAGGGAGGCATTGGCATTTGCCCTCCCGGAGGAGCACCGGTAGGAAAGCCTCGCCTCGGTAAATCCAAACCCCATTTAAATCGGTTTCTATTGCTTCTTGTTTTCAATCTGCAGACTTCTCGACCATGTCTCAAGTGCAATGAATAAAACTCGACCTCCATAACGTAAACCCTACAATAACACGGCAAGGCCACGGGGTTTACGTTTTGGAGGCCATACCCTAGTCGGGTTGGACCAGGATCTTGCACAATGTCATGAGGTAGTGGGAGGGCATTGAAGCCGAAGACGGTGCCCTAAAACCTTCCGTAAGCGCTTCGACCCAAAGGTCCTCTCTGAAGGTCCCCGCCACGACGGGCAACTCTCCCACCCGAACTGTGATCCGACTCGCCAACGGACTCGAAACATCGACATTACCTTGGAGACCAAGTTTCATGGGTAGAAGACCACCCCCTCCTCTAGGAAGCGCCAAAGCGGCTCATGTCCAACACGTTAAGTAGTGAATTGGCCTTAGCGGAGGGTGCGAGAATAGGGTTCGTGTTTCTTTGCTGCAAAAATGACCGTGTAACTTGGTCCCCGGGTAATTTCGTTGTTTGGGACGACATGGCGAAGTCAAATCTCCATTCCTGAGCCTTTGTATTGCCCGAACGACAAAACACTTGGGTTTCTACACGGTCGACTGCAGGACACTTTGCGGTTTGATATGTTCTCCCGGACAGATCTTGAATTTTTTTGAACCTGCTTTCCGAAGCAAGTTACTTGAAGCGTGGATTCAATCTGGCCGATAGGGAAAACCAGGTTCCTGAAGGGAGGCATTGGCATTTGCCCTCCTAGGAGCACCGGTAGGAAAGCCTGCCTCGGTAAATCAAAACCTCATTTTGTCGGTTTCTATTGCTTCTTGTTTTCAATCGCGGCTTCTCGACCATGTCTCAAGTGCAACTAAATAAAACTTCGACCTCCATAACGTAAACCCTACAATAACCCTCGACAAGGCCACCCGGGGTTTACGTTTTGGAGGCCATACCCTAGTCGATTGGACCAAGATCTTGCACAATGTCATGAGGTAGTGGGAGGGCGTTGGCGCTTGATGAAGACGAGCCCTAAAACCTTCCGAGCAGTTCGACCCAAAAGTCCTCTCCGGAAAGGTCCCCGCCACCGGACGCAACTCTCCCACCCGGAACTGTGGATCTCGACTCGCCAACGGACTCGAAACATCGACATTACCTTGGAGACCATGTTTTGTGGGCGTAAGACCACCCCCCGCTCCATCTCCTCGACAACCTTTCGAGATCCATCTCCGTGGGTCCGGCCTCTCTCCCCTCCGGTGAGAAAGCCGCAAAGTCCCGGCCTGGTTCGAGTTGGGGAAGTATGTCAGCGCATTAAGTTCTTCAGATCCCTCTATTCTATTCCTTGCCAAACTCCTCTACCAAAAATTTCAAAGGTTATCATATTTCTTGCATAAAGTCCTAGTCATCATGTCCTCATGGCACTGGGAGACAGAGCCAAATTTCCCGGTGCAGCATACCTTTCGGAGACTCCCCTTCACAAGCCCCTTTCCAGTGAAGGGGAGTCTAGAAAAGCATGCTGCACAGGGGGATTTGACCCCATCTCCGGGCATGGTCCCCGAGCATACACGAGAGAACTCCATGCAAAGTTTCGGATGTGTTAGTCTCCGTCTTGACGCTCGAGATGTAAACCCTACCAAACCCTAGGGTTTGGTAGGATTTACATTCTGGGGATGCTCCTCTAATCAAGAAGGCCGTGGAACTTGTCCCCTAGGGTAATTTCGGCATTCCGTGATGACATGGAGAGGTCGGATCGCCAATCGGGGCCTCCTCCATGCCCCAAAATCAAAAACGTGGTCTAAACCACAGCCGTGGGCCAATCGGTGGCCATCCCAATCAAAAATCGAGGGTCTAAAGCTCACCCGAAATACCGGGATTTTCCCAGGCTCGGGGCCACTTGGCAAGCCAGCTGGCTGAAAACCATGATTTTTCCCCGCCCCATGCATTAATCATGAATTTCCGGATCATAAACACAAAGAAAAGCACAGATAAAAATCCGGGTCTCGAAAAAAGGTGAAATCTTGGCAGGATGTGCAGCATGACGCCAGCACACGCAAGAGAAAAATGCACCGCAATAGAAGCACAAAGCGAGGGCATGAGACGAGCTTCGAGCCGCCAACCCCTTCCCGAGGCCACCGGTCCCAGAACGCCCCATCGGGCGCTGGAGCTAGCTTTGCTTCTCCGTGGTCACATGTATACCACCTAGCAGTCCTAGTGCTGCTATTCTCACTTCAATCTTCTACCCGTATCCTCGTGGTGACCCCAAGTATCTTGTTCTCAAGAAGCTAGTCCAAGCCGGGGCCGAGGGATCGGGCCGGACCCCCCTCCTGCAATCCAGAACCGGCTCGCCAATGGACCCTAACATCCCCATTACCTAGGAGACCAAGTTTTGTGGGGCGTAAGACCACCCCTCTCCAAGAAACGCCAAAAGTAGGTCGATTTACTACACACTTGTAGTCAATTGGCATGGAGGTGGATGCCAATACCTCCTAGTAGGGGTAAGTGATTGATCCCCCAGGAAAACGGTAGTGGAACTTGTCCTCTAGGGTAATTTCGGCGTTCCGCACGATGTGGAGAGGTCGGATCGCCAATCCGGGCCTCCTCCATGCCCCAAAATCGAAAACGTGGTCTAAACCCCGCTCAAGGCCAATCGGTGGCCATCCCAATCAAAAATCGAGGGTCTAAAGCTCACCCTGAAATACCCCTGGATTTTCCTCAGACGCTTGGGGCCACTTGGCAAGCCAGCTGGCTGAAAACCATGATTTTTCCCGCCCCATGTATTAATTATGAATTTCCTGAGCATAAACACAAAGAAAAGCACGGATAAAAATTGGGTCTCGAAAAAGGTGAAATCTTGGAAGGATGTGCGCGATGACGCCGCACACGAAAGAGAAAATGCACCGCAATAGAAGCACAAGCGGAGGCATGAGACGAGCTTCGAGCCAACCCCTTCCAGAGACCACCTGGGTTGGTAACGCCCTACTAGGTAGTGGAGCTAGCTTTGCTTCTCCGCGTGGTCACATGTATACCACCTAGCAGTCCTAGTGCTGCTATTCTCACTTCAATCTTCTACCCGGGGCCTCGGGGTGAACCCAAGTATCTTGTTCTCTGAGGGCTAGTCCAAGGCGGGGCCCAGGATCTGCCGACCCCCACTCGAACCGAACCGGCTCCGCCAATGGACCCCGAACATCCCCATTACCTAGGGGACCAAGTTTAGGTGGTGAAGACCACCCCTCTCCAAGAAACGCCAAAGTAGGTCGCTTACTACACACTTGTAGTCAATTGGCATGGAGGTGGATGTTGAATACCTCCTAGTGAGAGGTAAGTGATTGATCCCATGGGAAAACTTCGCCCGTGGAACTTGTCCCCTAGGGTAATTTCGGCCCCGGACGACGGCAAGGTCGGATCGCCAATCCGGGCCTCATCCATGCCCCAAAATCGAAAAACGGGGTCTAAACCTTTGTCGGGGCCAACGGCAGCCATCCCAATCAAAAATCGAGGGTCTAAAACTCATCCGGAAATACCGGGATTTTCCTATACTCGGGCCACTTGGCAAGCCAGCTGGCTGAAAACCAGGATTTTTCCCCGCCCCATGCATTAATTATGAATTTCCTGAGCATAAACACAAAAAGAAAAGCAGATAAAAATCCGGGTCTCGAAAAAAAAGGTGAAATCTTGGCGAGGATGTGCAAGATGACGCTGCATGCATAAAGAGAAAATGCACCAGCATATATACCTTTCGGAGACTCCCCTTCACAAGAAAGGGGCCGCCGTCGAGGTGCCTGCCCGGCCAAGGTCCATGTCACCATCATCTAGCCATGTCACCTAAAATTTGCCAACATCACCCAATGAAAAGACCAAAGATGGACATCTTTGGTTTTTTGGCCTAGTCAAAACTTGACCTTGCTTACTTGGCATGCCATGTCACCACTTGGGGTGCCTAGGTGGCATGCTTGAGACTAGGTGGCATGCCTGAGCCACCTTGGCATGTTGGAGCCTAGATGGCATGTTGGAGCCTGCATGGCATGTTGGAGCCACCTTGGCATGTTTGAGCCTAGGTGGCATGTTTGAGCCACCTTGGCATGTTGGAGCCCACGTGGCATTATGGAGTCCACGTGGCATGTTTGAGCCACCTTGGCATGTTGGAGCCTAGGTGGCATGTTTGAGCCCACCTTGGCATGTTTGAGCCACCTGGCATGTTTGAGCCTGGGTGGCATGTTGGAGCCTAGATGGCATGTTTGAGCCACCTAGGAATGTTGGAGCCTAGGTGGCATGTTGGAGCCCACGTGGCATATTTGAGCCACCTTGGCAAGTTGGAGCATAGGTGGTATGTTGGAGCCCGCGTGGCATGTTTGAGCACGTTGGAGCCTAGGTGGCATGTTTGAGCCATTTTGTCATGTTGCAGCCTAGGTGGCATGTTTGAGCCACCTTGGCATGTTTGAGCCTAGGTGGCATGTTGGAGCCACCTTGGCATGTGGGAACCACCTTGGCATGTTTGAGCCTAGGTGGCATGTTTGAGCCACCTTGGCATGTTGGAGCCCACGTGGCATGTTTGAGCCACCTTGGCATGTTTGAGCACGTTGGAGCCTAGGTGGCATGTTTGAGCCACCTTGGCATGTTGGAGCCACCTTGGCATGTTAGAGCCTAGGTGGCATGTTGGAGACCACGTGGCATGTTTGAGCCACCTTGCCATGTTAGAGCCTAGGTGGCATGTTGGAGCCTGTGTGGCATGCTTGAGCCACCTTGGCATGTTGGAGCCCACGTGGCATATTTGAGCCACCTTGGCAAGTTGGAGCATAGGTGGCATGTTAGGAGCCCGCTGGCATGTTTGAGCATGTTGGAGCCTAGTGGCATGTTGGAGTTTTGGCCCTCGCACGTGGCATGTTGGAGCCCACGTGGCATGTTTGAGCCTAGGTGGCATGTTAGAGCCACGGTGGCATGTTGGAGCCTAGGTGGCATGTTTGAGCCAACTTGGCATATTTAAGCCTAGGTGGCATGTTGTGAGTCACCTTGGGCATGTTTGAGCCTAGGTGGCATGGTGGAGCCCATGTGGCATGTTTGAGCCACCTTGGCATGTTTGAGCCTAGGTGGCATGTTGGAGCCTAGGTGGCATGTTTGAGCCCACCTTGGCATGTTTTAGCCACCCTGGCATGTTTGAGGCTAGGTGGGATGTTGGGAGCCTAGGTGGCATGTTTGAGCCACCTTGGCATGTTTGAGCCTAGGTGGCATGTTGGAGCCACCTTGGCATGTTGGAGCCTAAGTGAGCCTGCATGGCATGTTTGAGCCTATGTGGCATGTTTGAGCCACCTAGGAATGTTGGAGCCTAGGTGGCATGTTGGAGCCCACGTGGCATATTTGAGCCACCTTGGCAAGTTGGAGCATAGGTGGCATGTTGGAGCCTGCAAGGGCACACATGTTTGAGCAGTTGGAGCCTAGGTGGCATGTTTGAGCCATTTTGTCATGTTGGAGCCCTAGGTGGCATGTTGGAGCCACCTTGGCATGTTTTTGAGCTGTGGGTGGCATGTTAGAGCCACCTTGGCATGTTGGTGCCCAATGTTATGCAAAAATAGGTGTTAAGTAATTGAAGTAGTTGAAGTAACTTGTGTTACATGGAATACTAGTATAAGAACATGTGATAATAGGTGTTAAGTAATTGAAGTAGTTGAAGTAACTTGTGTTACATGGAATACTAGTATAAGAACATGTGATCGTGCGTAATCACATGTAGCAAATCAAGTACTCGTCATCCTACCAATATAAAGACCCGATATGGAAGGATAGGACATGTAGAGAATCAAGTACTCTTTCCTACTTCTATAAAGGCGTGTGGAGAATAGAAGTATTACACATGTCGTAATTCATGTATTCTTTCCTACAATGCCTTAGCAAATAAAAGTACTCACGTCCTACTACTATAAAGACATGTGACATGGAAGCATATGACATGTAGAGAATCAAGAAAAGACATGTGACAATAGAAGTATTACACATGTCGTAATTCATGTATTCTTTCCTACAATGCCTTAGCAAATAAAAAGTACTCTGTCCTACTACTATAAAGACATGTGAATGGAAGTATAGGACATGTAGAGAATCAAATATTCTTTCCTACATCTATAAAGACATGTGACAATAGAATTATTAGACATGTAGAAATTCAAGTACTCTTTCCTACAGTGGATTGTATTATAAAATGATATGTCACAATAGAAGAAACTACAAAACAACAGTGGATGTTTTAGTCCACTGAAAAAAGAACACCATTATCGAACAAAACCATACCTTCACAAATCCACATGTAGGATTCTTTGAAAACAGGACATGTAGACCTACCAAAACTGATGTTTTCAATAAAGGGACCAAAACCGGGGTGAGTGTGTTTTTCAAGGCTATCACGGACTATTCTAGCCATAACCCTAGGGTCAACAACTTTATAGGGGTGCAAATATGGTAATGCTACCCAAAAAGCACTATCCGGACAAGTGCTTTAAGTGCTTTAGGTGCTTTACCCTCGAGTGCTTTTTCGTTCAATGACCTCGGGGGGTTGTTACTCCAGAAATAGGATGGATCATCCCGCGGAGGTAAGGATCGATGACATGGATGATCCCGGTGGGAGATCTCAAAATGGTAAGGATCACGTGATGAGGATCTTCAAGGGCTGAACTCCATTGGCGGAACTCCATTGGCGGACAAGATTGATGGAGTTTCTCTTTTTCAATGCAATATAAGAACACAAATTAGAGTTCAAATTGGCATAGAAATGATAGGTGAATTAACAATGTTTTATTGCAATTTGATTTAGATTGATAATTCAATCTTTGTTGCATTGGAGATTGAATTGTGGGCAGCTCTCTTGAAAGCATCCATTTAACCGTAAGAAGCTTTTGGGATTCAAATCAAGTGAGAAGAGACAATCTGATTACTCTTTGTTTTCTTAAAGAGTATTTTTGTTCCATTCTTTCAATGTATTATGCATCTCTAATCGTATCCTAGATCTACGTTATTT